>SNQJ01S0012591.1:56659-90394 GCA_010110895.2 Picea sitchensis | reverse complement strand
ACATAAGTCTGATACAACATTAGCAATCAGATGATAAACCAGTGATCAAGTATCAATCAAAGATGACGACAATCTAATCAATGAAAGAAGTGTTTTCACACTTTCAGTTGTGAAAACTGAATCGAAATTGAATTGGAATTGTCACAAAAAATAAGATGAATGTCCATTAGCACAATGCGACAATACTTTTGTCGTAATACGACAAGGGGTGTAGGCAGCTTTTTGAGAGTAATAAAAAAATGTATTGGCTGCCAACACTATCCCATGACAATGTCATTGAATGACCTCCTTCTAGGACCCGGTTGTGAGAGCACTACCATTACAGTTAAATTAGGTAGTCTATTGCCAAAGACAAAGCCTTGAAACATTTAGAAATCATCTTAGAGTATTGTTTCATTGCATAATAGTAACCTTTCTCTTTTTTTTTATACAATATATTATAAGGAATGGAATGCAGATACACATCTTTAAGTTATAAAAACTAAAATTAAAAAAACACATCTTTAAGTTATAAAGACTAAAATTAAAAAAATTAATAAGTGTAAAAATAAATGAGTACATTTCCTTATACTTAATTGAATGAGATTTTATGTCTTACTATATAATTGAAACGTTAGAAATTCTTCATGGCCGTGACTATCACTATGAAGAGATTAGATGTTGTTATACACATAATATAAATTCAAATTTAAATGGGTGTAAAATGATTAAATGTAGATTTGTGTATCTGAAAAGGTATTTAATTTTCAAAAATTAATTTTTCTCTATCATTAATATCAAATAAGAGGAATTTTTCTAAACCAAAAGATACAAAACTAGCAATAAAACTTGGACAAAGAAGATGAAATATCAAACATATTCTAACCATATGTAAAATAGTAATTTTTATAAAAATATAAAAATATCATGAAAACTATGAAATAATAATAATAATAATAATAATTATTATTATAAGGTGAAATATCAAATATATTCTATTCTAAACATATGTAAAAAAATAGTTTTTTTTATAAAAGTATAAAAATAATATGAAAACTATGAAATAATAATAATAATAATAATTATTATTATTATTTTAATAATTTTATTTGTTTAATAAAAAAAAGGAAATTTATATTAATAAAAGATGTATAAAATACCAGAGAGTTACAAAGAGTTAAAAAAATGCTTCCAGAATTCCTTAGCTGGAAGAAGAACCATCCATCCCATTCTCCTCCACCGGTGTTGGGGCATTCGGGTCGAGTTGCGCTGGAGCTTCTCCTGGAGACGAAGTAGCTTCAAAACTTTCAATGTTGATTGGCACAGTCCCCGTCCTGTTGCCTTACTAGTCCCGAAGAGACAAAGATGCCAACTGATTGAGGAGGGAAGAACACTTGTCTTTGAGGAGTTGGGCGATTTCCTGATGCTACTGCAGGGACTCTTACATTGCATTAAGCAAATGTGTTGAAACACCACGATACTGTATTTGCAGAGAGAGGGCTTGATTGTGTATTTCATCAAGTTCAGCTTCCATAAGCATGGCTCTTGAACCCTAATTCCTTGGTCATTGTGAACCCATTAATTTCCACCTGTGATTCTTGAAGGGAGAATTCTGAAGCAAGAAGACCAAACATCAGGGAGATCATAGCCAGAGGGAAGGCAATAGAAATATCCCAAAGCAAACCCAGAAAAAGGAGAGAAACCACGATGCCAAAAGGTGGCCATGCCAAAACAAACAATGTTATTGAGCTCAGAACTTATGGAACCTACATCATACCACTTCCTCCACCTTCTGTGATCATTTCCAGAGCGGTCTCTGATCTCCATTGTACCCGTGACTAACTCCTTTCTCATGTGCGATAAACCAACAGATGAATGCAGAGCCGATTGAGTTCCCTGTATAAGTACAGTCAAACGAGAGCGAAACGACCTGGTGCGCGTTGAATATATGTGAGGGTGGTGGCTGAGAAAAATGACCACCGTAACGACAAGCGATCGGGGGAAGACAATAATTCTCCCACGTTTCAAGAGATGGTTCAAGATCATGCATCGAGAAACATTTTTGTGCACAAGGGGTTTTTTGTTTTATAAACAAGGGGTTTCATACACCAATTTGATGTACTGGTTTGGTTGTGATCTTGAAAATAGATTATTATTATTATTATAATCATCATAAGATAGTTTCAAAATATTGGGAATCATTGATCCATAAGAACCTATCTTGGATTCTTGTAGCGAAATTAACTTGAATATCCGTTTCTTTGTTGTTCTGTGTTAATGTTGTTCTCTCTTAACAAATGGAAGAAATTGATGTTATCGTAGCTAAGAAGCTCCAATTGTATCCTTCTTAGAATGGATTTTAGTTGATTATTTTCTGGGAGAGTGATATTTCTAGCATGCTTGATAATTCATCTTAAATCTCCATATACTATTAAGGAACTGATTCCTTGAGATTTGACTATAAAAAGGTCTTGGAGAAGTACATAAGCTTCAGCCTGATTGTTTGTGGATGACCCATTGTTCTAAGAAAATGAGAATTTTCTTTTACCTCTTGGATAAGAGCACCCCTCCTACACCTACCACCTTGTATAATAATAAATTATTCAGTACCAGTTTTACATTATTTTTGGTTAATTAATGTTGATACATATAAAAGTTGAATCATTAAACAAAAATGTATATAATACAATTTTATATGATAAAATTCTAAAAAGAACAAGGTATATAGTTTAATTTGAATTAAGATAATGATTTAGTTGTTAGGATGGAATGCTTGAATACCCACATAGCAACATTTTATATTAAATTTCAAGACAATATTTCCAACATGTTGAATGTAGAATTCCAAAGAAATATTTGCAATAAAATTTATTTCTCTAGATGTTGTGTTTTCACTATTAGGAACTATAACATTGGCAATATATGCGTTGACATCATTTAGACATAATAAGTTGCACCATTACAACATGAAATAACTACGCAATTAAAAACTTACATTTACAATGTATGTATTTTTKATTTTGATAATATATGAAACCATCATGCCTACACGATATATTATTGCCCCATTATGTTGTCGAGAACAATAAACTTACAAAATTGAAAATTATGACATATAAAACTGTAAGTCAATTGGACTCTTTAGATTTTGGTCGAATACTTGGGTTAATTAGTAGCCTATGTGGAAATAGATGTGTTATGCAATTAAAGTGTTTGTCCACTATACTATCATCCCAAGGATTGATAGTGAGTAGAAATTATATGTATAAGTAATTATGCACCACATTGTTAACCTAAGCATAGGAAATAAAGGCTAGTGGAACATTAACAATTTATTGAAACAATTTATCTTCAATAAAGTAGATGTTGTAGACACTTTTTGGGATAATTTTGATGTGTTACTAGTTCTAGAAAAATGAGAGTGTGGAAGAAGAGAAATATATGATGTACCTAAGTTTACATTAGTCTATGTGGAATCTCAAGGATTATTTTAGAGGATGGCTATTTGGGTGCATAGCATTTTATATCCATGAATGTTATGAAAATAAGGTAGATGCTATTCTATTAATATTAATAAACATTTTTTTATAAAAAAATTGAATTGATATTAATAGATAATTTTTATTCTTGAAGTGAAGAGAGGTATGGACAATATTTACAGTGTTTCTTGTTGTTCCCTTTTGTACCAAATTTTAGGTTTAATATGACAAATAGATAATAGGTACAAGGGGAAAACCACATAGTCCACAATCTAGGTTAAACTCACACACACACACACACACACACACACACACACACCCACAAAAGTAGAAAATATAAAAAATGGTTTCACACATGCCCTTCCTAGGAATACTCCTGGATCATAACCTGTTCCCACATCATTAGTCATTGAGACAATTGTATAATAGTCTCTATGTGTTATTTTCTATAGTAGAATCCTTTNCACAAAAGTAGAAAATATAAAAAATGGTTTCACACATGCCCTTCCTAGGAATACTCCTGGATCATAACCTGTTCCCACATCATTAGTCATTGAGACAATTGTATAATAGTCTCTATGTGTTATTTTCTATAGTAGAATCCTTTTCAATCTTATCCATAAATGGGATTTAAGAATGTAATGTTAAAATTTTTAATGATGATATTTGCTTGAGGTAGGAGCATCTATGAAAGGACTAGGTATGCATGGTAGAGGAAGAGTTGAAAGGGAAGTCAAATAAAATTTTATACATATAGGGTTCATGTGCACAAGAGGTTAGGCACATATAGCATAGGCACCTAGAAAAATGAGAACATGATAGAGAAATGGAGATGAGGCATAGAACTATAGAAACTTGCATGGATTTTTGCATTAGGGAAGTTGATGTGGTGTGCATCAAAGGTGAAGTGTCAAGAACAAGGATAGGAGTACCATTATAACCGTTATGGTCCACAACCCAAGAAGACAATGCATTTTAGACTATTACAATGGTTACGCCCATGAAGGAATGAAGATTCAATGAGGGAGATGAAAAGTTGTATTGATATCAAGTATCATAACAAAGACTCAAACCTAGGCCAATGGGCTATGTGTCCATCATGATTCAACTATTCCAATTTGATGTGATTTCAATTATGTTTAATATAATTTAAAAGAAACAAAAGAATAATATAAATAATTTCAATTATATAATATAAATGAAAAAACAAAAAATGCAATCCAACCAAGCAGGGAAATTAATTTCAAACACACAAACATTTAATGTTCAAAGGAATGCAATAAAATGTTACAATAAGTCATTGAAAAATAAGTTAGTTCACCAACCAAGTCATCCTCAAAATTTTCCTATAGTTTACTCATTTGTCCAATGATTTATAGGAATGCAAGTGTCCATAATATATTTATGGGCAACTTGATCTTCCATCTTCCATCTACTCACTTTTATTTATGTGAGTTGTGTCCAAGATGCTATCACCAAATGACTATATTGGAAATAGGTATATTCAAGAATAAAATCTCTATAGATAACATAATCACCCTATTTTTTCACTTTTTCAAAAATGTGACCCCTCACAACCATGTTGCCAATCTAATCTGTGTAATCTCCATCTTGATACAACTGCACCAACTTGATTTTAATTTATGTGGATCACATCAATTAGTAGGTGTTGAAATTATGCTTATACTAATAGGGGGTGGGGGGTGAATCAATATAAGATACTTTTTAATTTAATTGAACATTCATCAATCACTCATTAACTTTAAACTGTAAATACATGTAAACTCAAATCACAGTACATAGAGTTTAACTTGGAAACCCGTGCGGGAGAAAACCATAAAAACTTATCTCTATAATAATAATAATAATAATAATAATATATTTTTAAGGTCGTGGCCAAACCACACCAAATTGATGTATGAGACCCCCTTGTTTGTGGGACAAGGGACCCCTCTCCACCCAGCGATTTGATTGGTAAAGTCTACAGAGGTATACATACCCTACTCCCCTCTAGATTTGAACTTGTGACCTCTTAAGAGGAAACACATGTTCTTAACAATTAGGCCCACGTAGGCTGTATAAATGTTTATAGGCACCAACCTATTGTTACAAATATTGTAGGAACCAACCTATTAGAGAAACAAATCTCCTTAGTTGAGAACCAACTCAACAAGATATTGTGTAGGCACAAACCTACTGGAGACACCAATATCCTCAACTGAGCACTAACTCAACAAGATATTTATGTAGGCACCAACCTACTGGTTACACAAATCTCCTCAGTTGAGAACCAACTTAGTAATACCTATATAGACACCAATATAATATCTTCATACACATAGTACTTCTAACTTCACATATGTGCTTCATACTTTATGCATTTCACAACATCATCATTCCCTTAAATTACATGCTCCAATGCCTGTTGGCACAGGGGAAAACCCGGGGTTCAACGCTACAACAACGCACCAACAAAACCCTAACTATCGGCCCTTTTGAAAACACCTACGAAGCAGATGAAGTTTCACCTGAGGTAGAGGCAGGGGTGGTTGCAGGACTCAGATGTCTGCAACCTTAGATGGAACACAGATATGTGATTGTAACACCTTAACAAAGCACTTAGTAATTACAGTTCGTTAATATTCAACCTTAGTTCGCAGCACAGCTAAACCCTAACAACCGATCAACGCAACATTCACACAGATCCAATGGATTCAAGTACTAAGCATACCAACATAGATGATATCTAGCATTCGTTCACATTATTCAACACTAAGCTATCATATCAGATTCATCTATCATCTAACATCACACTAAGCATTGAATCACATAAACAAGAGAAAAACCAAAAAGCATAAAGAATTCACAACACATGATATACGTGGTTCACCCCCTCTCTGGGGCTATGTCCACCAACTCTTCATCTTCTTTATTAGCTTATTTCAATCTTCTTACATGCAAAAAGCCTCCAAATCATCTCCGCAAAGGATAAGAGATTTGCGCACCTCACCAGATCCTCCTTCCCTGAGTAGATCTAGGCACAGAGCCTTACACAACATTTTACAGTCGCTTGCACTCAACTCTGCAAGCCTCACACAGTATGCACAAAGCCAAATCACACAGATCTACTTTTTCACTTAGAAACAATGGCTCACACTGACTAGTCACTACTTCTTACATCACCTAGACTTCTATTTATTCATTACAAAATATGCCTAAGAATGGGTAAACCCATGGGCCAACATCCCCATACCCATTACATAAGACCAAAACCCCAAAAACCCTAAAAAGGGGCCGAGATCCCACTATCTACACTTCGACTTGAGCTTCGTCTTCGATATCCTGTCAAAGTCCCAAAATGGTCAAAAATGACCAAGGGTCCTAAAAACTTGGTCAAGGGCTAACAATGCCTCTCTTTGCTTCATACCCTAGACATAGATTCAAACCCTAGTCAAATTTAGCCTTCATTCCCTAGAGAACCTCATATAATCGTTCCTAGAATATAATTCTAGACTTGTAGCATCATAACCTCAAAACAACACACTTTTCAACATCATAGACCTTAGTCCTTCATAGTGCACCCTTAAAACTCCAAGAAAAATCCTCTTGCACCCTTAGACCACAGGAATACTCTCCATCTTGTCTTGCATGCATTAAATATATTTTGTGCACCTCATAATTGATATTATTTCTTGTATACTCTTCAAATGTGCACATCTATCCTACATTTATAGTGTTTTGTGCTCACTTTTAGGGTCGGCCTGTAAAGACTAGCTAGGACGACCTGGACTTTCTAGCTAGGTTGTTTGAAAGAAAAAATCATATATCCTCATTCATAAGGATTTGGAGGGAGTTCCATATACCATTTTAAGGGTATTGGAATAATATTCCCAACCATATAACCTATGCTCCCATTTGAGCTAGGTATTTAGAGTAAAAATGCCTTCAAATATAGGGTATCCAAATTGAGAATCAAAAATCCAAAAAACATATTTCTAACAATCTCCATATTTCCATATTTATCTCAGACATCTGTAGTATCCCACTGTATTTGACATCAATGAAAACAATATTTACAACAATATACCCCTTTATCATTGATGAAAACCCTTAGTCAATTCTAATACTTCTCATGTTTGCAAGTTTCCTTGTGTCCATAATTCTTCCTATGTCTGCAACTTCTCCCCCTTTGACATAAATGGAAAAGGGATGCTCTCCCTGATCTTGTGCTTCCCTTTACTAATGATATGAGAGGGATATCACTCCCATACACTATTTCTCTCCTTTTACTTCATCAATAATATGTACATTTCTCGGGGTTTTGTTTGTATTTTCCACTAATATTCTTGAACCTACTTTCCTTATTTCACATCCTTTAGAATGAAATGAGAGGTTGTAACCTTCATCACAAATTTGACCAACACTTAGAATGTTGTGTTTTAACCCTTCAACATACAATAAATTATGTGTTTTAGTCTTTTCATTATCAAGACTAACGATAATTTTTCCAACTATCCTTGCAGAAGCATTATACCCAAAGGTAATGGTGTCTCATTTTTCTTCCTTTAGGATGAGAAATTTGTTTTGATCCCCTATCATGCATTTTGAACAACCACTATCAATGTACCATTGGCTTCCTTTGTCCTGAGAATACATTGTAAGTCCACATTCTTCCTTCTTTGGTTCTTCTTAGTTCCTTTTCCAAACCCTTGTGTATTCTTCTCTATGCTTGGTAAGAACATCTTCTTCCTTGTTTTGTTTAGGAGACTTCATTATGCTTCTTCTACAGTCATGTGATATGTTCCCATAGTTATTGCACTTATAACATTTAGTGTCATAATCAATTAGTTATTGCAAATGAATTGTAGTTTCTGTTANCCCTATCATGCATTTTGAACAACCACTATCAATGTACCATTGGCTTCCTTTGTCCTGAGAATACATTGTAAGTCCACATACTTCCTTCTTTGGTTCTTCTTAGTTCCTTTTCCAAACCCTTGTGTATTCTTCTCTATGCTTGGAAAGAACATCTTCTTCCTTGTTTTGTTTAGGAGACTTCATTATGCTTCTTCTACAGTCATGTGATATGTTCCCATAGTTATTGCACTTATAACATTTAGTGTCATAATCAATTAGTTATTGCAAATGAATTGTAGTTTCTGTTATCAAACCCATGAGAACTTATGAGTTTGTTTCTCACATAATTATCCTTTGAGGCCTTGTAAGGACCTCTATTTTTGTTTCTCACATGGTCACTTCTTGTATAAGCTCTACAATTTATTTCTTTACGACCTAAATTGTTGTAAGAAAAATAGTTTCCAAGGAATATATTTTGATATCAGGTTGTGAAAGACCTTCTTGGTGGAACATCTCTTTTGAACTCATTATTTTTGTTCTTGTGATAAGAATTAGGTTTATACTGATCATCATTTCATTTCCTATTGTTTCTTTCATTTTTGATGGATCCTTTGATAATTTTAGCATAGCTATTACGATTTTATTCATTTTCCTTTTCTTATGGCTTTGTGACCTTAGCGCTTGCATTTCCCTCTGGAGTCTTTTGTTTTTAATCATAGAAAATACATGTAATGATGACCTTTGGAAACTGAGAATATTATCTAATTATTTAGTACTCTTTCTAAACTTCAAGCTTCTATTAAACTAATTATTTATTTTCTCTAGTTCCTTTATTAAAGAAACTATTTAGCTTCTAGATTCTCGCAATTTTCTTCCTTTTCTTTTAGTTGGCTTCTCACCACTTATTCTATCATTTTTTTCTCTTCTAGTTGAGTCTTCAAGATGATAACTGTTTTTTATGTTTCATCAAGATCATGATCCTTCTTTTCATATTTCTACAATTTCTCTTGCTTCTTTTTATTCTTTCCCCTAAGTCTGTCTATTTCTTATAATGCACTAACGATTTCTTCTTCAAGATTCATTTCTCCATCAATGTATTCTTCTTATGGATATGGATTTATTTTCTGATTATATTCATTTTCTTCATCAACATGTTTTTTTCCATGGTTATATAGAGAGATTCTTCATCATCATCACTATCTTCCCTTTATTTTTATTTTCCATGTCCTCCTTTTAGCTTTCTCACAAATTGTTCTTCTTCTGTCTTTGATTCACAACTAGAACAATCATCGAATCTTTCTTCATAAATATTTTTTAGATGATGTACACTACATTACCTTGATAGTCTCATAATATGATAGGCCACTCAAGATGACATCTATTTCTTTTGCATTGTTTTCACTTGAGTCCTTCCCATCTTCATCTGTATAACCTATTGTGATGGATTCCCAGATACCAAACCCAAGGGCCATCAAATGTTTCTTCATTCTTATACTCCATGATGCATAGTTTGTTCCATTGAACAAAGGATCTTTGTTTGTAGGGAGACCTTCCTCACAATCCATATGTGCTTGAGATCTTCCTTCTAGTGGTTAAATTGTTTCTAAAGGAACATGCTTTGATACCAATTTTTGAAGTTATGATTATACTAAGGAGGGGTGAATCGGTATAATATACCTTTTACTTTAATTGAGCATTCATCAATCATTCATTAAATTTAAATAGTAAATTCATGTAAACTCAAATCATGGTACACATAGTTTAACTTTGAAACCCTTGTGGAGAAAACCATAAAACATTATCTTTATAAATTTATGTAGGCACCAACCTACTGCTACAAATATTGTAAGAACCAACCTACTGGAGACACCAATCTCCTTAGATAAGAAACAACTAAACAAGATATTGTATAGGAACCAACCTACTGGAGGCACCAATCTCCTTATTTGAGCACCAACTCAACAAGATATTTATGTAGGAACCAACCTACTTGAGACGCCAATCTCCTCAGTTGAGAACCAAATCAATAAGACCTATATAGACATCAATATAATATCTTAATACACATAGTACTTCTGAATTCACCTGCATGCTTCATACTTTATACATTTCACAACATCATCATACACTTAACTTTCATGCTCCAATGCCTCTCTTTGCTTCATACCCTAGACATAGATTCAAAACCTAGTTAGATTTATCCTTCAAGACCTAGTGAACCTCATATCATCATTCCCATAATATAATCCAAGACTTGTAGAACCACAACCTAAAAGCAACACACTTTGAAACATCATATACCTTAGTCCTTCATAGTGCACCCTTAAAACTCCAAGAAAACTCATCTTGCACCTTTAGACCCTAAGAATACTCTTCAACTTCTCTTGTGCACCTCAGATCTCTTTTTTTCACCTCAGAATTAATCTTCTTGCTTGGATAATCTTGAAATGTGCACATCTATCCTGTATTTATAGTGTTTCAATGCTCACATTTAGGGCTGACCTAAACTTTTGGATATGTTGTCTGATAAAAAAAATCATATCTCCTCATTCCTAAGGAGTTAGAGGGAGTTCCATATACTATTGGAAAGGTCTCAGAATAATATTTCCAACCATATAACCTATGCTCCCATTTGAGCTAGGTATTTAGAGTAAAAAATTCTTCAAATATAGGGTATATAAATTGAGCATAAAAAATACAAAAAACAATATATCTAACATCTCCATCTTGCGATATTTATATTGGACATATATAGTATCTGTAACATACTCAACCACCCACAGGTTGGGCATGCTACCTCAAATTTAACACTTCAACTAATTTTGAATTCTGATACCATTTAATTTAAAGAGAAGCATGAAAGAAACATGATAACTTCACATGCAATCATCAAGATTCATACCACATCATAAAAGAGATGGAAAATATGCCATGCAAAATGATAATAAGAAATAAATCATATTATAAAAATGTATTTCACATATGATAATTAATATACAATGGAAATAAAAATATCAACAAGGAAACCATGACAGAGCGAGCACTCATCTTTAACAAATGGTTCACCAACTAGCTGCTGTAACATCTCTCTCTCTTGTGCACACTGAGCAAACTTATTCTTTGAGGACACTTGATTGCAAGTGATCAAGGTTATTATACTATTGGTCATTTTGATTATGATTATGAGATATTATGGATTTGATGATATGTTATTTTGGTGTATTTACACAGACATGTGCTATTGACTAGGCTCTCCCGAGTGTGCAGGACTTTGGACATTGAGGATGCAGAGGCATCGATGAAACCCCTTGGACTCCAGATTGAGTCAGGGAGTGGACTGTTAGGGTTTGAATGTGGTTGATATGACATATGTACAAATTATTAGATGTTATGATGATTGATTATTATTGTTGACATGATTTGTTGATGGATGTAGGTTGACGATAGCTTGTCGACTAGACTCACATATGGAGTAGAGGGGTCATGCACGACAACCAGAGACATTGAGGGAAAGGTGTGGAAGCAACCCTGCCACAACCTACTAGCACTCCCTTCATGGCTCGAACTATAGGTTAACGATTACCTAGTTCAAGAAGACCCATGATGCCGTGAGGGAAGACTGTGAAAATCACTCACGATGATTCTAAGGGGTGCGCAATAAGGTAGCGGCCTTATTCCTTAGAGGCCCTTAGTCTCCCACAATATCACCTGGCGGTGTATTGACTCCAGGGGTTTGAAGTCTACCAAATTCAGTCAAGAGGCGAGTGGCACCCTTGGAGCACATAGTGCGTCTTGAAGGGCATGTCGCGCGAAGAAAACGGAAAGCAACGAGTGACACCCTTGGAGCACGTAGTTTGTCTTGAAGGGCATGTCACGAAAATAAAACGGAAAGAGGCAAGTGGCACCCTTGGAGAACATAGTGCGTCCTGAAGGGCATAATGCGATTTTAACTGGTAAGTGAATAAACCTAATGACTAGAAAACTATGCCTCCTTAGGACCTAGTCGGCCTTAAAATGAATGATATGATAAGTAAAGTTTAANATAGTGCGTCCTGAAGGGCATAATGCGATTTTAACTGGTAAGTGAATAAACCTAATGACTAGAAAACTATGCCTCCTTAGGACCTAGTCGGCCTTAAAATGAATGATATGATATGATAAGTAAAGTTTAAAAACATTTTTTCTCTTAAAAAGGTTGCCCAACCTAGTGAATTTAAAACCTAGGTCTAAGCAGAACCTATGAACAAAAATAATTAGACATATAACAAGAAGGGGGTAAAGAAATTCAAACTTTATTTATTAAAGTAATTTTTTTTTTTTATATTGGAGGATTAAATTTAAAAAAAAAAGGTAATGGCTGTTTTTATCTACATTTGCTAAATTAATTTTTAGTTAAAAAGAAAAGAGGGTAAATGGTTATTTTTATCTACACTTGCTAAATTATTTTTTAATTAAAAAGGAAAAAGGGTAAATGGTTGTTTTATCTACACTTGCTAAATTGATTTTTTAGTTAAAAAGGAAAAAAGGGGGAAACTTAAAGAAAATGGGAAACGTAAAGAAAAATCTGAATGCCTAACTTAGTAAGGAATATTTCCTTTTAAACTTTCTATTTATGAACTCAACTAGGAATTAAGTAAGGCGTAAGTCATTTAGACATTGTAAGGGAATTTTGGGACACCGATGAGCATTTTAAGGAATGCTCTTAGGTGGATGAGGGAAATAGAAACATTTATTTAATTAATAAAATTGATTTTTTGGTGCAACTAGGGGATCGGGTGACATGTGTACGGGGGAGGTTTTTCAAAATTAATTAAATAAAAAAAGAATCTAATGAGATTTTTGGGAAACTAATGACTAAGAAAAATCTATAAAAATGATGGCGGAGGAGGAGTGTGGATCATCATTTGGCTTGTGTAACGTTATGCTACTGAAATTTCATCTTGACTGAACTTTCTCTTGTGGGAGTTGGGATACCCATCTCGGGTAACAAGTGGTAGCTCGACCTTGCGAGGCGAGATGGGTGCTATTATTCTCTAGTATTGTGTGTGTGTGGCCCCTTTGTGGCTCAGGGGGCTCAGGGAGGAGAAGAGTACCCCTAGCATTGGATGGGAGGTACCGTTGAGGTCACATCGGTTGGCAAGAGAGAGTTGAACGGAGCGCGTGCGGGACGACTTTGGAGCTTCTCATTTGGCTACGGTATGGATGTGTATATTTGTATTGAATGGTAGTTTAAATATTGTTCCTGCGCCTTCATTAATGTACTTCTACGGTGTTAAAGTTTATGTTTTATTCAACGTAACACTATCCATAGATTTCAGTTTTATCTTTAGCAAATTGTCTTGATGAGCCCATCATTTTATGATCAGAGAAACTAAAGTCATCCCAGCCTTATGCTCGCTATATTTGGAATTAATTTCCCATGGCGAACCCAAACTATGATTGCAATGACTTCTCTGTGTTGTTTTTATTGATTAATACAAAGAAAAAATGTGTTTTTATCTTCTGTCCCTTATCCTTTAAGTTATTAGTCTGTGCCTGAGCAATCATCCAAGAGTTGAATCGACTGTCTTTCACTCTGGTGTTAAAGATTTAGATTCAAATGCCCTGCTTTCCCGTGCATGCATAATAAGTGAAGGATAACTTTTCACCCAACTATCTATCCCTTACTTATCTCTGCATTTTTCTCTTATGATTAATCTCTAATCCTTTTGTTTCTATGAATGAGTATCTTTGCGTTTTTTATTGATTCATTGTTGAATGATTAATATTTGTGCCTTCTTTGTGAATGAGTATCTCTACATTTTTTATTGATTCATTGTTGAATGATTAATATTTCCATTTCTGTGAATGACTATCTCTACGTTTTGATTGATTCATTGCTGAATGATTAATCTTTGCGCTTTCTTTGTGAATGAGCATCTCTGCATTTTTTATCGATTCATTGTTGAATGATTAATCTTTGCATTTTATTTTTGAATAATTATCTCTACATTGAATTATTAATATCTGAAGGAATAATCTCTAATTCCTTGGCTCCTAGCAAAAAGGGGAATACCATTTTTCTTGGCATCTTACCCAACATTCACACCACATTTTTCTTAGTACATTACCCAACATTCACACCATGTTTTTCTTGGCATATTACCCAACATTCACACCACGTTTTTCTTGGCATATTACCCAACATTCACACCATGTTTTTATTGGCATAATGCACAACGTTTACTCCACAATTTTCCTGGCATTCTACACAACATTACACCACGATTTTATTGGCATAATGCACAACGTTTACTCCACAATTTTCCTGGCATTCTACACAACATTACACCACGATTTTATTGGCATAATGCACATATTTTACTCCACGATTTTCCTGGAATTCTACACAACATTACACCACGATTTAATTGGCACACTGCACAACTTTTACTCCAAAATTTTCCTAGCATTATACACACCACGATTTTATTGGCATACTTCACAACGTTTCCTCCATGATTTTCTTGGCATACTACACAACATTACATCATGATTTTTATGGGCGATTTACCTAGCCTGTACACAACGATTTCACCCAATTTTACACAATGATTTGCACAGTACCCACCCAACTATTTTTGGGCTTGACTCTCTACATTTTTGAATGATAAATCCCTGCGTTTGAATGTTAAATATTTGAGTGTTTTTGGCGAGTTTATATTCCAATCTGCCTTTTTAATTTCATTAATATTTCTGGCCTTTGAGAATCCCCATTTCAGACAGTTGGCAGGAGTATTGAGAGCGTCGAGCTTTTATTATCCTTGAATGAATGCAAGAAAAATGTTAATTACACAGAGATGAGTAATGGAGTCAGCGCATGCCATCAAATGATATAAATGTTGGTGTTTTCCAGCTTAGTGTTTAATTGTTTTAGTTATGTATTTACCAACATTTGTTTTAAAAAGTTGGGCATCCACTTCATGCTTCCATTTTAACGATGATTATATTAGTTATACAATCATTTAAGCTTGAGTAACCATTGTTAGTTAAATAGTTTTCATACGACTATTCATTTAAGTTCCAATTTCTACATAACAGTTTAATTGTGGAAAATCGTATGACAAACATCCGTTCTAATATATTAATTGGTTAATGGCAATGATAATGGATTAATTGTTGCAAGATTAATTGCTTAATAGATTAATTGCTTAATAAATTAATTGGTAATAGATTCACTCAGTTTCACTTAGTCATAATGGTTTAACAACTAATGGTTTATGGTTTATTTGTATAATAGTTTAATGGCTTGCTCAAGATTAATGGAGAGAGTTTAATAGTTTTTGTGCTAAATGGATTAATAGTTTAACAGTTAATTGGTTACTAGGTGCCCTGTGCCTTAAGTTGAATTTGTAAATGGTGGTTGGTCATAGATGTTACACCACTTATGATTTCCTTGTAGGAAAACAAGAAATCCTTTGGTTAGTTGCACAATTTAATTTGAATGATGTCACCTTGAGTCTTGTTGATTTGTTGATTAGGTGCTTGGGTATAGTCTTGTGTATTCATTGGCAGATATTTTGGTATCTTAGCACATGGGAGTTTTCTTGGGTAAGGTCTAGTTATGTTATATTGTGCCATGGTTACTGTCACGCCTATCGCCTTGTGACAACATGATTCCTGACGAGGGGATCATTGCATGCATGATTGATAACCTATCCAGAGTCTTATGCTTCCCGATGTGGGTGTTTTGTTCGTGGTTGTCTGTTGCCTGAATTGAATAAGTGGTGTTCGCCATCAAGTCGTGTTGATTAATTGTTGTTGTTATTGCCTTCCTGATTAAAAAAAAAAAATTGACACTTGCTTACGACACTTGTAGTCGTAAAAATGGGGTCATTACATTTGGTATCAGAGTGGGTTCAACCTTGGGACTGTGGATCACCATGCTTTCCCCTGCAATAAACCCTTGAGTAATAACCTAGCGCTAATTAAACTTTAACGTGTCGATGCGGTGATTGAGAATAGAGGATGCCACAAAGGTTCACAACATGGTGTCTTGGAAGGAGGTCTGATGCCTCCAGAAGTGTCCACGTCCTCAGAGTCTAACCCCCAAAGGGAAGAATAAGTCCTTGGGATGGATTTTATTTCTGTAAGGGATGATGATGGTATGACAAGGTCCTTCCAGGAAATTTCAGAGGCCTTGATTCACCATATGTACTGAGATGAGGCCAGGGCACCTGTACCCCTAAGGGTCCACAGTGCGCCCCAACTAGTACCATTAGCATTCACCGAGAACTCAAGAGGGATATGTTCTCAAGTCCACGAGTGTCGCGGATGACTCAACCATTAAGGCATGGATGGAGAGAAAGGAAACGTGCTTCACGCTTCACGATTATGACCTCCAACATGAAGGTCCGTAGGGCGGTATTTAATCTAAAGGGGATCACTCTTCTATGGTGGAAGATGCTCCTGCCACATTTGAACATGGCCATTGAAGATGTGCCATGGGAACTGTTCAAGGAATGGTTCTGAGAGAGGTGTCTATATGAGGAATTCATTGAGCGCCAGGTCAACAAGTTCAAATCTTTGCGACATGGCGGTCGTATAGTGCCTGAGTATAAGGCTCATTTTATGGAGTTTCTTTGGTATGCTTCGCACTTGAATACCAAGAAGCTTAAGGTCAACAGGTTCATGTTGGGCCTTAATATCAACATTCATACAAAGGTTAGGATTCTTATGCCTCAAACCTTGCATGATCCTATCCAGAAGGCCCTCATAACAGAGGAGGATCTTATCAGCGAGGGTCAGAGCAGGACTCTAGCGAGACTTGTGAGGTAGGTGTCATCTGGTGCACAACAACATCAGACACCAGGTAGACATTTACCAGGATATCGTGGTTTCTAGAGAGGATCCACTTTCACTACACCTCGATGACCAATGCCTCAACAATAGACTCCTTATTGAGGACCACATCACCAACATCAATGTCGATCGCAATAACAATAGTTTAGGCCTGTTCAACAGAACAGACCAGGGTTCCAGGCTGGTGGGCCGTCAACTTCTACTTTGGGTACCAGGAGTACTGGACTGAAGAAAGGGTGTTGTACATGTGGGGAGCCACATTACCCACATGATTTCCTAGTGGATAGGACTAGAGCATCTGGATCAGTCAGACCCGCTGCCGTGGGAGATTTGGGCAAGGCCCATCAGATCCATGCAGTGGTGAATAACTGCTAGGAAGAGCACCAGTCAAATGTTCTTGAGACATCAGGTACCGTTGCTGACTAGACCCTTAGCATTTTGATAGATCTAGGTGCTACTGAAGGTTTTATATCTGGTGCAATGCTAAAAATAATTAAGGTAAAGGAAGTAGAACATGACGAGTTTATCTTTGTAGAAATGGATTCGGGATCCAAACAAAAGGTTG
Source organism: Picea sitchensis (assembly GCA_010110895.2). Taxonomy (NCBI): domain Eukaryota; kingdom Viridiplantae; phylum Streptophyta; class Pinopsida; order Pinales; family Pinaceae; genus Picea; species Picea sitchensis. The sequence goes on along the minus strand of SNQJ01S0012591.1, from coordinate 72,673 downwards.
GAGGGAAGATTACTGGTTGTAGCCTTAACCTGGAAGATTTTGTCACCAGGGCCAACCTGTACGACACGATATTAGGATCTTATGATGTCGTGATCAGTATGGACTGGTTGGAATCACACGAGGCGATACACAACTGTAATACAGAATGATTGATATTGGTCGATGATGAGGGACAAAGATGCATGATTGTAGGTTGGAATCGGGGATCTTCCTTGAGGTTCATCTCTTCCTTGCAGCTACGGAAGAGCATGTGCAAGGGATGTAAGATTTATGCGATCCTTGCATTAAACGATAAGAGAGTAGCGGAAGGTCTAAAACACCTTTCGGTGGTAAGAGAGTTTGCGAACATCTTCCCTGAGGAGTTACTTGGGATGCCTCTAGAGAGGGAATTGGAATTTACAATAGACCTAAAACAAGGGATTGAATCGATAGCAAGAACACCTTATCGGATGTCGACCCTGGAGTGACAAGAGTTGAAAATGCAACTGAAGGAGTTGCTGGACCTAGGACTTATACATCCAAGTGTGTCACCATGGGGTGTGCCTGTTATTTTGATATGAAAGAAGGATGGGTCGTGGAGAAACTACATTGACTACCATCAATTGAACAAGGCAACGATCAAGAATCAATATCCATCGCTAAGGATTGATGATTTGTTTGATTAGATGAAGGGTGCGATGGTGTTTCCAAAGATCGAATTGAGATCAGGGTATCACCAGTTATGGATCAAGGAGGATGACGTCCCTAAGACTACCTTTAAGATGAGGTTTGGACATTACAAGTTTATTTTTTTTACCATTGGGATTGACGAATGCCCCAGGGGTATTTTTGAGTTTATGAACGGGGTGTTTCACGAATACCTGTACAAGTTCATCCAAGTATTCATTGTATTCATTGATGATATTTTTATTTACTCTCAGACGAAGGGGAKCATGTCAATCACTTGTGCATGGTACTATAGTGTCTAGAAGAGAACAAATTGTATGGGAATTTGTCTCAATGCTCGTTTTATCAATCRAAGATTCACTACTTAGGGCATGTCATCTCTGACGAAGGTATCGTTGTGGATCCAACAAAGGTCAAGGCTATTATGGAATGGCCTGCACCAACAAATATCCTAGAAATGCATAGCTTCATGGTTTTAGCAGGATACTATCGATGGTTATTCGAAGATAGAAAATCTGATTACGGAATTGTAGAAGAAGAAAAAGATGTTTGCTGGGACCGAGAAATGCGCGGAGGAATTTTGGAGGCTCAAGGAGCTATTGACAACAACATCGATACTGAAGGTCCTTGACATGGACAGAGACTTCTTGGTATGCAATGACRCATCCAAGGAAGGCTTAGGYAGAGTTTTGATGCAAGACGRTCGAGTGATCGCTTACATCTCTAGAAGGTTGAGAAGGCATGAGGCGAACTACGCAACGCGCGATTTGGAGTTGTTAGCCATTGTTTATGCCTTGATATTTTGGAGACACTACCTTATTGGATGAAAATTTGAACTAAAAAAAKACCATTGTGTTCTACAACACATCTTTATGCAAGGCGACTTGAATGCACGACAACGAGGTTGGTCGAAATTTCTTAGTGTGTATGATTTAGAGATTTCTTACATAAAAGGAACAATGAACAGAGTGGCAGATGCTTTGATTCAGAGACCACACATATTTTTAGTGATGCCTCTTTAGAAGAATCTACATGAAAAGATCCTAACTTTACAACACGACGATGACTAGTACAAAGAGGTCAATGATTTTATCGGACAAAACACAATGATTGTTGAAGAGAAATCCCCCTGCAGACAAGTGGATTCTATCGAGGTCCCTAGACTCCTAAGACCAAGATAGAAAGTGCTTAACATGGACACTGACTTAATTTTAGATCTAATCAAGCTAGTGAATGAAAGAGAAAGAGAAAGATATGTACCTTATGAACGACATTTGTCCTTGCAAAGTCCAAGCTGAGCTTCGATCTTGAGCTCCTTGATAGGTCCTGCAAAACAAACAAAGGTACAAAAGACTTACTACTCTACTGAGATTAGCTCAAACATAGATCCATATACTGTAGACAAACTTATATGGAACAAGTACAAGTTTGAAAGAAACATGCTAAACATTGATTGTATTAATGAGAACAAAGTGTTACTTATAGCCATGGATGTGAGTGCAACAGCTTCATCAAGCTCTCCTTGTCCAAACCCTTGCTTAAATAGTCCACACATGGAATGCTGATGTTCCAAATGACATCTTCCTCATGAGATCATAAGTTAGATGCTATTGCAATGTCTCTCTTCCTGTACTGTATGTTGCCTATGAGATCATAGGTTTCATACCTCCAATATTTCCTTCCTTTCACCATGAGAAGGCCTCCTTATATAGGCTTGGAGAGGCCCAACCACTTGAGAGATATTTGGGAGAAGTTGAGGATTTCTCTCCTTCAGTTGAGGATCTTCCCTAAGATCATGCCTTGAGATCATATTCGAATTCAACCACCTTCAGATATTGAGGGGATCTTTCCCTCATTCTTCTCAACAAACCAAATTTCGCCCAAAAAAGGTAGCGCTCCCCCAAAAGGGGAACCAGAGCATTATAACGCTCCACCAAAGAAGGACAGGGAGTGCCAGTGCTCCCTGACAGTGTATAGGGGAGTTCTCCCCTCCAAAACCCATTTTTGAGTGGTTCTTTCAGTGGAAAAAGGCTTGTACTTCTAGTAGACGGATTCCTCCTCTTCAAAACTAGTCTTTGAGGTTTCCTAAGTGTCCCTATCATGTCGTTGAAGGCATGACATAAGAAAGAAGGCAATATGATGTTAGAAACACTTATAACACTTGTGGTCAAGATGCGACACTTGCGGAAAAGATGCGACACTTACAACACTTGTGACACTATCGATGTGAGTAATTTTGAGGTGTAACAATGATGGTACCAAAATTTGAGGGATTTACTATGGACAACAAAAAAATATTGAGACTTAAAGGTTGAATTTATGTATCACCCAATGACGGGTTCTGGATTTTGATCCTAAATGAGGCTCATAGAGCAGTGTAAATGGATCATCCTGGAGTCACAAAGATGAGAGCAGACCTTAAATCATTATTCTTATGGAAAGGAATGAAGGCAGACATAGTAAACTACGTGGCCATATGTCTAGAATGTCAACAAGTGAAGGATGAACACAGACATCCAACATGACTACTACATTCACACACTATTCTGGAATCAAAATGAGAGGTCATTTCAATGGATTTCATTGTTAGATTGCCACTGACAACAATAAGACACGACTTGATTTTTGAGGTAGTCGACACTCTGAAGGAGAGTGCTCATTTTATTACTGTGCATATGACGTATCGAGAACCTAACATAGCTATTGTTTTCATCAGTGAGATTGTGAGGCTGCATGGCGTGCGTAAGAGGATTATATTCGATAGAGTATCAATGTTTACTGGACGATTTTGGACTAGTTTCCAAGAGGCCTTGGGAACCCAACTTGACTTTAGTACCGCATATCACTTAGAGACAGATGGGAATATCGAAGGGACAAACTAAATATTAGAAGATATGTTGTGTATGTACTTTATGGACCAAAAAAATAATTGGGAGGATTTCTTTCCACTGGTAGAGTTTGCGTACAACAACAACCATCAAAGCACCATTAAGATGGCACCTTTCGAGTTTCTTTACGAGCAACCATTTCAGATGCCTTTGAGCTGGGATCAACTTGAGGATAGGATCCTGGTGGGACCAGAAGTGATCCAAGAAATGGAAGATCAAATGAAAACAATAAGACAAAGGATCAAGGAAGCACCAGATCAAAATAAGAGTTATGTCGATGCGCATCGTGTCGACCGTAGTTACGAAGTTTGCGATTGAGTCTTCTTGTGGGTGAAATCACATAAGAGTTCGACCAAGTTTGGAAAGCATGATAAACTCTCTCCTAGGTTCATGGGACCTTTCGAGATTGGGAAAGTAAGGGGCCCATGGCCTATCGAATAGCCTTGTCTGATTGTTTGAGGCGTATGCATGATGTTTTTCACGTATTTGTTTTGAGACATTATATTAATGATCCTAGATATGTTATTGACATGAGTTCCTTGCAGTTATCTGAAGAGGGTGCGCTCACGGTGGAGCCAATCCACATCCCAGACCATCACATTTGATAGCTATGGTGTTGAACAATAGATCAGGTCAACATCTAGTGGGACGACTATAGTCCACACTCGACAACCTAGGAGGATGCATATGATATGCGCCAACCATTTCCATTTTTGTTTGATAGATAGACTTATGATATTGTGATATAGTTTATTTCAGAACTTATATACTGTGAAACTTCGGGACGAAGTTTAAACCAAGAGGGGGTGTATGTAACATCCCTCTCTTGCACGCACTGAGGGAACTTATTCTTTGAGGACACTTTCTTGCAAGTGATCCAGGTTATTATACTATTGGTCGTTTTGATTATGATTATGAGATATTATGGATTTGATGATATGCTATTTTGTTGTATTTACATAGACAAGTAATATCGACTAGGTTCTCCTGAGTGTGTAGGACTTTGGACATTGAGGATGCATAGGCATCGATGAAACCCCTTGGACTTTGGATCGAGTCAGGGAGTGGACTGTTAGGGTTTGAATGTGGTTGATATGACATATGTAAAAATTATTAGATGTTATGATGATTGATTATTATTCCTGATAAGATTCGTCGATGGATGCAGGATGACGATAGCTTGTCGTCCAGACTCACATATGGAGTAGAGGGGTCATGCATGACAACCATAGACATTGAGGGAGAGGTGTGGCAGTAGTCCTGTCACATCCTACTAGCACTCCTACCATGGCTTGAATTGTAGGTTAACAATTACCTAGTTCGATAAGACCCATGATATCGTGAGGGAAGACTGTGAAAATCGCTCACGATAATTCTAAAGGGCATGCAATAAGGAAGGGGCATTATTCCTTAGAGGCCCTTAGTCTCCCACAATATCACCTGGCAGAGTATTGACTCTAGGGGTTTGACGTCTACCAAATTCAGTCAAGAGGCGAGTGGCACCCTTGGAGCACGTAGTGCATCTTGAATGGCACGTCGCGCAAAGAAAATAGAAAGAGGCGAGTGGCACCCTTGGAGCACATAGTGTGTCTTGAAGGGCACGTCACACAAAGAAAACAAAAAGAGTTGAGTGGCACCCTTGGAGCACTTAGTGAGTCCTGAAGGGCACGTCACGATTTTAACTAGTAAGTGAATAAACCTAGTGCCTACAAAACTATGCCTCCTTAGGTCCAAAACTATGCCTCCTTAGGACCTAGAGGGCCTTAAAATGAATGATATGATAAGTAAAGTTTAAAAACAATTTTTCCTTTAAAAATGTCGCCCTGCCTAGTGAATTTAAAACCTAGTTCTAAGTAGAATCTTTGAACAAAAATAATTAGACATATAACAAGAAGGGGGTAAAGAAATTCAAACTTTATTTATTAAAGTAAAAAAATAATTATATTGGAGGATTAAATTTAAAATAAAAGGGGTRATGGTTGTTTTTATCTATATTTGCTAATTTAATTTTTAGTTAAAAAGAAAAGAGGGTAAATGGTTGTTTTTATCTACACTTGCTAAATTAATTTTTAATTAAAAAGGAAAAAGGGTAAATGGTTGTTTTATCTACACTTGCTAAATTGATTTTTTTAGTTAAAAAGGAAAAAAGGGGGAAACTTAAAAGAAGTAGGAAACTTAAAGAAAAATGGAAACTTAAAGAAAAGGGGAAACGTAAAGAAAAATATGAATGTCTAACTTAGTAAGGAATCTTGCCTTTGGAACTTTCTATTTTTGAACTCAACTAGGAATTAAGTAAGGTGTAAGTCATTTAAGAATTGTAAGGGAATTTTGGGACACCAAGGAGAGTTTTTAGGAGTTCTCTTAGGTGGATGAGGGAAACAAGAACATTTAATTAATTAATAAAATTGATTTTTTGGTGCATTAACTAGGGGATCATGCAACATGTGTACGGGGGAGGTTTTTGAAATTAATTAAATAAATAAAAGAATCTAATGAGAGTTTTGGGAAACTAATGACTAAGAAAACTCTATAAAAAGGATGGTGGAGGAGGAGTTTGGATCATCATTTGGATTGCGTAATGTTACGCTACTGAAATTTCATCTTGACTGAACTTTCTCTTGTGGGAGTTAGGATACCGAGCTCAGGTAATGAGTGGTAGCTTGACCTTGCGAGGCGAGCTGGGTGCTAGCATTCTCTAGTATTGTGTGCATGGACCCTTTGTGACTCAGGGGGCTTAGGGGGAAGAAGAGTACCCCTAGCGTTGGTTGGGAGCTACCAGTGAGGTCACATCAGTTGGCAAGTGGGAGCTGGACGAAGCACACACGAGACAATGACTTCAGAGCTTTCACATTTGGATACGGTATGCATGTGTATATTTGTATTGAATGGTATTTTAAATATTTTTCCTGCACCTTCATTAATGTACTTCTACAATGTTAAAGTTTATGTTTTATTTAGCGTAACACTATCCAGAGATTTCAGTTTTATTTTCAACAAATTGTTTTGATGAGCCCAACATTTTATGATCAGAGAACTTAAATTCATCCCAGCCTTATGCTCGTTGTATTTTGAATTGATTTCCCATGGCGAGTCTAAACTTTGATTGCAATGAATTCTTTGCGTTGTTTTTATTGATTAATACAAAGAAAAAATGTGTTTTTTTCTTCTATCCCGTACCCTTTAAGTTATTAGTTCGTGCATGAGTAGTCAGCTAGGAGCCAAATTGACTGTCTTTCACTACAATGTTAAATATTTAGATTCAAATGCCCTTCTTTCCTGTGCATGGATAATAATTGAAGGATAATTTTTTGCCCAACTATCTATCCCTTACTTATCTATGCATTTTTCTCTTATGATTAATCTATAATGCCTGCGTTTATGTGGATGAGTATCTTTGCATTTTTTATTGATTCATTTCTGAATGATTAATCTTTGCACCTTATTTGTGAATGAGTATCTCTGCATTTTTTATTGATTCATTGTTGAATGATTAATATTTTTGTTTTTTTGAATGAGTATCTCTGCATTGTGATTGATTCATTGCTGAATGATTAATCTTTGCGCTTTCTTTGTGAATGAGTATCTCTGCATTTTTTATTGATTCATTGTTGAATGATTAATCTTTGCATTTTCCTTGTGAAGTATTATCGTTGCGTTGAATGATTAATATTTGAAGTATTAATCTCCAATTCCTTGGCTCCTGGAAAAAAGGGGAAAAATGTTTTTCTTGGCATCTTACCTAGCATTCACACCACGTTTTTCTTGGCACATTACCCAACATTCACACCACATTTTTCTTGACATATTACCCAACAATCACACCACATTTTTCTTGACATATTAACCAGCTTTCACACCACATTTTTATTGGCATAATTCACAACTTTTACTCCACGATTTTCCTGGCATTCTACACAACATTACACCACRACTTTATTGGCATAATGCACAACTTTTACTCCATGATTTTCCTAGCATTCTACACAACATTACACCACGATTTTATTGGCACATTGCACAACTTTTACTCCATGATTTTCCTGGCATTCTACATAGCATTACACCATGATTTTATTGGCACACTGCACAACTTTTCCTCCACGTTTTTCTTGGCATACTACACAACATTACACCATGATTTTCTGGGCGATTTACCCATCATGTACACAATGATTTCACCCAATTTTACATAGTGATTTGCACAGTACCCACCCAACAATTTTTTGGCTTGAATTTCCGCGTTTTTGAATGATAAATCCCTGTGTTTGAATGTTGAATCTCTTAGTGTTTTTGGCGAGTTTATTTTCCAATCCGCCTTTTTAATTTCATTAATATTTGTTGGCCTTTGAGAATCCCCATTTCAGATAGTTGGTAGGAGTATTGAGAGCGTATGGATTTTATTAACCTTGAATGAATGTGTTAGCACCGAAATTCGCCTTCATATTTCAGAAAAGGCAAGCCCGATACCCATCAGAGTTATATGGCAGATGTTGGTTTATATGGATGGAGGTAAATGGACAAAAATCAGAATCTAAATGATGTTCAACACAAAACTAGACAAGAATGCATAGGGATGTGAGGGCCACATTAACTTCAGTCAATGAATTGAGTTTAATGGTGAGAAGAGGGAAGAATTAGTGAGAGGAATGAACGAGACTGCTCTAGGCATCAGGCCTTCCAACAACTCGGAGAAGAAAAACTCAAACTCAAGGGAAATCTTGGGTTGAAGTTTCAGACACTGAAATATGATGCAAGAAGCATAGTCACAACTTCAAAATAATCAAACCTCCATTATCCTATGACTGCGGCAGCTCGACTAGATCTTCCATGCCTGAGCCATCCAATGTAAGAGGGAAAACATAACACAAGGAATTGAATGAAAATGATCACGATATTGCTATAATCAAACCTACATTATAACAACATAACAATCCTCGGCTGGATCATCCATACCCGAGTGTTTCAACACAACTTTACAGAGAAATGAAAATAAATAGGAAACTGACTTCTATTAACATGGAAGTCTCAAATCGATTACATAACCAGAGAACAACTCTGGCAGAACAAACATTACAGATGGGAGCTTTGCTCGACCAAAGACCACTACCAAATAACAAAACTCTATACATATACTCAAAAATTTCGTAAACAACAATAGAGGCGTGCTCTATCTTCCATGGCATTGCGTCTTCTCAGTGAAACATGATCTAAGATTTGTTGGCCCCTTTTTGTCTCTTCAGTCAGATTGCTCATGTAGATTTGCTGTCACACGTAACCTCAGACTGTCTGGGCTGACAGACTACCTTCACGGTTAGACTGTTATGATTTTCCATTCATGGGGGAGACAATGTTTCAAACACCTCCCCGGATTTCATAACTTATTCATTGGGATCTGGACAGGCGCAAGCCCACTTAGCACTTGGAAGACATGGAAGCCTCTCCTTTGCCGCCTAGATATTTGTTATACAATTGTTTAATCTTGAGTAGCCATTGTTAGTTAAATAGTTTTCATATGATTATTCAGTTCAGTTCCAATTGCCACATAACAGTTTAATTGTGGAAAATTGTATGACAATCATCCATTCTAATAGATTAATTGGTTAATGGAAATGGTAATGGATTAATTGCTGCAATATTAATTTCTTAATAAATTAATTGGTAATAGATTCACTCATTTGCACTTAGTCATAATGGTTTAACAACTAATGGTTTATGGTTTATTTGTATAATAGTTTAATGGCTTGCGCAATATTAATGGCGAGGGTTTAATAGTTTTTGTGCTAAATGGATTAATAGTTTAACAATTAATTGGTTACTAGGTGCCCTATGCCTTAAGTTGAATTTGTAAATGGTGGTTGGTCATAGATGTTACACCACTTATGATTTCCTTGTAGGAAAACAATAAATCCTTCGGTTAGTTGCGCAATTTAATTTGAATGATGTCACCTTGTGTCTTGTTGAATTGTTGATTGGGTGCTTGGGTATAGTCTTGTGCATTTATTGGAAGATATTTCAGTTTCTTAGCACATGGGATTTTTCTTGGGTAAGGACTAGTAAGGTTATATTGCGCCATGGTTATTGTCACACCTATCGCCTTGTGACGACATGATTCCTAATGAGTGGATCATTGCGTGCTTGATTGATAATGAGATTGATAACTTGGACAGAGTCTTATGCTTCCCGATGTGGGAGTTTTATTCATGGTTGTCTGTTTCTTGAATTGTGTAAGTGGTGTTCGTCGTCAAGTCATGTTGATTAATTGTTCTCATTGTTGCCTTCCTGCTTAAAAAAAATAAAAAAAATTGGCACTCGCTTGTGTCACTTGTAGTCATAACGACGAGGTCGTTACAGCTATAGACCAAGGACGTTCCACCCAACCATAGAAACCATCATTCCAATATCAATAGAAGGTCACCCCTAAGCTAGGGCTATGAATCCATAAGGACAGTTCTAGGGTGTCACTGAGCTTCCCAAACCAATCAACACTTAATATCTCATAGGTTTCTCAACACACAACAATCCAAATTACACCACTTCTCTTCTCTCCAGCCTACACAACCCAAGAGAATCGACCCCCTTCTTTGTCACGCAGTCCCTCGGGCTGTCCCCCTCCTTTCAGGGCTCCAGTGCATATGGTAAAGAATCTCCATGTTGGGACTCTCAAGACTCGTAGTTGTGAATAAAATCTAGTACATGCCAAGGAATCTCAGGCATGCATGCACAAATTCATGGTTGGAATACATCAGTCATTACTACAACCAAAAAACAATGGCTTCTTCCTTAGCAATTCTCCCCCTGTGTCCCAATCCAAGAAAAATAATGAATGAGGAATGATAATTGAGCAACAATGAATGAAAGAGTGAAAGTGTGAATGGAGAAGAACCCCAAACAACCCCCAATATGGGTTTATATATATATTCTTGGAAGTAAATAACCACATGGCCTTCCCCTAAGAAGCTCATGTAACCACTTCTCACAATTAAAGAAATTATGGGTAAATAAAATATAATAAAATAATTATCCCCTTATGCCCCCTCTCTTGTGGAATCAGATCCCCTATAACTCTTGTACTTGTCTATCTAGTAGCCAACGATGTATTTTGTTATAATAATGATCAAAACATTACATTTTTGAGGCACTATGGCCCCTTTTACTTGTTTGGGCACTCCGGTCTTTCATACATTACAAAAATAAATTATTTAATATGGGGACTCAAAAATGGGGTACTCCATTCCCCTCCTGCTTATTTTGGCATTGTCATCAATGCATAGACATAACATACATTAAATTTCAAAATTTATTCAAAAAATCACAGGTACTCTACTCACATGGAATCTTCATGCTCCCACATAGCATCTTCAGGACCATAGTATGTCCACTTAACTTTACCAATTTTATGTCTCAATTTAAGATCATTTTGACTTTGTTATCCAATATGTGCACTGGATGGACCTAAAAGTCTCCCTCTATCTCTACCTGAATCAAATCCCAATCAATAACATGGTTAGGATCTTGTACATACTTTTTCAACAAAGAGGCATGAAATACATTATGCACATTCATGGAAGCATGTAATGCAAGCATGTATGCAACTTTTCCTATTCTATCCAATATCTCAAATGAACCATAGAATCTAGTTGCTAGCTTTGTACAACTACCCAACTTCAATGAGCTCTTGGAATTGAATTTTAAAATAAAATTCTCTCCCACTTTAAATTATCTATCTGTCATGTTCTTATCTGCATAAATTTTCTATCTATATTGAGCTGCCTATAAATTCTTCATAATTCTAACCATCTGGTCTTCCATATCCTTGAGCAATTCTGGCCCAAGTACCACTCTATCTGATGGGTTGTCCCAACTCGCTGGAGTATTGCATTTTATACCATACAAATATTGAAATGGGATAATTTTCAATGAAGCTTGATACCCATTATTATAGGAAAACTCAACCAAGTGCAAGTAATCTTTCCACTTATATATCTTATTCATCACATATATTCTCAACATGTCTTCAATTACTTGGTTGAATCTCTCTATCTTCCCATCTGATTGTAGATGGTGTGTTGTGCTAAAGTTCATATTTGTACCAAATCCTTTAAACAATCTCCCTCCAGAAATTTGAAGTAAAATTTGTATCTCTGTCTGAAAAAATTACCTTAGGTATCCCATGCAACCTAGTAATCTCCCTCATGTAAATTTCTGCAATATTAGCTATTTTATGAGTTATTTTTATAGGAACAAAATGAACAACCTTTGTCAATTTATTAACCACTACCATTATTGAATCATGTTTCCTTGCTATCCTAGGAAATCTAGTTCTAAAATCAATGGTTACCACTTCCCATTTCTTCTCTAGAATTGGTAATGGTTGTAGAAAACCCATTGGGTGTTTATGCTCAACCTTCACTCTCTGACATTCCATACATATGGAAATGTAATCAACAACATATTTCTTCATTCCTGACCAAAAGAACTGGCTTCTTACTAATGCAATTATTTTCTGGTAATCGAGATGTTCAACATACAAAACATTATGTGTTTCTTTTAATACCAAATTCCTAAGTTCTCCGGAATTAGGAACATAAATTATATTTTTATGCATAAATAATCCATCTTCCTTCATCTCATATTCTTTAATTTTCTGTTGTAAATTTTCTTATTGTAAGATTTCTCTTACTTGTAGGTAATGCTGATCTGTAACAACAACATCTAAAATTCTTCTCTTCAAATATCTTCAAATATGACAGATGCATACTAATGGTTGTAGCATGCATGAGATGTACTCTTCTACTGAGTGAATCGACAACCTTATTTTATTTTCCTTTGATATGGTTGATGTCAAAATTTTATTCACTTAAAAATTCCATCAATTTTGTCTTTGTGGCATTCAAAGTTGGTTGTTCAAAAATATATTTCAGACCACTATGGTCTATTCTTAATTCAAATCTCTTTTCCATGAGATAATGCCTCCACATCTTCAATGCATGAACAATTTAAGAAAGTTCCAAGTCATGTGTGTCATAGTTCCTCTCATGTTATTTAAGTTTTCTAGATTCATAACCAATGACATGTCCATCTTGAGTAAGGACTCCACCAATTCCTTCCTTGCATGCATTTATACATACCACAAAACTTTCATTTGGGTTAACAATATTTAAAATAGGTGCACTAGTAAGTAATTCTTTCAACCAATTAAAGTTCTCTTCACACTCAATTGACCATTCAAATTTAATTCCCTTCTTTTGAAAAGAAGTGATGGTATGAATGATATTAGAGAATCCTTCTATAAACCTTCTATAATAACCATCTAATCCCATAAAATATCCAACTTTTGAAATATTCTTGGGTGTTGGCCATCCTCTAATGGATTCAATATTCTATGGATCCACTACTATAAATTGTTCTGAAATATTGTGTCCCAATTAATGGATCTCGTCTTGGTAAAAATAACACTTACTAATATTGGCATACAACTAATGTTCCCTCAACAATTGAAAAAACAATCTCAAGTGATGTTAATTCTCTTCCTCTGACTTATAATAGATAATTATGTCATCCAATAATACTATGACAAACTTATCCAAATAATTTCCGGATATGCCATTCATTAAGAACATAAAGACAATTGGTGCATTGGTCATCCCAAATGACACCACTACCAATTCATAATTCCCATGCCTGGTTCTAAAGGTTGTCTTATTGATGTCTTCTTCCTTGATTCTTACCTAGTGGTATCCTGATCTTAAGTCTATCTTTGAAAATATCTTTGCTCCTTTTAGTTGATCAAATATGTTATCAATTCTGGGTAGAGGGTATTTTTTCTTCATCGTGTCTTTATTAAACTATCTAAAGTCAATATACAACCTCAATGTTCCATCCTTATTTTTGACAAAGGGTACTGGTGCTCCCGAAGGTGAAACACTTGGACGTATGTACCCTTTCTTCAACAATTCTTCTAGCTTCATTTTTAATTCTTTTAATTTTAGTGTACTCATTCTGTAAGGTGTTTTCGATACTAGGGAAACTCCCGGTACTAAATCAATAGATAAATCTCTCTCTCTCTTTGGTTAGAATCCTAATATTTCTTGGAATATATCTTCAAACTCTTGCAGTACTGAGAAATATTCAAGGCTTGACCCTTTTGTCTTTTCTGGTTCCTCCACATGGGATGCATACAATTGACATCCTTTCCTGAAACATGTATTAAGTTGTAAGGATGAAATATCCCTTATAGAAATAGGTATTCAAATTCCTTTCATAGTGATATGTCTTCCTTCTTCACCAAGACATGTAAATGTCTTGTTATGAAATCTAGGACAACATGATGCTTTTCCAACCAATCCATTCCAATTAGGATATCATAATATCCTAATGGGGTGATATTCATATAAACATTAGTACTCCTTCCACTCAGATTTATTGGACAACTTCTAACAACCTCATTGATCCTTCTTTTGGTTCCAATGGCTAGCTGAACCAAAATTGACTTCTCAAGCTTACTTTTCTCCAAATGTAATCTATCCACTATTTTAGGATCAATGTAGCAATGTCTTTCTCTTGAATCAATTAAAATAACAATAGGCTGATTAATGATCTTACCTTCCACCTTGATCATATTGGATTGGTACTCTTCTTATTGATCTTATAAGGCTACATATATTCTACCCATGTTTTCTATTGTTTTAGCCTCTTGGATGTTGTGCATGGTATTCACTTTGTCTTTTATGTGAGGGAAATCCTTGCACATGTGATATTCCTTGCATCCTCAACATCATATTGGTGGTCTCCCCCTTTTTCCCAAGGAGTCTTCTCTCTTGGATTCATCCTTAGCAGGTCGGTCTTGCTAATTTTTATTTGGGCTATTTCTATTGAAAGGAGGTTTGAATCCTTTTTTTTTTCTGATCATACTTCTCCTTCTTCTTATCCTTCCAATATTTCTATAAAGACTCTCTGCACTTTCCTTGTTCATATAGGTACTTATCCTTCCTGATGGTATTAGTTATTGCCCCAGGCTTGTCATATTGAATCTTCTCTTTATAAAATGAAGGCAGTCCAATTAAAAACCTTTGTATTTTCACCTTCTCATCTTTTATAAACCCCACATACTTAACCAGTCAACAGAACTTATTTTCATACTCTGCCATGGTCATGCTTCCTAGACCGAGTTCAAATAACTCATGCATTTTATTTTTATAAAATTGCTCTGAAAGGTACTCATTCTAAAAATGTTTCTTGAATTGCTTCCAAGTGATTCTGCTCTCATTTATGTGATCAACTTGCTTAAGCTGGTCCCACCACATAGAATCCTTTCCATGTAAATGTTAAGTGGAAATTCTGGCTTCTAGGTTTGATGAGTAGTTATGCAATTGTAAATACCTATTGAGTCAAAGAATACATTCTTCAACATCATTTCCCCTTTCTCTTTCACCATCAAATTATGGTGGTTTAATCTTCCTCAACTCTCCTTGCAAACTACCCACTTCATGTCTTCTTCTTTGGTGCCTAACAGAAGACACCTCTAGACTACTCATGGAATCTTCAGATGCATAAAATTTCCTCATTGAGTAAGGACATGAGTGATTTATATGAGTTCTTCTAGCACTTCTTGAATAACCAACTCTTTTGTAGGTATGTCCTCTTTCATGATATATTCCTGTTGGATTACTGAGAGGGGGGTGAATCAGTAATAGAGAAATTTAATCCCTTTTAACCATATAATCCAAGTGTTATATCAATGAATCATTATCATCCAATAACTACAGAGTAAATAAGCAATGAACAAATGAAGAAACATACACATACACAGTACACTAGTGTTTTACGTGGAAACCCAAATCGGGAGAAAACTAGGGAATGGTTTTTCTTATATGTCTTGAAGAATTACATTCATTGGAAGCACCAACTTCCTTTGTTTTCCAGTTGCTACTGGAATGAGGCTCCAACCCCCTAGTTTCTTAGGATACAACCTAAGGGAATCTCCAACTCCCCAATTATTTGGCTACAACCAGAAGGAGGCTAAAACCCCCTATGTTCTCTGGCTACAACCGGAAGGTGGCTACAACCACCTATCCTTGCCCCGTCCTGCCACCATAAAGTAGAAGTAGAATGATGGAATCACTCTCAACTTGTCACTATGAGATATACCACTATAAACCTGTACCAATAAATATTAACCATGCATCAACATGTACCTCAACCTGTAATCAACTTGTACCATAAACAACTGCATCAACCATGCACCAACCTGTACCAAATAACCTGTAATCAACCTGTACCATAAACGAGTGCATTCAACCATGTAACAAGTATGTACCAATCATGTGCCAACTACTCATCAATATGTGCCAACATCATCAACTATACACCTCATGTATGTGCCAACTCATCAACTACCTGTCTCAACCATGTATTCAACATGTACCTCACCAAAATACCTCATCAATTTCATCATCCAAAT
>SNQJ01S0012591.1:6865-23584 GCA_010110895.2 Picea sitchensis | reverse complement strand
TTATCATAAATAGCTTATACAATGTTCAAGAGATAACTCAACCCAATACAGATAGTCCTCTCCAAAAGATGCGCCACTCTTCTTCTCCTCTCTCCAACCGGTAATTGCAGCTTGCCTCGTAAGAGAATGAGCAAGTGAGTTGTTTGTTTGAAGTGAGGTGCTAGCCTCTTATTTATACAAGACTGGCATGTGTGAAAGGTCACAAATGGTAGGGCTGACCTCTTACTCTGGGTGGGTAAACCCACCTTTAATTAATTATGGGTCTTCCATAATAACTGTTGGGGCTGACTTCTTATTCTGCCCTTTGTAATTATCCGATAACCAATCCGCCAAAGGGGATTTGGTCCTTATACAATTACCGACATGATTAATCCACAATGGGGATTAATCCAATAACAATAATAATAATGATGACATGATTAATCCGCAATGGGGATTTAATCCAATAATAATAAGAATGCTCTTCGCAGTTACATTATTTCAACAAAAACTTGGGAATTGAGTATTTATAATTTTTTGAATGAGGATTCATTAAATTAAAAATTGTATGCCTATAAAACCATATCGCATACCTAGGTGATTATTTTAGAGAAATAGCTTGATTATCAAACTCTTGTGGCAATGACCTTACCCGAAGCAGAGTTGGGACAATCCACTTTTGGAAGATCAAATGGATAGATACTTCAAACCAGTTTCTAGGGAATATTCTTCTCTGAATCTAGTTTACAACACAACTAGAATCATGTCATTTTGATATCGTACGAAAAATTTATCACCTAAATACTAATTCCTTACCCTAAATATACGCCCCTAAAATGTTTTTTCCTAGGTCGTTCGCTAGTATACTTGACCTATCAATTATTCATGTTTGTAAAACTTCTTTCTATTGGATATAACTGCATGAATCTAACTTCATATCCAATTTGATTCAAGTCAATACATTATCAAACAAAAAAATTATGATAAAAATTGTAATTGTTGGTCTAGGTTAGAATTAAAAAACAACTATGCTTTGTAGTTTGTTTCTTAGGATGTTTGACATGTCATTTCAAGGAAATTTCAAAACATGTTTATACTATATATACATATAAATCTAATTCAATATGGCTTTGGAATCACTCAAATCAGATATCAGACGAAGAATTTTTCATGGAATTACTACTAGATAGTCTAGGCTAGCCACCACTCCTCAGTAGGTAACAATGAAAATTTTAATGGATATTTTATATGCATTACTTGCAACCATTTTTTTGTTGGGTATGTGTTATATTCTTTGCACGAGTAGTAGTGTTTGAGCATATGCGTCAGGTGTGCAGGGGTGTTACAGGGGGGGCGGAGCCCCTGAAATTTGTTTTTCTGCCTCGGGAAACATGACACCTACCTCAAGAAACATGTCATGTATTTATGTGGTTTTTTTGGCACATGGTTTTTGTCGATGGTTTTCTATTTCTAGTTAAGGAATTAGGGTTTTGGACTAATCCAGGTCATTGGGTTAGGGTTTTGGATGCCACTGGCTCCTATATGTATATTATATTGTAAACAATGTAACACAAGGAATGAATATAATATATGTTGGTTTTCCAGGGGAAAAATCTCTGTGTAATGTTTGTATTTTCCATTGTATATTTTCTGTTCTTTTCTGAATATTTGTTTACAGTAGACATTGTACAAGGTTAGAATTTACATTTTTTGTTTTATTGGAGGAAGAAATTCATCATAGCTATTTTCCTCCATAATCTCACTTTGTGTTGCAGGAAAAATGCTAGTTTTTTTTGTAGGTCAAATAGGGATCATGGAGGTCAATCCATGAACGAGTGGTTTTCAAAGAAAACTTTTCATGAAAAGGGAATTACCATGTCATGAAAAATCCTTGAGTGAGCCATGAACGAATGTCATTTTCCTAGGAACTTGATGCATAATTATTCCAAATGCTGACCTAAAACATTAGAACATTCCATAGAGTTGCAGACAGAGTACATGACAAATGAAGAATTGCTTCAGAAATAAATTGAAGACCAGTGCTACAAAATAAAAAATACCAATGCTATGTGAGTAATGCCATTTTTTTACAGTGCTCATTCAAGAATACCCAAAGCACCACGGTATGCCCATGCATCTTTCCCAGCTCAAATTGTCTGCTAAAGTTAATGAAGTTTGATTTGCCTATGTGGTTAACTTTGAAAGTTAATAATTTCCTCAGAATGTCATTCATGTAATCACTATTATCACATCACAACTTAATTCTACTTATTTTCTCCACAAGAACTTGATAACTTCCTGATCCACCCACTCCTGACCCACCCAATAAAGTAACTTGGTTCACTTACAATGCCAAGCTACCTTTATAGATTCAATAGTTGTTGAATAAATGGAGCTTGATGCTAACAATACATCAGAGGTTTTTCTCTATTTTCTTGCTACTAATATTATCTAGCACACCTCCTTCGTTCTCAAACATTTAACCATATTGCAGTATGTTCCTATTCTTAGTAGTACTTCACAAATCCATCCTTTCTACAAAATATGCATAAACAACAAAGTTCTAAGGACAATATTAGTGTTGGTACACAAGAATCGGTACCAATAATCCTTGTGGTTGTCACATAAGAACCAACATTAAAGGGGAGCTCATAAAATAGAAGGAATATGTATTTTCACACAAGAACCAACACCTATTGGCCCTGAGGTTTCCACACAAGAACTAGCCTTAGAAGTCCCTACTGTTGACACACAAGACCCAACAATAAACAAATCAATTGAAGAAATTCTCCATAAGGAAAATACTATTGCCCCACAAGAACCTATAGAAAAAAAAGTTGTTGCAGAAGTAATATTCCTTCAAAGATTCAATGAATATATGTTATAAATGGGAGAAAATTTTGTTGATATTCCTTGGCACAAATTTTCAAATATGCTTGATCTCTGCCATTATAACTTGTGAATAACTTGCTACGGAAGATCATGTATTTGTTATAAATTTCATGGACTTTTTAGGTAGGTACAAGTATGCTTATTATTTCTATTTGTTTATCATATTCATTGAATACTCTAGATTTGTAACCACTTAAGCCTCTTTTATTTTTTTTCCTACTTCCTTGCCATTTTCTATTTTTTTTTTAGGATGGAAAAAGTCTTTAGTTTCAGGAGGGTAATTGACACCATCAAGATTTACCTTTCATTACCACACCCTCACTTATCATGTTCATACAATTCCTACCTTTAAACTTTACTACTCCATTTGAACGACACCATCAACTTTACCTTTCATTACCACACCCTCACTTATCATGTTCATACAATTCCTACCTTTAAACTTTACTACTCCATTTGAACCATGACTTCATCTTACTCTACTTCCACAATTAAATCCATTCCTACCCTCCTAAATATCCAAACACTGTAAAGGACTAGAAGTTTCTCAAGGAGAAACACTAGTGTTGCTACATCAAGAAATGATGTTTCTTCAATAAATCCTATTGTTGCTCCACAAGAACCAAAAATAGAAGGCCTTGTTTCTGCCACACAAGAACCAACAACAGGAGTAGAACAATACACTATTTCCACAAGAACCAACAATAAAAGGCCTTGGTGCTGCCACACAAGAACCAACAATAAAAGGCCTTGTTGCTACCACACAAAAACCAACAAAAGGAGTAGAAGAGGACAATGTTGTTATTCCACAAGAACCAACAACAGGAAAATAAGTAGATGACATGAAAAATTTGATGAAACTACTAAAGAAAAGGAACATGCTACCCCACAAGACCCATTAAACAAAAATCAAGCCAAGGCTCATTAGAGGCTATATTACATATGATACATGGATTGAAAATAAGTTCAAATGCACTTTATGGGTTGTGAAATCCATAGTTCATATGATTTGTTGTGCATTGTATATAATGTCAATGGAGTATTCAAATATTAATTATGTTGTTATCCTCTTCATTGGAAGCCACAACAATAGAGATTACAACACCCACCTTTCAAACCTCCTTTTTGGCATGATGTATAGGCCATTTATCAGTTGTTGCAGATCCATAAAGTTTTTATAGATATGCTCTTGTAAGGTGGTCCATGTTAGCTTATACCATCATAAATACTTGTTACTCAACCTAGACACACAGCATAAATTATTGATTGGTCAAGCAAGAATTGGGTGTCAGAAGACCAATAAGCATACCTAATGGATAAAAAGGGAAACATTGTAGTTTTTTGTTCACTCACGCTATTTCCTTGAGAATATTTGAAGGAGACTTCATGACTTGATTTATGCTTGGAGGAGGAGCCATTATAGTTAGAAAATTTGATTGGCATGAATGGGAAAAAGAGAAGCTTCATTCAATGTGTGTCCTTATAGATTGGTTGTTACATAAGTGCAAGGTTGCATGAAGGCATGCAACATATTCAATTTGGGAGAGATGATGAGCTGCAAAATTACCATATTTTGAGACCCTCTTTTCCTAATTAAATACTTTTCATATACTCATAATCCTATATTATCCCATTTTAATGCTCATATGTGGGATCTTTTGAGACCCTCTTTTCCTAATTAAATACTTGTTATTTACTCATAATCATATATTATCCCATTTTAATGCTCATATGTGGTATCTAGGCTCAAGGTGTTTTCCATTACATTTATTAGTATTTCATTGGATTTGTGATTAACATTAGGGGAAGTAGTGTATTTTGTATTTACTTTTGAATTTATGGCTCATGTCTGAATAAGTTGTTATAAGGTATTTCTTTAAAGGTTCACATGCTATGGATCCACAATATGTTATTCACCATATTTTCCTTTGCTACGGATCCTTGAATCATGGTTGTTGTACATCCTTTACCACATATTTAAGTCATTATTGCTAGTTTCTATAGTTGCGGGATTCTCATGGGTTCAAGCAATTGCTACAGAATTGGTGATGCCACCATAGAATACATATTACTGAATATTCTAGTCACCAAGTTCCAATTCCAAGTATGTGAGCTAGATGGAATCCAATATCAGCATATGTGTCAAAATGCATCAACATACATAAGTATGGCGAGATATTGGCAACAAATTAAAATATTTTAATTGAAGACTTCGCATAATTGCTCACAACCCCCATTAGTCAAGCAAATAGTCAAGGAATAAATAAAATATTCCATGAATTCAATGTTGCATCCATGAGGGAAGATATTAGAGGGAGGAATTATGGTTATAAGAGTTGAAAGGAAGATTTCTATGTTCCCCCATGCATAAATCCATTTTTCCACATACATAAAATTCTAAATTCATTTGGGCAACTACAACTCATAAGGATCGATTGCTACAACAACTAAATTCATCCTTTCCACATGTATGATAGTTGGAACATCATTCGTGGATAAATGCAAATGGTTAATTAGTGCTCTATTTTAACAATTAAGGGACATTAGTGGTTATAACAAGAAAATATAGCATTTAAATATATCAAGTAAGATGAGATAGATTCCAAACATTTATGGCAATACTCCAATTCACTGCCAATAAAATTAGTGGAATTTGTGTCATAGCTACTTCATCATCCCCGATCCTATGTGAGAAGAGTGTTCTTCACATGATCAAAATAGGGTATCTTGAATTAACAATAGACTACCTATTTCAACCAGAGATAACTATGCATTTATTGCAAGATTCCATTGCACAACAACTTATAATCATGTGTTAAAATGAGCAATAAAATCCAACATAAATTGACCCTCTCCTACGATGAAAGATCATACATCCATGTGCACCAATGAATTGGAACAACAAGAAGTGCATTATTTTGTTATATATTTTTTAAATAGGCCACAATCATATTGATCACAACGCTCCAATTATTGGTGAAATTAAAACAAAACCTAGGAATCAAGGAACTCTATCCTCTCTCTCTTTGAATGGATAGATGCTCTATTTTTATATATAAAGAGGAGGCATCCTCATCCTTGTGCATCAATCTCTTGTTATTAGTTTGGGGAAAGAATTCTTGTTCTATTTTTTAAAACATATTTGAGCTCATTTTCCTGTGCATGGTCGCTTCATAGTGTGCACGATTTAATGTTGTAGATAGGAACATAGGCTAAGCCTTTGGAGGGGGGCACACTCCAAGGAAAGGCAAAAATATGTTCCCTCTTTATATACATGTGAGTGAGTATTGTAGTTCTAAATTTGTTTAAGTCCATTTCTTTTATGCTAATTTCTTGTCTGGTTATTTTTCCTATATAATGTTTTTATTACAGAAATAGGATATTTGATTGTAGAATTATTTTATTCTCAAACAAATACTGGGATATAGAGTTGGATGTAAATTTATGGGCATGGTTTGTAGTAACCTTAACACACAAAGTTCCATCAACCTAGCTGCGATTGATAATATTTCATTTTCTGTGTGGTTTATTTAATTTCTTGTAGGTTGTACGTGTGCTATGGAATTGATGTGATGCAGAATCACTCCGTTCTCAGCCCATGCTTAGTATGCAGAGCTAAATTTTAAGTTATGGATGTGGTTCCCAGTAACTCTAAAATTTGAGGTGCCACCACTGGCTTGGGACTAAAAACATTTTCGATTCTTCTTTTTATTATCATAGGTTTATGATTTAGATTTGAAATTGTTTTTTATTTATTTATGTTGCATGAAAGATAGCTTACATCATGCAATAGTTTGGGAATGGTTCTTCTTCTATATATACTACACCGAGAGCCTCACAATATCAATTAGACTCTGGGTTGATAAATTAAATGATCATGTAAAGTAAGCCCATCCTGATAATAGGAAGACACATAAAACACTGTCAAGGAATGAGAAAGGTTATCTTTGATCCCATAGGAAATTAGAAAAGATAGCTACCTTGAGACTCTCCCATGCAACAAACAATGAAGAAAAAAATATAGCCACATTCAAATGAGTTTCATTGGCACTCTAAAAGAAAAGCAAAAAATTTAACCATAACTTAAAAATAATTCTCCAGTCTCTCTCAAAAGTCTCACATTCCTACTCTCCCTCTATTTCATGCATCTTAAACTGAGTTGGGTTCATGGTAAATTTGTATACCTCTATACTACTCATTCATATTCAAAGTCATTAATACTATGAAGTTGACAAGATGGAAAACAAAGAAGAGATGAACTTCAAGGAAATCTTGTGATGATGGATAAAGAAGTAGAGAACTCCTACTTACGAAAAAAATTAGTTTGTAAGGATTGACCCCCTTACATGCTCTCCACGTGGGGATTCGAACTTCAATGTGGTGTAAGGCAATCTAAATCTATTCAAAGTTCATTCAAGGGAAATTAGGAAACAAAATAAGGAGGATCATCCCCAACACACTATGACAAGAGGTAATTCATCACCCCAAACTAGCCTGAAGCCCAAGGTCATTGACATGTTTCTCGCTTGCATACTCTATGTTATAAGTTGTTTTGATTGCACTCTTGGTATCAATTTGGAACTAAGCGAGGGAGAATTATAAGGATCTTCTACCTACTAGGTCTTATGGCTACTACATATGTTCCTCATTCTCGACATCACCATGAGGCACTTCTCTAAATGCCCTTTGCTCCTTATTAACTATGTTGAATTACACAAGGGGTGCAATAATGTGGAGGATGAAGCGGACTTTTTGAAGGCTCGATTGGATATAGTGAGAGAAAAAAAAATATTAGAAGGATAACAAAAGAATAATGGACTTCAGTAGTGGAGTAGCCTTCATCCATGCATACTAAAACCCTTCAAAAAATAGAGAGGAGTTTTGTGAATCCTTAGTTATCAAGCACATTTATTGAATGATCTCACTATCAAAGTGTCAATAGTGTAGACATTCCAAGAGAAAATGGAATCCATACTTGCACCTCCCCCCTTAGGTGGTCTATCCAACACTAATACTTAGAGATGAAGAAGAGGAGGAAGATAATGCTTCCCAAGATAGTTCCTCATAATCAAGAGAGACTGATATCCACTGATACAAGTCTAGTAAGTTTCTCTTAATTTTTTTTAGAGTCGTAATTTTCATTAACATATGTATTGTCAAGTACTAATAAGGATTTTAAGATGGTTCATTAAACTTAAGTATTTTGAAAAGACAAAAAAAAAAATGATTTTTTTACAAAGACTTGTCACTGATGCAATAAGCCTACTTTATAAAATTAGCCTACTTTATAAAATTGGCATAATTTTGCAAAAGAGACTACCTTATAATAATCATAATGTCTTTTAAAATTTAATATAGTTACCAATACCTATAAAAAAAATATCAACTAATTCTCTATATATAATTTAATAAACAAATATTAATAATTTAAAATTTAATATAATTACCAATACCTATAAAAAAAATCAAGTAATTCTCTATATATAATTTAATAAACAAATATTAATAATGTGAATGATTAACTTGAAAGTTCTATAAAGTAATAAAAATATGAATCCCTTGATTATTTGGCCACCTTCGGCCAACGAAATTTATAAAACATATTTGATTACTTTGATTTATTATTTAAAAAATAAAATAATATTTAATGTTATTAAAAAAATAAAATAATTAATTACTTATATGTATGGAAATATATTAGATTTATGTGAAACGGAACATACAACCAAGTAGCTTTTGTGGTAATATACTCTTAGTTTTATTTGATTGATTATGTAAAATATTTATATTTAAATTTGAATTGATTTTTTTATATATATATATATATATATATATATATATATATATATAATCAACTTTTTTTATTTTAATTAACAATTTTTTTATTGAGGTGCTACATAAAAAGAAAAATAATGCAATTAACTCTTGATACGATAATGGATGTAAAATTGATAAAAAAAGTTATTAGGGATGTTTTTAATACATCTTTAAAATTTGATAAGATAAATAGATACAAAGATTTAATTAAACATTATATATAGAAAGCAATAGAAGCTTTTGCGCCTATTTAAGATAGATCCTAAGAAATTTTGGAGGCAAATTCTAATTCGTAAAACTAAAGAAAATAATAATATTCCCTTGAAGACTCCCCGAGGTGTAGGACAGTCGGTGACAGAGTGTGTTGTTAAGCCACTCCGTGTTGTTAAAGTCACCGGTTCGAAACCTGCGGGGACAAAAAATCCAACCATGTTAAGGGTTGGTGTGGCTCAGGCCAGGTGCGATCCCCGGGNCCGGGTGATTTTGACGGCTTAGATGCCCCTGAGTCGCGGTTTCTCAAGCCACAGGTTAATCGTAGGTCCTGCACAAATTAACAAACAAAAAAAAAAAAATATTCCCTTGAAGGATTGAAATTTCTACCTTAAAAAATTGTATGAATCCCCTAACATCATGGACAACATGCCAAACAACTCTACAAATGATGAAGTGTTTTCTATATAAGACGTTGAGTTTGGGGTTAAGCAGATCTCAAAAGGAAAAGATAAGGACATCGAAGGTTACCAAGATGGAATATTAAAATTGGAGGACCTATCCTCATCCCTCACATACATAAGATCTTCAATTTAGCTACCCAACAAGGCTTCCCAAAAGATTGAACCAAAAGCCTCATTGTACCTATTTTTAAAAGCGGGGATAAAAACAATCCATTTAATTATAGGACCATTATGATTGGCCCCATTTTAGCTATATTGTATGGAAGTATTTTGGAAAAGAAGATCATCACATGGTTAAAAAGCCATGGAAAAAGAGCTAGAGGCCAAGTTGGGTTTAGAGGATACCATTTCACTGTGGACTACCTTGTTACATTAAGGATCGTTGCAGAGGAGTGTCGTAATGATAAAACTAATCTACTTGGTTGTTTCATTGATTTTAGAAAAGATTTTGGCATTGTGCCCAGGACTAGCCTATGGAATAGGTTAGAAGAGCTTAAAGTCCCTTTCAAGTTAAGAACAATTGCATTAAGGCTATATGAGAAAGTTATTGCCAAGTTTAGGAACACTGAGGGCTAGTTGGAAGAAATTAACTTTAATATAGGAGTCAAGCAAGGTTATCCCCTATCCCCTACCCTTTTCAACGTCTATATTTATAAGTTAGAATATTGTTTGGAGGATGCGGGTTGTGTTGGCCCGACTCTCACTAGTATAGTCATCATCCTCCTTTATGTAGATGATATTGTTATTATGGTGAAGAGTCCCTATGACCTAGGTAAGAAACTAATAACCCTCAAGGACTTCTGCTATAGCATGGGAATGATTGTGAACACTGACAAAACAAATGTTATGATAATTAAATCCAAAATGATCACCTATGATACTTTCGTTTATGACAATAATAGTTTGGAGGAAGTGCCTTCATACAAGTATCTTGGAATAGATATCCACCACAAGCTCAATTGGAACTATAACATTGAAAAAAAGGATAAATTGAGGTTTGAAAGCTTATTATGGGCTTGAAAACAATTGTAAATAAGTAGACCTTTGGATTTGGGATAAAAACAAATCCTCTTTCGCACTCTTGTCACTCCAATTATCTTATATGGGTCTGAAGTTTGGGGTAGTAGTATATCTAGATAATCCTAGAGAAAGATAGAACAAATCCAAAAGAATTTCATAACTCATAATCTCAAAATTAAAGACAATACACCCTATCTTATCCTCCTCATAGAAGAAATCCTTTCACCCATTGAGAGCATTGCTATGATTAGATACCTAACATACAAGAACAACACAAACAACATGGATGAAAAGAGGCTCCCCAAAATTTCTTCAAACTCTAGCCAAAACCACTAGTGGCTCATGTGAGGATGGCATACAGATGTCAAATCTTGGCTAAATCATTAGGGAACACGAGAAGAAGTCATTGTGTAGAATATCAATAATATTACAAATATTATCACTTCTAAATTTAAGGAGAATATGTGGTGTGCTAAAGAATTAGTGGATAAAGGAAATTAAGATACTACAAGGAGTTGATCAACCCTAATTTAGAATATCAAAATTACCTCTCAGTTTTGAAAAGTGCAAAGAAGAAAATCAACATTGCTTAAATAAGAACAAACTCTCATGAGCTACATAGTGAAATTTGGGTGTTCGACAACTCCCAAAACACCATGGGATGAGCGAATTGGTCATCTTTGCGACACTAAGTGGGTAGAAGATGAAAAACACTTCCTCTTGGATCCCAATTTAAAAATATATTCCACATTACTGACCTTCCTAACCTCCTAAGTCATCAAAACTATGGTGATCTTGGAACGTTTCTCTCAATGCTTTTTTTAGCATAGAAATACAATTTTAAAGAATTTGAAGTAATATTTTACCTTCTTAAGGTCCGATAGATCATTTGGTCTTAGTGGACGTTAATCATCATCATCATCATTGTCCTCCTCCTCCTCCTCCTCCTCATCATCATCATCTAATTTTGAAATAGATTTGAAAATTAAACTATGATTAACTTATTAAATTCATATCCATATTTTACTTAGACAACTAAATTATAATAGAATTAGACTCTTATTAAAGATATTCAAAATGAGTGTCCTTGTAGTGCACACTTTAATGAAGAATATGATGATAGAGTTCAGGAATACATGTGGGTTTTGGTAGTTTAAATTTTGGGAATTGCAAGCCTATGCTGGTTTTATAAGTAGAGGTTGGCTTCATTTTTAACTACCATGCATTGAGGAGGCACTCCATCTAGTTGGGCTTGGAAGCTCTATTAGTCTCAACAATGGTTGGTTTTGATTCTCTTGTCCTAGGTGATTGTGGTGTTTTCAAGTTCGAATGATGGCAAGTGGAATTTTGTGATTACGATATATCTCTACTCCTTGGTATTTCTAGTGTTTGGTCCTTGAAAGTGTGGTGTCTTCTCTATGGTGTCTAGTGTGATGGATTCGTTATTTAGGGTCTTTTCTTTTTGGTGCCTAGTCTTTGGGTTCATGTGCATCACTCATGGCATGTGGCTTGTCTTGTCCTTGTTGACCAAATAATTTGTTGTGAGTTGCAGTATTGGGTGGTTTCTCTAGCATTATAGTCTTAGGTAAACACAACAATCACAATGACACATTGCCATTATAGATGAGGTTGTTGTTTGATGTGTGAACTTGAAGAATTGAAGCGAGGGTTGAAAAGACGTGAGAAAGGGACTACAGAAGCACAATTTGGTGTGATGAATTGGGTACAATACACTAGAACAAATGGAAGACAAATTTGTCCAAAATGTCCAAAATAAAAACAATACTAGGGACAATTGTGCAGTTGATACAACTAAGCACATTCGAGAGCTTTGTGAATGGAGAAAGGAGGTTGATTCCTTCACAATGGTTCATAGAAGGAAACACATATAGCTCAATGTGTAAGTATGGTCTTTAAAGTTATTGGTTGGTAGGATAATAGCTGACCTTGGTCTTCCTATAGAAATCATTGTAGCTCCTTCTGTCAAGGATTCGAGTTCTTTTGATGTCCCCTCTATTTGTGATCAATGATTTTGGAGGATAAATACAAGGATGACTTTAGGGGCTAAATTTTGTTCATGGGCTAATTTTCCATGGTTTTTCCAAAAACAAGATTTGCTATTTTAAAAATGATTCACCCAAATTCTATAGGATAAAATTATTTTACCTTAAAAATCGCCAAAAAATTATAAAAACCATATAAAATCTATAGAAATTTGAATATTTTTACAAAAATATCGCCAAACATTTATAGTTGGCATATGAAGGATTAGTAAGATTCGCCAAAATTTCTACATTTTAAAATAAATTTCCATCCTTAAAATCATCCCTAGATAAATATTACTAATCTCACTCTCCAACTCTAAAATTGAAATATCACATAGGTGCCTTCAACCTTGAAACTGACTTTGAGAAAAAAAAACTATTAAAAATGGTTAGAGTAAACCTCATAATCAATTTTTGTAGAGTATTAAACCTACCAATCTTTGTATGGATGGCCTAAGGAAGACAAACTTAGTATTTTTTTTAATCAAGCAATCTGCATTTTGGACATTTGGCTTTAACCACCCCTACACTTTTTTCAAATACATAGCAGTTTAATTCGAACACAATGAAGGAGGTTTTAATTTATTATTAATTATTTGAAGTTATATTGATTTTAATAATAATAAAATTTGGATGGGTTAAGAGGATGGTAAAAGTATAGTTTTGTTATAAATATATATGTTTATTGTTAATTAAGTTAATTTATACAATTCGAATATCGAATATAATTTTTTAAAGAAGAACTCATCATGATATTTATGATTTTATTCTAAGTGAATCCCATTACAACTATTATAATTAACATTTAAATCATATAAAATATTCAATCACAACTCCTAATTTAAAAATAAAAAATATCAACATCTAGACTTGTTTCCTCTCAACATGTGTAAGTTTGATTCTTTATATGGCTGAAGTTAGGGCAGCACGTTGTTGACTTATAAACAATTATGCCGTTGATGGTATTGATTGATGTTACAATTTAATACAAAATAATATCAAACGGATATTCTTTTTCCATTGGTTGATATAATTAATCATAGGACTTGGATATGACCATGTGAGTAGAAGGTCTAAGTTCTATTAAAAAAATAAATCAAATCTGATTTTTTAGAATTATATTCAACACATTAATTAAATAAGAATGTTTAAGGAAATAATTTATTATGAGTTTACAATTTTTTTAGATTTAGATGAATCGATAATTGATTGGAATTATTTGAATAAAATTTGGGTTTAAATTTAGTTGGTTACCACTGTAACTTTTAGGCTAGTGTCAATAACTCGCAAGTCAAAGTTTAGTAGGAAACTTGTAACCTATCATAATCTTTTGAATCTCATGTTAGGATAGTAGTCAATATTTTAATTATGGAAAATGATAAAGCTTATTGCATCAAGAGTAGTGAGGTACCCCAATATAGGGAGATGTTGTCACGTAACTTGTAACACCCAAGTTTTGATTCTCATATTAGCAATGTATGTTTGTATATGTCATGAATGACCGAGGATCAAGCGATATAATATGTAAACATTGTACATTGAAAAATAATAAAATGAAATACACCACTGGTCACAAACAGACACAGACATAGTCATGGGGGGCTATGATTCCATAAGAGAGGGGGATGAAATGGGCGTTTGAGGGAAATCCATATGCCTAGAGTCCTACACCACATTCATAAAACTTTTTGTTATTAAATATTTACCCCATTTGACTTATTAAAGTCAAGAATGCATGTAGGGGTTGGGTGAGAGAGTCCACTCACCTAGATATGACAACATGGGATAAGTACACTTATGATGATAATTGTATCATTGAATGCATGTAAGAGGTTGAGTGAAAAACATGCTAAGTAAAAGCATTTTGGAGAGTGAGAGAGTAAAAAAAGCATGGGAAAGAAGGAAAATGAAATTCAAGTAGAGAGAGAGCATATTTTTTGAACAACAAGAAGTAAGAAAAAACCAGAGTTGAGTGTTAGGAAATAGTAGAAACACATAGTGAGTATTGAGGACAACGTGTTAAATATGGAAATTATGCTAGGAATGAGGTTTTCGTGATTGTAACAAAATTTCTGCTAAGAAATAACCCAAGAGCTTGTGTAATGGTTGTTGTGAGCTCTCTTGTTGCAACTAGTTTTCCTATAGCTCCCAATTAAGAGATTCCTGGCCAATATATCCTAGAGCCTTGGAGGGGATGGAGATTATTTGAGGGACTGTGGTGTGGAGAATGAGATATCATCCCTTGGGTTGTGCAGACTGATGGGAAAGAGAGTTGGGAAGTTGGAATTGCTATAGGAGTCACGTCACTATTAATTTACTTGGTATTGGGCTATTAGAGTGGATATTGGCCATCCATTGGATCCTGACGTCCTTGTTGACTCATAACCCAGCTCGAGGGGTCACCTATTGTTGACAGAATTAGAGCATCAAAGTCCATGGCTAGGTGGAACGCTTGACATCTGTAGCAAATGATGTAAACATTTATAATGTATGTGTTTTGATCATTGTTTATTTACATTTTTGATGCTATGATTGAATGTCATGTTTATTCTGTCTTAGATGTTTAATTGTTGTTGTGTGTGGTTAAGCAATTTGCATTCACAAATTTTAAATCATCAATGGTTTCATGAACATTTTATTATGTTGCATGCATGCATTCATATTAAAATGGTATCAGAGATGAGTTATTTCGAATTTGGGTTTAGTGATGTGTCTATAAGGGAGTTGGGTACGTCACATAACGTTATGTTATATTTTATAGCAACAAAAAAGAAATTAAATAAAAAATAAATAATTGTGTACATACATATGTGCATGAAAATATTTATGAAAAAAAGATTCAGATGCAACTCTCTAGATATAGTTTTCAATTTTTCACTAAAGGAGACTAGGACACGAGAATGCCAAGAGAGAGGCTTAAATGCACTCATGAATGTCATGGAAATTTGACTATATATTTTTGTTTATATTAATAAAAAAATAGACTTTTTTTCCTTGGAAAAAAATGTACTTGACAATATCTAGAAAGTTAAACTAATGTAAATCCATCTTAAACCTAAAAGAGAGATCAAATTTCTGAAAGTGTATTTTTTAAAATTATTTAATAAGGAATTAATACATGACAAAAAATTAATTGATAAAAAACTTTACATCTTAAGAAATTTGATCTCTCTCTATACTTGATAGATTTAGGTTTAAGATATATCTTTTATAGTTAAGTCATTAAAAATATAATGTGTTGTCTCTTAACGTTCACATAGTCTTCATGTCTATCAAAACAATTTACAGCGGTTACAAATATATCGCTTTAGGTCTATAATCGATGAAAGTTTTTATTACTCGAGGCATCTTGCTTTCCTTGAATTGGATGGAAATATTATTTCCTTTTTTGAAGTTGAAGTGTTTAATTCACCATTTCTCTTCATTCCAATGGAAAGGTTTTTAATCATGATTACATAAAAAGAACGTTGAGATACTTATTCCATATCCACATCACAATCAAAAGGAGGATTGGACAACCTAGTGTGTTATAGGCCTCTATTGCTCTACTTGTTTTTTTGGAGTTGTTTAAAAAAAAATGTATGATGATCACCATGATTTAGTATTTTTAAAAATTTTAATCCAAAAAAATAAAGTTTGTTACAAGAATCATTGAAATGCTTTATCAATTAACAAATCCTATATTAAAAAAACATGTTTTCATAATCCAAAACCTAAAACCATTTATAATATCTATAATAGTAAGCCCTCATTCAAATCAACATCTACATATATTGTCATAGAAATAATAATTCACTTATTAATTTCAATGAAATAAAATTTTAAAATTTTAATCAAAATATTTTTTTATCTCTTTTAAAATTTGTATGTAATAAAAAAATAAAAATAATTTCTAAAATTAGTTCAAGTGGTTACGAATCAAATGTAAGATCTTTTTATTAAAGTTGAGAAAGTCATGAATTTGACTATATTGATCTCTTTGAAATTAAACTCCATAATACACGTTAAAAAGTTTTCTGCAATATTTGAAAAAAAAAAATTAATAATTAAATAAATAATACTTAGTTGTAAATAATAAAGGGTTGAAAATAAACATTCTACCTCCTTAAAAACACTAGACATATTTCACATCTCACAACTGTCATGGAACTTTTTATGGTTGTCAAGAATCC
Source organism: Picea sitchensis (assembly GCA_010110895.2). Taxonomy (NCBI): domain Eukaryota; kingdom Viridiplantae; phylum Streptophyta; class Pinopsida; order Pinales; family Pinaceae; genus Picea; species Picea sitchensis. Next base: position 6,985 of record SNQJ01S0012591.1, on the reverse strand, counting down.
TTGATATTTGTATATATTAAATTAAAATAATACTTTAGAATCTACAAAGTAGATATGCTTGAAAACACATGCACTATGAAAAGGAATTTAAATACTTAATTATTTACGTGCATCTACAGA
>SNQJ01S0012590.1:82659-106759 GCA_010110895.2 Picea sitchensis | reverse complement strand
GGGGGGGGGGGTTATTATGTTAACAATCCTCACTATGAAAATCCAATCCCATAGTTTTTTTCCACCCTTTGGGATATCAAATCATTACAACAAGTGGCACACAATCTCACTCAAGGATCCCACATAGAAAGGAATACTCGTGCAATGCTCCCCCATCCCCAAGATATTCTTCATCCAATTTCCACCTTCAGTAATGAACTCTCCACTTCGATTCTTGAACGTTGAGTTGGGATCATGTTTCATTGGTTTATGCTTGTTGTCTCATGTCATTGGTTTTATTCATCTTAGTTGGTTCATGGAGAGGTTGAACATTGGTGTATCAATGTAGGACCTCCATCTTATTCATTCTCATCATCTAGGTATGGAGTGAATTCAAAAACAAATCTTTCTTTTCATTTATTTCCCTTCCAAAATCGGGTCATTTCAACTTGGAATTTTTGTACTTGGATTGGATTGGTAGAAATTTATTGGATCCCTCCCTGTCTCCTTTGTTTCCTCTAGTTCTCTAAAGATTCATGGTTTCATTATGTAATTATGTATCGGCCCCTCATTCATTTCTTGGTGTCTTTCCTCTCTATATTTTGGTATCTTAGTATCAGCTTGACATGCTTTGTTCCTTTGTTGGGTTTGGAGCCTCTTTCCTTTGGGAATCTTCCCATTTTCTTTTTGAAGCCTATGCTTTCGAACATTACGGAACCAAAGATACAAAGGGAATTTTGTATCATTGGTACTTGTTACAAGAAAAAAATTGGTATTGGAAATTTTGATTGGTTGGTTCAGGCATGGATAAAATGGACCCTAATGAGCCTCATCTTATTTATTCCTACATTTAGTAGTATGATAGAACACTTATCGAATTGTCCACCACCATCCACACCCACATTCAGGAGTAGTGGAAAATTGATTACAGTATCAACTTCAAATTTGAATCACACATGGGCACGATGGTCACTCAGAAGGAATAGTTGGATACATTGGTGGCATAACAAAGTTGTAGAATTAATGAGAACTGTGACCTCAAAACGAGAACTCTGGCCCAAAACCCCCATATTTTTGCATAAAAAACATCAAAATCAACCCCCAAATCAAAAAGTGGTGCTACCAGTAGCACTAGTTTTTTAAACGGGGTCAAAATTACAACATTTTTCAAACATGGCCTTCAAAACTCAAACAGTAGCTCAGAAAAACCTTAAAATTAGCACCTAAAAAAAGTTGTTTTTGAAAAAAAATAAAAATTCAAAACATTAAAATTTTAGATAATTTGAAATTGTATTTTAAGCAATTGGTACCATTAAAAACAAAACCTCAAAAATCAACCATCAAATTGAAAATTACTTCTATTGGTAGAACCCATTCTAAAATTGGGGTATGAAAATGACACATTTTTATAAAGTGGTAAAAGAACTCATCGTTATTGTAAACAAAATCATAAAATTAACCCTTAAATGTTTACTCTTTAAATCTTATTATCACTCAAAGAACAAGGTAATACATAATGCCATGAAAATATCACAATATACTTTAAAAATTCAACGTCACTTTTTAATATTTTTTTTACTTTTAATTAAAAAAAGTAAAAACAAGTTACATTGAATGAAACATAAATTATTTATTAAAAATATTGTTATATTGTCCATATTCAAAACATATGATCCAAGAAATTTTATTATATTATCCATAATCAAAACATATAATTCATAAAACATAAAAAAAGATTCATGACTTCATGTAAGATCATCTGTAAGTTCAATGCTCATTTCTAGTTACCATACAAACATCATATGGATCAAAAATACATAAAATGTTTCATACACTTATTCAGATTGACTCATGGTTTCTGAAATACCATCAGAGTCTACATTATCTTCAGATGAATGATTGGATGAAGATGTAGATGATACCTACTCTTCTCCATTGTCGATGAATGCACCATCTAAGTCTAGTGCATGCATGCCCAACATTTCAGATGTCAAATGCATTTTAGATCTATGACTATGTTCAACAGAGTCCCACCTTGCATTTATTTCTTGTGGTAGCAACATCTTGATAATCTTTGTTGTCTTAGAGCTAAGAGTTCATCTCTTTTTCAAATTGAAGTCATAAACAAGTATGTCAAAGTCATCTAATTTTAAGAGGTCAGTGCAACGACGAGTTGTATTTTGAACCTTTCTTTTTCTCTTTCTATTGACATGTTTCTCAACAACCATATCTGGCATGTACACACCATTGAATGGGTGTGTACTTGTTGCATACCAATGCACTTCAATTGCAATAACATCATCATTTTATTTCTCAATCTTTATAACCTTTCCAATCCAGAATTGTTAACCATGTGGATCTTCAGTCGCTAAAAACTGCGATCATGCTACCCTCCTTAATATCTTGTATTGAACCCCTGTAAAGGTCTTCTATGTATTCATGTTGTGCACGTGACCTTCACGAACCAATATGCATTTCTCTTTCATATGCTTGTGTAAACTCATTAACACCTTGAGATTCTTGTTGAACTTCAACAATGTTTGTTTCTTCAAATTCACTTGGCATATTTTGTGTCCAATGAAATGGAGTCTTCAACATTGTATCTTCATTTGTTGAGCTTGAAATTATGTCACTTTGACTATTGAAAAAATACTCCCACCAAACAAAATCAACAACATCAAAATACTCATATGTATCCTTAATGGACTTTTTTATTTCTTCTGGGCATTCAAAATAATCTACATCTCTATTATGCCTCTGTGCATTATGGATTTCAACAACTGATTTTAAAAATAATAACTTTGATGCAAATATTGAACAATCTAGAATGAACTTTAAAAATGTTATACCTGATGAAGGCCTCCATTTTGTAGTAGTTGAATACTTCTTTCCCCATATAATTGTTTTCCCAACAATTTTTTTGAAACAAAATTGATGTTGGAGTCTAATGTCATTAAGCTGCTCAATACATTTTTCTTCATGATGTGATCCCTGAGTAAATATTCGTGTGTCAACAGTTTCTTCTAATATATGAAAAACAGGCCCTTGAATGTATGCTTTCTTAATACATTCAATCAATGATGGTAGGCTTCCAACATTTTTCCTCTTCAATGTTACTGAAAAAACGACTGAACATTTGATCAATATGAACATGAGTGTGTCTAACAAGAAGGAAACCAACTTTCACCTTTTGAAATATTCCCATTTCAACAAGAATGCTTAGATATCCAAACACAATTTGATTTTTATTTTCACGACTAGTGTTGTCCAACTGTAGATAGAGAACTTGAGGAAGATTTCTAGACTAGTGAGTGAGCACATGATGAATTATAGTGATGGTCAAATTTGCATCATTATGAATATTTGGAGCTATGAAGTAAACCCTTGGACACATTTTTCCATTGGAAACCATACAACCAACCAAGTGAAACTGAATGAAATTATCTTCTTGTAATTGTTTTGGTGTACAAACAAAATGTGGTAGAAGTGTTTTCTTCTGGTCCATGCCATCAATTATCATACCTAAATATTTGTTTGGAGCATCATAACACTTGTTATAATGTTTGTAAAACTTTTTCCTTTCACTTGATTGTTGATTCTGATGTTCTTGAAGTTCTTTGACTATGGAATCTGCACATGAAATAAAATGAAAATATTGTTCATATGTTTTCGTAGCTGATAACTATTCAATTTTAAAAAAAAAATAGTAAATACATACCTCTTTCTACCCCTTCAAATTCATTTTTTCTTTATTTAAGAGTAGCACATATATTGCAAATCCCCATCCTTGACTTCTTAGGAATACAGACATTGTTGAATTGTAAAATATGCATATGTAATAAAATTACCAATTCCTTCAACACCTTCAGCATATCTTTTGTACAAGTTGTAGATTTCCCTCCTTGAGAAATTATCTGGAATATGTATTGTGTCTCTATCTAGCATAAACTCTCCATGTTTGGAAAAGAAATCACTCATCCATGACAATGTAGTGTTTGTCAATGGCCTACTCTCTTGTCCATGATGTACCTTTGAATAAAATGAAAGATATTTTTCCAACCTTCTCTGGATTCTTGATAGATGAAGATTACCAATTGAGTGAATTTTTTTTAAAGCCTTTCTGCAAAGTAAAATATTCCCAATGCGATAATCATATCATGTATTGGTGGATATCATGCACCCCATCAAATATGAATTGTGCATGCTCTTATTCATTGACAAATATGTCTTCCTTTTATTCAAGGAATACATGTAGTCCATGTTTTTCAAATAATTCTTTTGAAAACATTCACTTGAAATAAATTCACTTATGGAAATTGATTTAGTGAGAAATTATTTCCTAGACCTTGTATAACTAGAATGATTTGGATTGATATAAAAATTTCTAGTCCTAGTCCTAGACACAATGTTTCTTGGCAATGCCTCCATTATTTCATCATCCTTACTATAAGGATTTTCCTTATCACCGGAGATAATATCAAGCAAAACATTGTCAGGAGACTGAACTAGAGAATGTCGATCACCTTCATTTGTTGTAGTTGAATGATTGAGAACATCATTATCAACATAATCATTTGGAGGAAAATCATCATCAACATTGTGTCCACCATTGACATAGTCATTTTCATTGCTTTCAAAATCCCCACTTGAGTGAAAATTTTCACCATCTTGCTTAGTGCCTTGAAAATATTCATCATTATCTTGAAAATCCTCACTTGGAGGAAAATCAGCATCAACAACATTATTTCCTTTTAATTTATCACTCAAGAAATAGTGTCCACCAATGGTGTAATCATATTCACTACTTTGAAAATCTCCACTTGAGAGATATTCTTCATCATCCTCATTACTGGCTTGAAAATCCTCACTTGGAGGAAAATTTTCATTATCCTCATCGGTACCTTGAAAATCCTCACTTGGAGGAAAATAATCATCACCAACATTGCTTCCTTTAAATTCCTCATTCGGGAAAAGTTGTCCATCATTTCCATAATCGTCATCATTACTTTTAAAATCCCCACTTCGGGGGGATTCTTCATCATCCTCATTTATGCCATGGAAATCCTCACTTGGAGGAAAATCATCATTAGTACCTTCAAAATCCTCACTTGGAGGAAATTCATCATCACCAACATTGTTGTCTTTAAATTCCCCACTCGGGAAAGAGTGCCCACCATTGTCATAATCATCTTCACTGCTTTTAAAATTTCCACTTGAGGAAAATTCTCCATCATATTCATTGGTGCCTTGGAAATCTTCATCGGCACCTTGAAACTCCTCACTTGGAGAACATTTTCATCCCATTCATTTAAAAGTTGATTATAGTCTCCACTTTGACCTACATTTTGAATATTTTCATTACTATTAAACTGTTAAATAGATTTATCACCATCATATTCCTCCTCTTCATCATCGGTGCCTTCAAAGTCCTCTAATTTAGGACTTTCATGAGAAACATCTTCAATAAAATTGCTTGCACTATGATCAAACTTCTGACTAGATGAAAAATATGACGCCTCATTTGCATTACAAACATTCCTATCGCATTTCATAGTCCCAACATAAGAGGTATGCGAACAATTTGTTAATGTCTCAGAAATAAAATATTTTTTATCTGACAAATCCATCCCTTCTCTCTAAGAACATAGAATGATACAAATGATCACCATCCCAATGACATTCTTATAACTTGCATAATGATCTTTTCCCTCTAAATCACCTTCCCCCCACAAAAAAAAAATTCCCTCCAAAATTTCACCCCAAAATATTCCCTCCAAAATTCCCCCCTCAATTTTTTCCCTCCAAAATTTCCCCCCAATTTTTTCTCTTTATTATTTTCCCTTAAAAATTAAAAATAACTTTTACTCTTTTATTTCGTTATTTACATGTTAAATACAATATTTCTCATGTTTATTTATTTATCCCACCTTCATTAAACATAGCAATGATCCATATAATTTTAGTTATATATGTAGACAATATACCTACTTTTTTTTATCCCACATTCGTTATACTAACAGTAATTTATATCATTTGTGTTATAGATACACAGTCTTGTTTTATCTTTTTACATTGTGTGATATCTTGGGCAGTATTCGTTAAAGGATTTGGAGCAAGCTACAAGGGAGCAACATCGAAAAGACATCCGAGGAGAATCTATCATTTCATAGGTTAGTTATTTTTTAAATTATTACCATTTACCAAAACAACAATTACAATATCATCTTTGAATCACATATTAATTTTTCATGCGAAAAATAAAAAACCTTAAATTGTTTTAGATGTTTTCTAATTTTTTCTAAAAACATCCCAACTTTTTTAAAAAATTGAGACTTTTTTCAAAATATTTTAACAAAATCCTTAAGATTTTTTGAGAAAAAAAAAAAAAGTCAAATTTAAGTATAGTTTTGTTAAAAAATTTATCTTTTTTATTGGCTTTTACTTAATTTTGTTTTAGTTTTGGCCCATGGTGGTTACTAGGCAATGTCTGGGGATTGTTCGTGGGGTTGTGGCTTGGCCGTGGGGGTTGGGGCGATGCCCAGCCCCCACGTACAAACCCCAGGCACACCCAAGGCTTGGACCATGCCTTAGTTGTGGGGGGGTTGGGGCGATGCCTGACATCTCCCTAACCTGACCAGCCCTATGGCCAAGCCATGGGCGTGCCCACGTCTTGGCCATGGGGTTGGTTGGGCTAGGTTTGATGTCGGGAATCTCCCTATCCCCCCATGGCCAAGGCACGGTGCCGACATAAGCATAATAACTCCATGGGTCAAATGTTTTTAAATATGGGTCAAAATTTTTATTTTTATTTTAAATTAGTTCTTATATTCAATGTTTTTTTTTAAGTTTATTATAATTTAAAAGGCCTAATCTTTTTTTTTATCTTATAGGAAAATGGCAGGAAAGAGATTATCTATGAATATATCTGGATCACGACCTGCAATAATGGCATCCAAAATTCTAACTGGAACCTCCATGAATGTTAGGAAACAAAATGGTAGCATAACACATGAATTATCAAGGGCAATGAAGAATGTTAGAGAGTGGAAATCTGTGGAAGGTGAAAACAAACTGAAATTTTATTGGTTTGTTAAAGACAAGCAAGGAAACAATGTAGATCATATATATTTGTATTGTGTTGAATTAGAACATGTGCAAGGAAATTATCAGGCACTTGGCTTGTTACAAGATATATGTTTGGTGCGAGCCACAGATATTTTTTATGCACTTGTCAAACAAGGCAGAACTTATATCAAGTTTAGATATTGTTTCAAATTGAACAATTATATCAAGAATGAATGTTTTTCAGAATTATGTCCATCCATCATTGATGACATTGACATAGGCAATGTAAGTTTTTTATTTTTATTTTTGTGTCGTTTATTATTTTTAGTATCATGGTAATGTTTTAATTTTATTTAACATGAAAATGTTATATTTTATTTTTATAGGATTTTTTTGAACGACTTTCACATATGTTAGTGGGGATTTACTCTACAGATAATAATATTATGGATGTCATCAACGCTTTTCATATTAAAAAGACAAAAGAAGGAAGGAAAAAGAAAAAGAAAGTAATGGAGGTTGAACCTGCAAGAGTAGACAGAGAAGAACATGAAAGAAGAAAGAAAAATATACATTCTAGAAATCCTAAAAGGGTTACATTTGAAAATGAGGAAACTCCAAATGAAGATTTTGTTAAGATTGGTCCCAATGAGGTTATCACTCCTTCTCGCAAAAAGAATAAACAAGATAAACGCAAAAGAGCGATGGATGATGATGAGTCTATTCCTATTGATTATGAAGAAATCATTGATTTAGATGAAACACATTTAAATCATAAGAGGAAGAAAACAAATGTTGATAATGTTTAAGAATCCATCGTTAGCTCACAGTACTATAGTGAAAGTCCTAAAGGTAGCAGAGAAATAATATCATCGGGTGTTGATCTAGCGGATGGTATTATGAAAACAACACAAAATGTCATTTGAAATATAATGAGGATGGAAAACTTAGTTGATGATGGCCACACATTTCAGTTGAATGTGAAACAACTTTATAAACCCATAGAAGGGAAAGAAAAATATCAAATTAGAAAACCGCAACACTTGCATATTCACAATTTGAAAGAATTGGTTAGTTACAATCCATATTCACATGTGGTTGACTACCTAGTTCTTATTGACCCAATGGAATTTCCTACGAGGGAAGAATTTGATAGATCAAAATGTTTTGACTACAAATATTATGTGATTGGAGGAAATCATTCTGCAGAGGCTAGAAGAGAATTGATGCAAGAATATCCCAACAATCCTCTTTTTGAGACAGTTAAATGCATAATTTATGTCAGCTTAACAGACTCAAAAGCAAAGTTACTAGCATGGGATCATAACACAGACAATAATTATAGAATGTCTATGACTTTCATTTAAAGGGTGAGATTTATCCATAATGAATTTTTTGAAATATGTCGTGGAGAGAGATCAAATGTTGCAAGTTTCAGAAGCAATATTGTATGGAAATAGGATTTCCACTTGATGATGAAAATACAAAAGAAAAAATAACAAAGGAAGTAATATATTTAGAGTTGTGGATAATTATTTTCAATTGGGATTTATAACTAGACAGGTATGGGATTTTATAGATGAGATCTTCGCCCTATGGGAAAATATTAGTATAAAAAATCAGAGAGTTAAGAAGGCTAAACCATTGATATGTGGCACAAGACAGGTCCTAACATAAAAAAATCTTCTAGATGATATGACTATAACACCTTGGAGATCAATATAAGGAGTGAATGATGATAAACTTATCATAATTATATTATCACATGTTAAGTCGGGAGAATTGTCAATGGAAGAAATGAGTGATGAATTTAAAAAGTAAGTTTGTTGAGTTATTTTTATTTATGTTGGGACAAGAAAATTATTTTTTTCAATTTAACATATCAGTTTAATATTATTTTTGTTTTATTTAGTCACAAGGTGTATATGAGAATACAAGAGGAAATGGTCAAGATGTTGAATGAAGAAAGTTGGGATGATGTTAAACTCAACTATCCAGATTCAAGATCTTCAGCAGTATTCAAACAATTTTTTGTTGCATTCAAAAAGGTATGTTGATTTATTAAATTCATATTATTCATTTTAATAGTTATAGATATATAACTATATGTTTTTTTGTTTCATTAAATATGCCAAATAAGAATGCAGATAGAGTACCTGAAACTTTCAAAAGTTTTATTCAAAAAGCCAAATTTGAAAGAGAAAGAAGGAGACGTGTTCAAAATGTTCAACTTGATGACACCCTTGATCACTACATTTGGAATGGGCTCAAAAATTTTCAATATAAAGTGATATTAGGTGATTTTGAACAACTTGCAAATAGTGTTCCTAAAAAATAATACTCCCTAGTTATTGCGGATATCCCTCATGGTTATAATATCCAAAACATTGGATATGATATTCAGCCTTATACTTAAGAAGCTTTCAATAAAGTAGTTATGGGATTTACGGAAGTTACAACATCACCATTTTGGGATTTCTAGTATTTCATTAAGACACACAACAAGGATTAGTACAATCAAGCTTCAAGGGGGAAGAAAAGACAATGATGCAGTTTATTTGGTAAGATATTGAAAGTGTATGTTTAGGAATTAAGATTAGAAAAATAAATTAATAATTCACAAGTTAATTGAATTTGCACTTATTTATGTTACAAGCACAAGCCTAATATTCATCGCTCCAATAGAGAATCATTTAAATGTGATTTTGAGAGTATACGTCTTGCAACTTGGACAAAAGATGATTCTTATAATTCTATTCTTAGCAATGCAAAGGATGGAGAGACTCCTAGTAGTATATTGGTATACGATGATGTGGTTAGAAAGCTAACATATGAGGAAAACGATTTGAAATGAGATATGGTTAACATTTATCAAAAACCACAAGCATTAATTAAATATCTTATAGATACATTTTCGAAGGAGATTGGGTTTTGGATTTGTTCTCGGGTTCAGGTAAGAATTATGATCTAATATTTATGAAATCATACTTCAATATTATATCATTTGTAATTTATATATTTTTACAGTATCTAACTTCATTATTTATTTTGTATTTGGTGATTAGGTACAACATTAGCGTGTTGCCTACAGAAAGGAAGGAATTGCATAGCCATTGAAAGTGACCCAATGCAATGCAGTTTTATTCAACAAAGAAGTAATGTTATTCCAGCTCTTTTAGATGAAATGCAAGAAGTTGTCTTGAGGAAAGGAAATTTTAGTGAATCATAGGTGGAAAAATTGTCAGAGGAACCTCAAGTACCATTAGGAGGAATTATTGGAAAGGATCACTTTGGAGAACTTGTGGATATCAAAGAGTCAATGGAAGAACAAAATGACACAATGGAAGCACAAAATGATGTTGAAGAAGATGACAATGTGTCTATTGAGAATGATGAATTTGGGATATATGATATTGTTTATTAGGTTTAAGATGCCTTTAAAGACGATGCTCAATTTTACAAATTTTTGATGAGCTATAACTGTAATGTTTTGACTTTCATATTTTAAAATAATAATAAAGATGTATCTATTGTTGTTTTGTCATGAATCTTTTTATTGTTTTTGTTTTTCGTTTTATTTGTATGTGAAACACTATACATTGGAAAATTTTATTAAATGTTGTCATTTTTTTACTTCAAATGTATAAAAATATGAAAGAAAATGATCATTTTTATAAAATTTTGACTTTTTTTGGTTCAATTATGTCCATAAAAATGTTTTATTTGACATGTTATTTTAAGGAATATGTACTAAAATGTATAGGTTTTTAATTATATATGGCTATAAATTGTGAATTGTTTTGCTTAATATTCAAAAATAGTGTTATTTAACTACAATTTTTTTCGATGTATTGAAGTAAAGGTAAACAATGTGTTAAAAATGATGTTTTTCACTATATTTAAAAAGTATGGAACAATAAATTAATTTACGAGACAAAATTATTTGAAAAATCGTAACTTCAAAAACATAAATGGTAAAAAATATTTTTAAAATTGAAAGAAGCATGAAAAATGACTAAAAACACCATTGAATTAAAAAAACAAATTAGAAAAAATTGAAAATAAATGAAAAATAAGCATTTTAAAAAAATAATGTGGAAACATTGTGGATCGAAAAAATTAAAATATCGAAAAACCACCCAAAAACAGAGAGGGGATGCTACCAGTAGCACCATTTTTAAAAACGGGGTAAAAAGTTGGACCCCAAAAAAAATGAGAACTCTGTAGAGTTCTCGTTAAGTTGGTAACTATGTTGCATAGGTCAGAGAAATAAGGCAACAATAGGATACTTTAGCCTCTGGACAACAACCTGGTGTGATTACAACCACTTCACCTTCAGTATGTCCTTGGATCCAGTTGAGTTTAAGTCATGTTGTTCTAGGCATTGGGAACCAACAATACCCTCCATAGAAAAAAGAATCCCCAAAACAAAAAGATAAGGGAATATAGTACTTAATTTCTCGTCTTTACAATTATATGTCAGCCATGTTCTATTTAGTTTACTCTTTGCTACTGGATATAGAAAAACTCTAGTATGCAACTACAGAATTATGGGTCTCTACTCCATTTTGGAGGGGATGTAACCAGTTATTTAGGAAGTTTCAACAAGTTTTTGAACAATCACACCATGGTTGGCTTCTTTTTTGTAAAATTCCATCGTATGCCTCGACTACAGTCTTTTAATTAATATAAATTTCCCAGTATTTGTTAAAAAAAACTTAATTTTTTGGACCATAGTTTTAAAAACATTGCAATTTTAATCCAGAAACAAAAATGAATGTGTTATTTGTAGCACTACGATTCAATTCGAAGGACGATTTTGAGGTTTCATTTTTCAATTCTAACAGTGGTCAAGCCATAGTATCAAATAATTTGTAATGTTAACCCTAGGGAAAATAGGGTGTTACCAGTAGCACTAGTGTTCATTTTCGAAGTCAATTTTAAGGTTTTCATTTGGAATGATATTGGTTGTATAAACCATGATTTCAAATAGGTTGTAATTTTAACCCCGAAGAAGAGAGAGGTGATGCTGTAAACACCACTTTTTGATTCAAGGATTGATTTTAATATTTTCGTTTGCAATTTTATAGGGATTTAAAGTCATGGTGGAAAATTGTTATAATTCTAACCTTGCAAATAAAAGGGTGCTATGGGTAGGACCAAATTTTTATTTGGGGGTTGATTTTGGTGTTTTTGACACAAAATTATGGGTTTTGAGAGCCATAGTTCTCGTTTTGAGGTCATAGTTCTCTTTAAGTTGGTAACTATGTTGAAAATGAAATATGAAAATACACAATTATTGGACAATAAAGACATTTTATTTATATATAAGAGATGAAGTACATGTACATACTCACAACTTATTAAAGGCTTATACAATTTCAAGATCTCCAAAACCTTAGCTAGAGAAACCAAGAAAACTCCAGCCACCAACTCTAGGCTAGTGTTGGAGATTTGAAACTTCGGGTAGTCATTCTCCATAAGAAAGTACAAGAAGACCCATCTACACCATTATAGAAGCCCCAGGAAGAATTTGAAGACCTAGGAAGAGAAGTCGGCCCCATGGGAAAATAATAAAGTAATTGAAGACCCAGGAAAAAAACAAATCGGCCCCAAACTGGCGCCCAAATTAGTATAAATATAGGACTTGCTCATTTCATTTGGATAGGCAGATAGTTCTCCTTTCTGCAATGCGCACAAGGAAATTGTAGTTGCAGTTGTGTTCTTTCTCTATATCTTAATTCTGGTTATCTTGGGGAGTGTGCCACACTTGGAGAAGCTCTTGCTTGGTTATTCTTGGTCATATTATTGAGGCGCTAGGTCTTGGTGATGTAGCATTGGGGAGGATATTCTTTGTATGGTATTTTGGATATTGATGGTGATGTACTAGTAATATAATATCTTGGAGTAAATTATTCTATATAAAGGTTGTTGGCTTTTCTCCCAAGGTTTGGTTTCCTAGGATAAGCTCTTGTGTTCTTGTGTCTATTGTGCATGTTTAATATGTCTAGATCTTGTTATTTCCACTGCAATGTTATAGTTGAGATTTTTAATGTATGGTTATTCTATGATAATTGTTGTAACAAACCTGACCCATAAGTTCCATTTTTGGGGGTGGGGAATTAAAATTTTGATTTCCTTAATCGTCTCGATTCCTCCTTTCGAGGTTTCCATCCTCTTCTACTCAACCGTAGATTTCTAACGTATGCTTATAGGCTCAAATATGAGTTATGGATTACAATGTATGGCCTCTCGAAGATCTTCGAGCGCTATTAGTCAAGGGGCCACGTTGAACCCACGTGGGTCCATCTCATTCATACCAACCCAAGTTCCCCGAAATCCCAGAGATTCCCCAGTGTTCCTACATCCACGGTGGAAGTCCATCCACCATCCAATCCAACAACGGGACTTGATCCTCATTTAACACATAAGCTAAAGGGGAATTTGATGTTCGACGTTGAACGCCCCTTTTTCCTTTCTATGTGCATATCCTCCGGAGTCTTGAAATCCAAAACTCTCGAAGGGGCTCAAAATATTTCCACGTGGCTCTGGATTTCTGTCCTTTCGGCTTATCTACAACATTATACCCCAATCCTCCGAAGTTTCGAAGTCCTGGACTCACGAAGGGTCCACCCTTACACGTGGAAGCGTATTAAATGTAGAGGCAAGGACAAGTGGGTCCCGAGTACTCCACCCGCCAAATGGACCAAGAAAATATGTGCCAGGGGGTGACATGCATAAAGGCAGAGATGACACGTGGCCACGTAAATGGGTGACACGTGGCATGTCAAGCATGGGTCCACGTCACCCTAGGTGATGTCATCGTGCCACATCACTCCGGATTGATAGCCTTTCGACACCCTTAGATCTCATGGTCGATATGCATCCACGTAGATCCATTGATCTACGCCCTTCATTACTTAATAACTTCAGCATTCAAGGATCTGCTGCTTACCACCCCGTTTCGACGCCCTTAGATCTCATGGTTGATATGCATCCACGTAGATCCATTGATCTACGGCCTTCATTACTTAATAACTTCAACATTCGGGGATCTGCTGCTTACCACCCCCTTTCTCCCAGATTGGTCAACGTCGTACTAACCTTGGCATAGATCCAATGGTCAGGGAAGATCTTGACGCATCCCTAGATCTAGGGTTCTTGTTAATTCATAGCTCTAACATTCAAGAGTTTTGGCATTATGATGGCTCTACTCTCTCGAAGTAGTACTTCACCAAAGTATTGTATGTGAGTCCCTCCACTGGTTGATTAGACAGTTAAGAGGGTTTCTCAATGGACTCCCTAGATCCATGGCTCACATTAATTCGCAACTCCGACATTTGAGGAATTTGGTGCTATGACACATTTGTTCTCTCGAAGTAGTCAACATTAGACTGACCTCGACGTAGATCCTGTTATCACATGGAATTGATTGGGTCAAAAAATCTTTAGGTTTTTTATATTGGTCATTAGTGTTGTTTAAATTTTTGGTTTTGTCCTCTTCCTTATAGTCATTTTTTGGGTTTTAACACAAATAAAGATTAGTGTTGATGTTGACCTATTATCCTTGGGTTATATCTTGATCTTCATGTTTAGTTAGACAAGCCTTCATCTTTCGTATCTTTTATGCCTCCACTACCACCTTGACATGTCACCTCTTCCATGATGTACTAAGACCCCTCCACTTTGTCCCTTTACTCGTTATAAGGTAAAATCATGTTCATTTTGTATGCTTCCATCTCATTATAAAGTTTGTAGCGCATCCAAAGTACATTATGCTTTCATCACTATCATTGTGCTCATGAGCCTTGTCAGCAAAGATCTCCTTGTTTTCAACACTTATATTTTTAAAAATATAGCTTTGGATTTCATCATTAAATCTTTTAACTGTGTTTTCCAAGCTTTCAAATCACTTCTAGCTCAGCGTTGCAAACAAAGGTGCTCTCAGACAGGCGCTACGAAAATTGTTGTGAACTGGATGGAGAAGTCGATGTGGAGGTTATACTATCTGCAAACGAATTCATTCAGGCTCAATTATATCAATCTTCAAGTCACAACCTCTAGGTACTCCATGAGTATTTTTAGCTTAGTTGAAGGAAAAGAAAGGATTTGTTTATCATTTCTTCTCTTGTGCCCTGTGAACTAGTGACCCACGCTGCAAACTTTCCCACTTACCCTGTTGTCCTGATCTCATCCAATTGCATGATATCTGAGTCTTTTTAACCAAAACCTTAAACAAACCTTGGTTTCAGGCCACCTTTCCTATCTCATATTCAGTTAATTTTTCTTACGCTACGAAATTTGTCGTGAACCCCCTGTTCTGACGCTACAAACTCTATGCAGTAACTTGACACTGTTAATCCCCTATCCAAGAGCCTTTTCCCAGCTTGTTTTCATCAAGATATCCATTTTTAAATTCAATTCTATATATTATGAAATTAAAAAATTGTTTGTTGGTAAAGTCATGGTGAATTTTGCAAGAGGATAGTGAGGTATTGGACAAGACCTTTCTTACAACAAGTTGTTTCCTTATACCTTCATGTTTTTATGTAGTCATCTTTCATCTCCTTGACTATCAACTATCTTTTCTTAATCCTGGAGGTCAAATAGGTTTATAAACACATAAATCCTTAGATAGAACCAGCCATTTGAGAAAGATCATCCATCAAAACCCTAAGTCCTCTGTTTTTCCTGTTTTGCCTCTTGCATCATTAAAAATTGGTGGTTAAATTTTCTTCATATAACATCAATGGATACTTCGCAGCAAAATAAGGCTCACAAGGGAGGGGGAATTGTGAGGATTGAGCCCTATGAAATGTAGATGTTTGTTTTTGAACCCCTTATTAGGGAATTCTTCCAAAGAGTTGGATGTCTTAGTTTTTGTCAGAAAATGTAGAGGGGACACCTTGAGGTGGCTAGGGAATTTGCTTTGAATTTTGATGGAACCAAAACCAATATTGGGGCATTATAACTTGAGGTATATGAAGTGACCATAACAATAGCTACTGTAATACCAAATACTAGTGAAAGGTGGTTTAATGCCATGAACCTAAATGCAGCCTTCTTCAAAGAATATCAGGGAGACAATCTATCTAAAGGAGTGCCTAGGAGCCACATGATTGAAGGTTGTTACAAGATGCTAAGGGTAATCCAAAGATATTTTACCTGTGAAGGAATATTCAACATGATTTATCAGTACCACATAATACTTATACTACACCTCACAGGGAAAGACCTCATGAATCTTCCTTTTTATTTGTTTAGAAGCATTGGAAAAATGGATGACAGAGTCCAGGATAAGTCCAAGGCGGTTGACACAAGTGTTTTTCACTCAAGGATGATTAAAATGCTTGTGATGGAGGAGTTAAAGAAGAAAAACATTGATTGGGAGAAGTTCATTGCTCCTTCACACTTTCAATTGAATTTTTCTCCTAATCCACAATCCAAGATATAGATCCCTCTTCAGAATGATAGAATTGTACACATAGAGACAAGTAAGAAGAGGAAAAATAAAGGTGTTGTGAAAAATGATGAAGCAACAAATGAATAGGAAGAAGAAGGAGGATTTTATCACTCTCCACAAAGGTAGGTTTCACCCAAATCAGGCCCAAAGTCAATTGAGACTTCATCAACCAGAGACATAGGCTTAAAAGGAAGGAGGTTACTTTTTCCCTCACCATATGTTGCAGTTGAAGCTAAAGTTAGGAGGCCTTTCACCAGGTCATCAACAAAGAAAGAAAGTATTGAAAAAAAGGACATAGTGGAATCTCCCATAAAGAGAAAAGGTAAAGTTAAAGTTGTAGTTGTTGAAAATCACATTGAGGTTATAGACATAACCACTCCTCCAGAAAACCCTAACTTTAAAACACTTAACAAACAGCTTAAAGAGGCCAGAAATGAAATTGATAATTTGAAAGGAGAAGGAATGGTTGAAAGGAAAAAGTTGAATGATCTTATGGATATGTATATGGAAACTATTGATAAGGCTGTGTTTGTAGAAATAAGTTTTCTACCACTCCATAGGCAACCTAAGAAATTATACAGACAAAATGGAGATTTAAAAGCTCAGATCAGAAAACTTAAACTGAAGCTACAACCTTTTAAGGAAGAACTAGCCAAAAGGAATTTGAATGTGTTGGCCCAAGATGCCACAAGAAGGAGTTCCAAACTCCGGAAGTAAAATTGAAATGTCTTAAAGAGTTTCAGTTTTGGACAAAGCTTGTTCCTTGCATTTTTGAAGATTTTGAGGAAGTATGATGCCTATGGTTGAGTTTTTCACTCATACACCAAATTATGAAATTTCTACAGGCATATCTAACTCTGAAGACAGTTTTTTGGGTTTTTTGGTTTCCTTCTAAATACATTAAGAAGTTAAATGAAAGTTCGCAGTGCCTGGCGTTGTGAACTATTTTATCCAGTTAGGCGTTGTGAACTTCACTGCGAACTGGCTGATACTGTTGGTGCTACAAGATATGTTGTGAACTCCTATTTTGAAGGTTTCAAGAGGATCAACGATTTCCAGATAGCTAGGGGAGTATGGGACAGATGCTTTAAGGTTAGTTTAAATTTGGAGGGACACTTGACAAGAATAATATGCGCTCAAGGGACACATCATCAAGCCTATTTAATGATGTTGGGGTAGTTACCAGCATTAAGCCTAGTTTTTAGCAGTCAGTTATTTTTTTGTTGAATAGTTGTAATCACCCTAGCTTCATGATGTGGGATCCTATGTTAGTATATGGGGCTTGAATTGTACAACTATCATTCATAGCCTAGGATATAAAAGGGGAATTACAAGTCAATGTAGAGGTTTGAATGGTTGATGTAAGACTCTTTTTAGTGATATTGATGTAACAGAGCCAACTCTAGTTTTATGCATTAGACTTGATGATTTTTTGGCTAATAGAAGTCAGTTTCTTTCCTACCATCTGGTTTCTCTTTCACTCTGAAATTTACTATCATTGAATGATTCAAATGATGTTTTATAGATGTATTGCAATGAAAGTTTGATTGTGATGTTGTTATAAATTTTCTCATAGTTTAAGCTTTGATTTAAGAAGTTCTTGTATCTAAAGCTTTTCCTTCATTTGTCTACTGGTAAATCCTGATGCTAGTGGTAGAATTACTTCATTTTTCTCACTAAAGTCTTCCTTCTATCCACATTAATCCTTAAAACCCTGATCCAAGTTAGAAAATACCTCTTTTGTTGA
The DNA here is from genome assembly GCA_010110895.2 of Picea sitchensis. Taxonomy (NCBI): domain Eukaryota; kingdom Viridiplantae; phylum Streptophyta; class Pinopsida; order Pinales; family Pinaceae; genus Picea; species Picea sitchensis. The sequence continues at coordinate 88,505 of SNQJ01S0012590.1, read as the reverse complement.
TGCATCTTATCTAGAATTTCTTGTGGTTTAACATTGTTGGGTTGAGTTTTATCCATTTGAAACCTTATTTTAAAATTTACCTTATAAACCTATTGATGGGTAATGAGCTTTAAATTTAGTAGTCAAAGTGTAAATTTCAGTGCTAACATATCCAACGGTCAGGGAGACTAACGAATACCCTCAGATATGCATCTCACGTTACTTCATGATTGGTGAGTGGGTCAGGGTTTAACAATGGGACAAGTCCATCATTCATGATTAGGGAAACTTCTAGATGTCGTTCAACCTCGTTGATAACCGAACCAATAGATTTCCTTCAGTTGGTTTGAGAGTGATAAGGTCGCAACACCCCGGAGCTCCGAATTCCTGGAGTTCCGAAGTCGTAAGAGATTAGCTCCTTTCGGGCCTAGCACAAGGTTCCCATACCTTGGTCATATGGAATCTTGGACAAGCCTCGAGGTTGCACGCTCAACACTTAGTCATGATTTGGTTAGAACTGTGGACATGATCCCTCAGCCGCATAGGTGAAGGGTTTGAAGGGTGCACCCTCCTTCCACAGAGTTCAAATTTAGAGACCTGTGAAGGGTGAGTTAAGAGGTCGATATGACCGGGGTGTTCCAGTGAATTCTGCCCAAACTCCTATATTACAAGATCATTCCTTGGGAATATTTCCCTAAGGGTTTCTCAACAAATACATAAATCACATATTTGTTCTTAAATTCTTTTAAAGACCCATGTCTAATGGTTCTCCTTCTGCTAAGCARAGGTAAACATGGACTAGGTAAATACAGAAGTTTACATAATAATAAAAAGCATTTCTAATAATTTATCAAACACTGTAAAATTTAACCATAAAGATAGGCATTCAACCATTACCTCCATTCCAGTACACAGAGTATGAAAATACTTATCAGAAACCAAAATCATGAAGCGACTGCTGAAAGGGGTGTTTGTTTCAACCCAACCGTAGGCACAGCCACTCCTGAACAGATTTATCATTGGCCAGCCCCTAGCTAGATCATGATTCTCTGAGAGAGACTCTTTCTTCTTTCTCAGTGATAGTCAGGGATGAAGGTTACTCTCCTCCTCCCACAAGAACTTGGCACAATGGTTTTCTCTCTACCAAGCAAGGGGGTCTGCAACAAGTGCTTCCACAGTCACTCATTTTCTATGCAGCCCCATTTACCAGCTTGAAAATGATGCCAACAGCTTCTTGCACCCAGAAAAAATTTGTTTCTTAGTTCGCCTTCAAACCAAAGAGCTGCAAGAGCTCTTCCTTCTTTTGGATATTGGTCTCTCCACTCCTTTTCCTCCCAAATCTACCTCTTCCCACGAATTCACTTCCTTTCTTTCCTTCCTAAAAAATATTGCATGGGTCTGAATCCCTAGATCGTGGTCAGGTCAGGAAGACTTGCAAATGGGTACTCTACCCATCTCCTCATTAACTCTGGAGGAGGGCTTCCCAACTACCAGCCATACTGGAAATTCATTTCTTAGTTAGAGGATTGTTCTAGGTCTGAGAAATTAAATCCAGTAAGGTACTGTTTTGGTGGGGGTCATCTCAACCATTTATGGTTCCCCTCACCATCTCTCCCCTAGCATCATGGTTTATCTTAGCAAACCCCCCTTTCAGGAGTTATGCAACACTATCCATTTTTAATTAATAATAGGAATACATACATTACCTTTCATAAAAAAAAGGTTCATCAAATCCAACATTCACACATATTCAGTCTGCCAAAATATTTTGGCAAGTTATAGTTACATTTACAAGCTGGGGGAAACAGGGGTGTTACAATCCCCTCCCCCTTAAGGAACATTGTCCTTGGTTGATCCATATTTAGGAGTGGAATGAATTGATTAACAGACTGAATACAATAAACATAGATATATGAATAACAACAGAGATATCCAGTGAACAATATCTTATGTTGAATAAATGGAATAGGTTGAAATTGTAAAATTGCATAACTGAAACACTTGCTCGAATGGTGGTATCTATCTCTGAGAAGAGATGTGGCTGCTATGTGCATCTGTCTGAGAAGAATGATTACAATGAGGCTCCAAAGGCCTTTTTAATATTACTCATGAATTCCAAAACCGTAGACATCCAAAAACCTAACAATAGGAGATGAAATGCCAAAAGTTATGTGGGTCCCTATGGGTAAGTTGGTATCCCAACTTTTCGAGGTCGTAAATTTTTCATACGAACTCTGTTTTAGGTGAGTGATAGCTTGTTGGAAAGGTATTTTAGAGAAATAATCATTACGCAGTCGAACTCTGACTCTATCTATATTTTTCCTATGGCAAGTCAAAAAAACAATGTTTAGGGCCCCAAAACGGCCCTGGAAGTACAACAATATGTGTTGACATGAAATAATACAAAATAACACAATTGGATTAGGTGGGAGGCCACTAGTATTATCCTGCAAGATGTGCAGGGATTCAGACAACCCTGAAATTGTATAACCCACAATTACAAAGAAGTACAGAAGAACATTTTGAACTAAAAAATGTCAAGAGGATCCAATTGGAATAGGTGGGTGGCAACCAATATCCACCTAGATAATTCCTCCCCCCTTAGGAAGAAATGGTCTCCATTGCATTGAGTTCCCCCATCATGTGAGGAAATTTCTTCTGAATTTGGCCCTGGGTGAGACACTTTCCTTGGTGTAGGAGTTCCCCTGCCTTGACAACCCGATAAAGTTGGATCCTCTGTTGGCGAGTGACCTTGACATGTGTGTCCACTATTTGATCAATGGATTCCTATTCCATGCAGTCAGGGTTGAGCTATGTTGGTGTCATCTATTCTGTGATCCTTGAGGTGTCCAATAATGGTGGAAAATATGGTCAAAGGAGGTCCACATTCAAAATTGGGTGTAAGCCAAGGAAGGGTGGAGTGTTGAGCTCAAAATCATTCCTACCCAAAACCTTGGTGATGGTGTAAGGCTCATAGCGAAGTGGGTGGAGCTTTCGAGGGGGGCCTATAAGATGCTCCCTCTGCAAGTGTAACTAGACCTTGTCTCCAACCTGAAATTGGTGTGGTACCCTATGTTGATCATGGTGTTGCTTGTACTTAGCATTGGATTTCTGTAAAATCTCATGGACCTGTTGGTGGATGTGTTGAATCCATTCAATGAATCGGGTGGCTTTGTCGATCTCAGATGGAACATGGGAAGAGTTTGTCTATGTGGTGTCCAGAGGTATTGCAACATCAACGGGACCCAGGGGTTGGAATCCCAATCCCACCTGAAATGGGCTATGGTCGGTGGAGCTATGGAGAGCCTTGTTGTAATTGTTTTGAACATAGGGGAGATGCGCATCCCATGTACGCGGATTCTTAGAGTTCTACATGCACAAGAAGTGCACAATCATCTGATTGACAACCTTTTTTTGATCGTCTATTTGGGGGTGGAAAGAAGTGGATTTAGTGATCTTGGTGTCCAACAGTGACCAAAGACTCGACCAAAATGTGTTGAGGAACCTGTTGTCTTGGTCGGATATGATGGTTTGTGGTATCCCAAAATGGACCCACGCATGTTCAAAGAATATCTTGGCAGTATCTGTCACTGTGATTTTCTTCTTGCAAGCTGTGATGATGGCCATCTTGGAAAACCGATCAGCGACCACAAATACACAATCATTGCCTTGCTTGGTGGATGGAATGCTAGACATGTAATCCATCGAGATGGATTCCCAAGGCTTCTCGAGGGTAGGAAGAGGGGTGTATAAGAATTTCTTCTTTATGGTTGGCTTTGCAATGGCACGGGCAGTGCAATATATGATATTCTTGTTGATGCCTTGTCGCAGTTTTGGCCAATAAAAATGTTTCTAGAGAACAGCCACAATTTTCTCCATGAAAAAATGTCTTGCCATCCAACTATAGTGGGCTTCCCAAATTATCTTTTCACGCTTGCTTCCAGGAACACAGAGATGGCCTAGATGGCACAACATCCCGTTCTGAATGTGAAAATCGGTGACAGTCACACCTATACCCAAGAGCTGATAGGTGGTGGTGAAGTCTAGATCTTGTTGATAAAGTTGGGGCCAATCAAATGCCTCATGTCCACAGGAATGGAGCATAGTGGTGAGTGCAGCCACGGGAGGTCGGCTCAGGCAATCAGTGACATGATTTGTGCTCCCTGTCTTATACTTGAGGTTGATATGGAACTGTTTTAGGTAGGTGGACCACTTCTAATGGAGGTCATTCTGTAACTTCCCTTGTGTTTGTATGAACTGCATAGGCTTTTTATTAGTGTGGATGATCATCTCCTTTCCCATAATGTAATGTTTCCATTGACGACAAGCTTGTACAACAGAATACATTTCCTTGTCATCGATGGGGTATTTCCAGATAGTATCTGAGAGTGTCTCACTATGGTATGCCACCGGATGACTATGCTAAGTGAGAACTGTGTGTATAGCATAATCATATGCATCAGTCTCAATCTTGAACAGTTGTTGCAAATCGGGCAAGGAGAGTATTGGATTTGAGAACAAGCGATCCTTCAGATCATCAAATGTTCATTTTTGTTCATTCCCCCACGTGAAATTGTCCCTGCCACCGCCCTTAGTCACGTGACCAAGGGCCCATGCAATATGGGAGAATCCTAACATGAACTGTCAGTAGAATTTGGTCAGTCCCAAGAAGCTCTGAAGCTCGATTAGTGTGGTCGGGGATGTCTAGTCATGGATGACTTGGATATTAGCGCGATCAACATGTACCCCATTCTCATCAACAATGTAGCCCAAGTATTGAACCTTGTTCATGCCAAAGGAGCATTTTTCCAAGTTGGCATATAGCTTGGGTTGTCGCAGAGTGCTCAAAACCTGTTGAATATGCCACATGTGCTCCTCCCAAGTTTTTTTGAAGATGAGGATGTCATCCAAATATACCACCACAAAATAGTTGGTGAAGGGTCTCAATACATCATCCATCAACCTCATGAAAGTGGTTGGTGCATTTATTAGGCCAAAGGGAATGACCAACCATTCAAAAATACCTTCTTTAGATTTGAAATTTGTCTTCCAGACATCAATTGGTTCGATGGGAACCTATTGGTAGCCATACTTTAGGTCAATCTTGTTGAATAATTGTGCCCCCTTGAGTTAGTCAAGAAGGTCATCAATCCTTGGAATTGAGTATCGGTTTCTGACTATGATTTTATTTAATGATTTGTAATCAATGCAGAGTCATGTCCTTCTTCTACACTAGTACAATCAGGCTCCCACAAGGGGAGGAGTTGGGTCTAATGTGCCCCTTTTGAAGAATATCTTGGATTTGATTCTTGATTTCCTCATTTTCCATTAGTGAGCGACAATAGACTGGTCCATTAGAAAAAGGTGCACCGGAGGTTAGATCAATTGGATGCTTGACTTGGCAGTTCATCGATACCCTGGTGGGTGAGGATAATATGCCTTTGTACTCTTCCATGATATCATCCACTTGCTTCTGCTACAAAGAGAGGCTCTGTGTAGAGGCCATGGATTTGGGGGTGACCTTCAACTTACTATGAGCATGGATCACAAAGAAGACGAAATTTTCAGTCTATGAAATGACCTTACTGCATTCCTTATCAGATATTAAAGAAATAGTGGAAGGCGACTCTACATCTGGTATCCTATACAATTGTCTACCCAAATTAATAATAACATTGAGGGGTCTAGACTCATACACAACATGAAGCTTCCACAAATATGGTTGCCCTAAAAGAACATCACAAACTTCAAGGGGATAAATGTTAAGCCCTAATATTGGCCCATTACCCCTTAATTGGGGAATATTAGATTAGTAATGTTATTTTATTTATGTCGTCTTTAGGCCATTAGTTGTAATTACACCTCCT
>SNQJ01S0012590.1:50587-74113 GCA_010110895.2 Picea sitchensis | reverse complement strand
CCCATATCCAGGTCGGAGAGAGACATCTCCTAGGACTGAAAAACAAGTGTCATGAGTTGAGGAGGCCAGATAGAATATTCAGAGGAAAGAGTCTTCTAGGATATGTGATCTTGCTAAAGTGACAGAGGAGGTAGCTAGTCAGGAGGAGTGGGTATGTATTTTGTCTCAGTCACAGAGGGAGTAGCTAGTGAGGCAGAATAGACAGTAGGACTTACTCCATTGACAGAGGGAGTTGGCCTCAGAGTTCGAGATTGAGGATCCTAGACGGATGTACTCTTGGGATTAGAGGTGTGATGAGATCAGATGAGATCTTCATCATTCAGTGGATACTGATGAGATTCAATATGACGGAATGCAAGTCCATGACTACACCTATGATGAAAAATCTGAAGAAGTTGAGTGATTCTGCTTCATATTCAAATTTGGTGTATCCCACAATGTATAGGAAGTAGATCGAATATTTGATGTACCTATTTAATGTCAAGCCAGATATTTTCTTTACTGTGAGCACCTTGATCCATTATTTGGTTGAAGCCAAGGAAGTTCTAGTGGGTGGCAATGAAGCATGGTACAATTGGATATGGTTTGTCTCAGGTGATGAAGTGAGGCTGCAGAGATATAGAGATTATGATTGAGCAGGGAGTGCAGTAGATATATTGAGCACTGCAGGGTGTTGCTTCATCTTGGAATCAATTACAATTTCAGGGATAATTTGGAAGCATTCTTGTGTAGCACTCAAGACATGAGAAACGAATTATGTCACAACCATTGTCACAAGTTGTGAAGTGGTGCAGCTTCAGAAGCTTCTTGCAGGACTTCATCTGAGACATGGTATAGAAGGGAGCAGTGAAGCTCCAGTACTTATACACATATGAGAAGACTGCAAGATATCCTCCCAAAGTGACCATGCTGACTTATTTGAGGAGGATGATACATAGGATTAGCCATGTTGATTTGGCTAGTGATGAGTGTTGATGTTTCAACATTGGGAAGACATTCTCCTAGATTGGTCATGCATGGGGCTATACTAGTGCTTATATGACCAAAGGGAGAATGATTCATTCACTCATGGGGCCTTACTAGTGGTGAATGGCCTAGGTATGTTGATGTTCTCCAGTAAATAGCATCGTGTATACATTCTCCCGAATTGGTCATGCACAGGGCTATGTTAGTGTCATTATGACCAAAGGATAATGATTCATTCACTTATGGGGATCTACTAGTAGTGAATGGCCCATAGCATCGGGCATACATTATCCTAGATTGGTCATGCATGGGGCTATGCTAGTGATGATATGACCAAGGGTAAATGATTCATACATCCACGGGGCCTTGCTAATGGTGAATGGCCCAGGTATAGTCTTTCTCCTGTCAAGGAGTAGATGGACTCTCAATGCTATCACATGCATATTCCAGGAAGAAGTGCATGTGCGGAGATGGCACATCAACATGGATCATGAAGAAAACCTTTCTATGACAGAAGAAATCCAAGTATGGAGAATGCCTCCCTTGCTGAGAGGGAGTGTTGGAGATTTGCAACTTTGGGCAGTCTTTCTCCACAATAAAGTACAAGAACACCCATATACACCATTACAGAAGCCCAAGGAAGAAGTTGAAGACCCAGGAAGAGAAGTTGGCCCCATAGGAAAATAATAAAGTAATTGAAGACCCATAAATAAGAAGTCGGGCCTAGACTAGTGCCCAGATTAGTATAAATACAGGACTAGCTCATTTCATTTGGATGGGTAGACAATTCTCTTGTCTGCAATGTGCACAAGGAAGTTTCATCTACAGTTGTGCTATTTCATTATATCTTGGTTCCGGTTATCTTTGAGAGTGTGTCACACTTGGAGAATCTCTTCCTTGGTTATTATTGGTCATATTATTGAGGTGCTAGTTCTTGGTGATGATGTCCTTGGGGAGTATCTTCTCTCTATGGTATTTTGGCTATTGATGGTGATGTACTAGTAATATCTTGGATTGAATTCTTCTATAGAAAGGTTTTTGTGTTTTCTCCCAGGGTTAGGTTTCCCAGAATAAACTCTTGTGTTGTGTTGTTGTGTCTACTATGCATGGTTAATATTTCTAGATCTTGTTATTTCTGCTGCATTGTTATAGTTGATATTTTTCAGTGTATAGTTGTTCTATGATAATTTTTGTATGAAAGTGATTCTTGTTATTAATCATAACGAAACAATTATCAGATCAAAGAATCATAAAACATCAACAACTAGTAATGGTTTAGGCCCACATATGTGGTGTTGGTATCCCTTACCTCTCATATACATAGAGGAAGGAAAGAGTCATTTCATAACTCGTTATCACTTCATCATCTTTTGTTAGAGATGTGGGGGGAGGTGTGCATTACTCTCTCTATCTCTCTAATCCTCATCTTCGTAATTTCTCTCTCTTGATTTGGAGGTGCTAGGGTTTCTTGGAACATGTGGAGTATCTCGAATACTAGGGTTAGGGTTTTATCCCTTAAAGACATTGGATCTAGGGTTTTGTGATTAAACCCTAGATTTGTACTTGTTGAAGAGTGGAGAAGAGATGTCTTTCCTTGGAGGATTTGATACTGTGATGTTTTCTTGTTGGAGCTCCTTGGTGTTGGTTGGATTTATATAGTTAGAGTTTTAGAAATATAGATGATTGTACTAGCCTTGAGATAATTCTATCGTATGTACATTAAATTCATGTGTGTGTGTGTGTGTCTATGAAGTTTTCAGTTGTCCAAAATTGTATTATTGCAAATTTGATTTTCATCTATATATTTCTTCATGGTTTGGTATCTTTAAGCACTAGTATCTCTTGTTTATTTGACATAAGTTAATGTTGAAATTGTACATGATTTAATATTAATCTTGAAAAAGAAAGGGAAAATATATTGTTGTTATAAGATGATTTTTGGATTTGGTTTATGCATGATAAGATTGCCCTAGAGGGCCAACATTTATTGACACACATTTGGTATATTTTCACTTAGATTTCCTTGTTTATTGAGGTTGTTAAGAAGTGAAATATTGTCCATTGTTGCAACTATTTTATCATATTTCGTAACATCCCTAAGGGTGAAAATTCACAGGATTAAGATCTGGGAAACCATTAGGAAAGAAGTGAAATTTATAAAGTTTCATTAATTTTCCTAGATCCAAAAATTTATACATGGTATCATAGATTTTGTAGGTGAAATCACTCTAGGTGTAAAAGAAATTTGGTATTTCAAATATGGTGTACTCGAGAGAGGTGCTTAACCTTGTTAAGGTTGATGAGTGTGAAACCCTAGGTTTTCTTGAGAGAATCACTTGAACACTTCAAAGGGTTGATTCTTCTTTATATTGAAATTTTTTTAGGATGGATGTGGCTATGGTCTCTAGCTTGTCCTCTAAGATTGTGTCTAGTGTTGGGTGGTATGTGGATAGTGGATCTTCGAGAAATATGGCATATAACAAGTCATTATTCAACAAGTTTCAGGAGCAAGAAGAACACATAAGTGTGAAGCATGGCGATGATGCTACTTCTCCTCTAAGAGGAGTTGACTCCATTTCCTTCTAGGTGATGTTATTGAGTTGAGTAATGTTCTATTTATTCTTGGTTTGAAGAAAAATATTCTTTCAATATCTTGTATGAAAGATGCATAGTGGAGAGTTCCATTTGAGGGACAACAAAGAAACATTAGTGATTGTATTCTAGCAAGTATGAGAACTTTGGAAAGAAGGGTCAAAGAGGGTGGCATTACAAGTTACGTGTTGATCCAATGGTGTTTGTACATTCTAAAGAGAAATTAAATTAGCCTTATAGACTTGAGGAGGCATATGTAAAGCATGTATGGTTGGATAACCTAGAAATAGGATTATAACTTATTGTGGAATCATGGATTGATTCCAATCTTGTAACTAATGGGAATGTTGTAGAGTACAAGGATACAGTTGTTGGATTTTCTTAGGCAATGGGAGTTGACCTTAATGATATGCATGCTTCAAGATTGATGATACTCATGCTTCAGGATTCTCTCAGAACACTGAAGTTGACCTAACTTAGGTGAATGTGTCAATTTCTAGAGGTTTTGAGGTGTATGAGAGGGATTCTCATGTTCACAGGTTGTTAATATCCCTGCATGGGTTGTTATCTATATACCATGAGTTGGGTATTTCAAGATGGATGTGAATTATGCATATTTTTATATTTGTGATTTTGATAACTCTTATCAACTTGTATTGGTTTTGTATGGAGATGTGATTATCTCTGCAAGATGTATTGGACAATGCATGATGTGGTGTGAGATGATTTTGGCCTATGATGTTGACTTGAGGGATGATGGAGTTTGGAAAGTTTGTTCTTATCTAGAGTTTTGTACCTTTAGATTCATAGGTGGTCAACATTATTTGAAGGTTCAAGATGTTGTGATAACATATTGTGTTATTATATATGGTGATACTTCTATAGCTTACAAGATCAATATATGTCATAGCAAAAGACTATGGTGAGCATAGATGTGAAGTTTGATGAGGATGTGAGATCTTCTAGTTCACATGATTCACCTTCAATGATTAAGGGGATTGGGGAGGTTGTTTTTAGAGAGGTCGATTCAAAGGTTAGAGTTGAGTCTAATTCATAGGGAGATTAGGTGAGATTTGGTGTGGGCATGCTCTCATCTTCTACCTCAACATGCAAGAAGTCAAGATGGCCCACCCAAAAATTATAAGAGGCAGCCTCGAGAACATGTAAGAGAACCCAAATCTTCAATGAGAGAAAGTATACTTCCTAGGAGAGATCTTAGTCATATTGCATTGTCTCTTCCAACCATGAGCCTTCTAGTGGTCTTGAGGAGGATGAGTGTGTTATCTTGATCGAGGATGATGTTTGAGCATAAATTTGGAGGTGGCGGGTTTTGTGGAGTTGCAGAGGGAGTCTATAGGTGTTGTTGAAAACACTTTCCTTGTAAAGAGAGAGTGTTATCTTTCAAGATTATTCTAAAATTGTTTACACCATGTTTGGAGGAATTTCATGAAATTTGGGGTACATGGTGTATGATTAACTCTTAGATGGCCTATAATGGATTTTCACATTAGAGGTGGATTACTCAGTGGTTGCTTGACCTTAGTTGGAGGCTTGCATGACATTATTGGATGCTTGCATGACATTCTTCCTTGGATCATTGGAGATCTTTAGATAACATCATAACATTCTACATGTTGGTAGCATGGAGGAGGTTACTTGCTTGGAGAATTCCCCACATTCGAGGATAGCATTAAGCACTATACAACATGGGGTAGCTTGGATGTTTGCATGGAGGCATGGAGTTGACTTAGGGATTCCTTGGTTGTGATTGTATTCATGTGAAAGAAGTAGGACCAGTAGAGCACATGGCTTAGGAGGAGCATTGGAGTCCTTGGAAGCTTGCAAGAGAAGCATTGGATACATCTCATGGAACACCTTTGTATTAGATCCTTGCTTCTGTACAACATCACCTTGGAGCTTCACATGTGTACCTTTGGAGTGTAGCACTTCACATGTATGAGTCTACTTATGGATTTGTTGGTTATGTGTGAGGGTTTAATCCCACATATGTATTATTGGCCTCCCTTTCCTCTCATATAGATAGAAGGATGGATTCATTTCATAACTCATTATCACTTCATCATCTTGTGTTAAATATGTGAGGAGAGAAGCACACTACTCTCTCTCTCTCTCTCTCTCTCTCACACACACACACACACACACACACACACATCTTCATATTTGTACTTTCTCTCTCTTATCTTGGAGCCGTTAGGGTTTCTTGGAGCTTGTCGAGCATGTTGACTACTAGGGTTAGGGTTTTATTCCTTACAGACACCRGAGCTAGGGTTTTGTGATTAAACCCTAGATTGTACTTGTTGATCAGTGGAGAAGAGGATATTCCTTTCCTTGGAGGACTTKTTTATGTGATKCTTTCTTGTTGGAGCTCCTTGGTGTTGGTTAGGGTTTTTCTTAGTTTTCCCTAGTTAGGGTTTTGAAAGGATATAGCATTGTACTAGCCGTGAGATGAGGCTATGGTACAAACATGGACTTCATATTTACACACACACACACACACACATGAAAATTTTAGCTGTCCAAAATGGTCTAATTACATATTTTATTTTCAATTATATATTTCTTCATAGTTTGATCATTTCCAACATTAGTATGTCTCATCGATTTGACATAAGGGTGAAATTGTTAATATATTTAACATTAATCTTGAAAAAGTTGTGACAAATTTACTATTATAATCACTTTTGTTATAAGGTGATTTTAGAGTTGGTTTATGCATAATAATATTGCCCTAGAGTGTTGAACTTATTAACACACACTTGGTATCTTTTCTCTTAGATTTCCTTATTGATTTAGGTCATTAAGAGGTGAAATGTTGTTTATTGTTGTTGTTGTTTTATCATATTTCATAACAACCCAAAAGCTAAAAATTCACAAGGATAAAATATGTGAAACCTCTATGAAAGAGGTGTGTTATCACAGGATTTGTACTTGTGCAAAGGCCTCAACAAGATCTCAATCTTGTGTAACAATTGAAAGTGTCTACCATTTTCACCTAAGTAGAGACTTCCCACGTTTTAGTGATGCAAGGAGGTTCATCACAAGGGAGGCTTACCTAGTGACCTCAAGGGATCAAATAGTAAGATTAGTTGAGCCTACAACCCCCTATCTTGGTCATATAAAGGTTAGGTCTAGGTCTAGGAGAGGGACTAAAGGTAACGAGGCAATTGTTTCACTTGTACATGACAATAAACAACTTGATGCATGATATAGACAATTACCAAGTTATAAAGCTCAAAGATCATCTCTTAGACACTAGATGATCAATAAATTCAATGGTTGTTGCAAATTACAACAGTAAACAAGTGTACAAAAACAATTAATGTTTTGCAACAACAACAAGAAATAGTACTCATAAATGCATCAATTTAGGATGAAAAAGAAGCCTTCAAAATGTATAATATTATCCAATTTCTAGATGTAAATTATGGGTGTCCTAAGCCACTTTTCCAAGTGTGTATGCAGCAAATTGAAGTAAAAATCGGTGGTTGTAGAAAACATTTGTAATGGTAGCAATAAATAGCATTAGTTTGCTAAATTTAGGGTTAGGGAAGTTAGTAAGATTTTTGAGAGAGGGAAAACACTAATTCTAACTGCAATTTTCATCACAAGAAGAGCTTTAAACTACTGCCATTGTCTTTTAAGGCTTATGAAGTCAAGCATGCAAAACCTTGAAGATTGAACTAGATGATAAAGAAGAGTGAGGTTTAAATCCTAATGTGCAAACCCTCTTGGGCCTTAGGACTAAACCTTCAAGAAAATGATCCCTAGGGTGTAAACACTCTTGGGCCCTAGGTGTCATTTTCCTTCTTCTAGATGATCTACGTCAAGGATCAAAACCTTAAGGCGAAAACACTCTTGGGCCTTAGGCTCTTAACCCTAGCAAAGGATACTCTTGAAAAACTTGGACAACATATCATATGAAGGAGAGAAACACTTATGTCTCTTTCCTATGGTTTCACCAAGACAAAGTAACATACAACAATATAGTAATTAACACCTTAAAACATTAGCAATGGCATGAAATCGTAGCAATTACTTATCCAAGTCGCTAGGCTAGAAAAAACCTTAGTTGCAACAATACATCATCCAAGAAAGCATAGAACATCCACAAATATCCTCCTCCAAAGATAGCACATGAGATCCAAGAGAAAAAAAGAGAGTAGTGAACTTTTCTAGAGTTGCACCACCACAAATGTGTGAGGAAGTGATGATGAAAAATGAGAGGAGTGCTAGCCTTATTTATAAGGAAACCCTAGTGCTCACAAAGTCAAAATGTAAAAGATATGTCTCTTAGTGGGGTCTACCCCTCATATTTTCCTTTACAAATGTCAAAATGTGAAAAATAATACATAAATGCTCACACGTGTGGTGATGTCATTCCCCCAATGGGCTAGGAGAACCTCTCCAAGGCCATGTGTCATCAGATGAGGTACAAATGTGATGGAAGAATTCTACACCCCATCTCAAAGTCATCATTGGCATCCAAGTGGAAACAAACCCAATAATCTCTATCAAACCCTAGCATGGCATCATCATCTAAATGCCCAGCATCCAAAGTGCAAGGGATGGCGTCGGAAGAGAAGGATGTACATCATCTCTATGCATCCTCCAATCATTTCCCTTTGCAACGTCCTCCATCCAGTTCAATATAGTCTCTGCAATGTAGAGCTTAGGGCAAGGGATTTCTTCCCATCTTTGTGCGACCATGACCAAATCTGTCAAAAATCAAGCCCATTTGTCCACCGTCCAAGGTCTTGAAGATGTGGGAGCCCATTTCTGAACATTTCAAGTCATTGGGTGACTCACTTGTCTACATCACACGTGACATATATTGTAATAAAGGCACAATGTCCTGGGCGAAATCATGGGGCCTCCTTCAAAGAACCATGTTAGGGGCATCCAAATCAAAATAGAATATGAAATCAAGTAAACCAATGTTCATAAGATATACTAGTCCTTAAATCATGCAAAGTAAGATGTTACTTAATATATAAGCCACATGAACAAATCCCTTCAGTATCCCCTTCAAATATCAAACTAGCTCAGGACTTTATGTAAGTTGGCAAGTTTGAATATGGGAGGGCCTTCATCAAACCCTATTAGGTGTGCCAACCAAAAAAGTGAAATAAAAGACATAGGTAGAGGGATATGTAGAGTAATTGTGATAGTGATATGTGTTGGGCTTAATTCATGGCTTATGATGTCATTGAATACATTTCTATGAGCACCTTTGTGGAGGGTGTGTTTTCTCTTGAGTTACCACTTCATAAGCACTATGTTTTTCCAAACCCCTTTATCTTGGTTTTTATGCGTCCTCTTATCGTATTTCCAAGTCCCTTTTATAAGGTTTCAAGCTATAACATCATTGCTTGGGACTAGGGAGAACGTGGAATGGGTAGAGCTCAAGTTGGATAGGCTTTGGAGAGTCATTTTCTATTATTCTTTTTTTTCTTTAGAATCATTCTTTTATTCTTTTAGCAGCAATTGCAATCAACCTCTGGGCCTTCAACCCCTCTTCTCATGAGAGAATGGACCATGACCCATTACCAAAGTTTAGTACATTGTGACAGATTTCTAGATGGAAAGTGTTAAGTATGGTGCGGAACAAAATGTTTCCCTTATGAGGGCCCCCTAGTAGTACCATGTTTCCCTTGGCTGTGACAACACGGAACTAGGCACAGATGATGGCCACCAAGGTGAAACAAGGAAACAAACATAACTTCTTGAGCTAGTGATCTATTATCTAACTTCAACCAATGATCCCCATCCACATGCTTAGTATATTAAGCACAACACTTCACATGAAAGGGGGACTAACATACCTCATGGTGATGTTGGCTTACCATCTCCCATACGCTGAGTTGAGTGGATGTGATGAGCTTGGTTGATCTAAGGTAGAAAAGGCAATATGAGGGGAGTTGTTGGGATGTTATTTGTGGACATGTTGATCATCATCATGGTTGGGATCATTATTTCCATTGTGGGCCATGAGACATGATCTCCTCTAGTTACCCCTAAGCATGGGGGGTGACAAGGTGAAATATTTGAAGTTGCATTTATTTCCCTATGGAAAGAAGAAGACATGTCAGTACTATGGAAAGACTAGACATGTGGAGAAAGTTTGTTATAAGAAGTGAGACGACTTAGAAAAGGTTAAACGCCTTGAAGGATATGTGTTCGTTGTACGTCGACCCACTGATAATTTCACCTTCCAAGTTAGAACTTTTCAGGCCTTGTTGTCTCATTCTGTGTAGAACGAATGGGTAGTCGACTCTGGATACACCCATTACATGGCTAAGGATGCTTCCTTATTCACGTGGTTGGATGAAACTAAGGAGAGGAAAATCTATGTTGTTGATGATTTTTCTCTAGATGATGTTGGTTATGGTGATGTTGCTTGTCGACATGGGAAGATTGTTGATGTATATCATGTGTCAATTTGTTGTTTGTTGTTCAGTTAACACAGACAAGTAAGATTGTGGAATTTTGGCCAAATCGATTCTATGTTCGTGATTTGAAGAAAGGGAAGTCAATTGTCATCGGCGGTCTTTTCAAACCAACAAACAATTTGTATAAGTTCCATGACACAACTCGACTTGAACCCAAAATGACTGCACTTCTTTCTCACACTGATGAGAGAAGTCGAATTACTCGGACACTTGAACTTCCAAATTCTATAGGCACTGGCAACTCAGAACATGGTTGCTAGTTTGCTAAAAGTGTTTCACCATGAAGGATTTTGTAAGGGATATGTACTTTGGAAACATTATCAAGCACCATTCGACTCTGGAAAAGCGTGGAAAGAACATAACCTACTGGAATTGGTTCACAAAGATGTTTGATGCATCAATTTACCTTCACTGACAAGTGCAAGGTACGTTTTGACTTCCATTGATGATTTCTATCGCTTCACATGGGTCTTTTTCCTAAAGAATAAAAACCTTGTCTTTGAAAAGTTCAAAGAGTTTCGGGCATTTGCTGAGAAGCAATGTGGTCAACCCATCAAATGTTTGAGATCAGACAATGGTGGTGAGTATGTAAATCGACCTTTTGAATAATACCTCTTTCAACCTGGGATTGACTGGAAGTGATTGGTTCCTCACACTCCTTATCATAATGGTGTTGCAAAACACAATAATCATACATTAGTCGAAATGGCTAGATGTATTTTTCAAGATAAAGACCTGCCCCCTCCCTTATGGGATGAAGCGGTATACTGTGAAAATTATATTCTCAATCGCATCTCGACTCGAGTCGTTCCTTCCATGACTCCAATTGAACGATGGTGTGGGAAGAAGCCTTTAGTTGGCCACCTATATGTGTTTGGATGTGTTTCTTGGGCTCATATTCATGATGATTGCAGAAAGAAGTTGGATGCAAAGAGTCATGTCTGCATCATGATGGGATATTCTGAAGAATTGAAAGACTATCGACTCTTTGATCTTGTCAAACGACAAATTATTATTAGATGTAATGTACGGTTTGATGAGAAGTCTTCTGGAATTAATTTATTGAATGCCTCTTCTAGATTGGTGCAGGATGATCCCCTTAATGTTGTCTCTGACACTAGAGCTCATGTTCCATACTTTATTCCTTCGACTGGACAGTCGAACTTTCTCCTTGTTTCCACTGGATCGTCGACCTCCAAGTCAACTAGTCCATCGTCCTCTGTTTTGACTGGTCCACCAATTGAAGCCTCTTCGACTTTTGATCAGCCTACTAAAGTGATCCATAGTTCACCTGTTTCTTGTCTACCCATATAAGTTGCCAAGACAATTGAAGTTGTTGGAGCTAATGCTGGTGATGCCTCCTGCGGATGACAAACTCAAAGTCAAAAGAAACATGCCAACATTGCCATGATGACTCATGCACTAGGAAACCTCTAATCTTATTAGCTACTCGGATGCTGAAGGACAGCCTGAATGGGAGCAAGACATGAAGACAGAAATTGATTCTTTGTCAAAGAATCATACTTGGGACTTGGTTCCCCGACCGCAAGGAAAGAAAATTGTGAAGTCTCAATGGGTCTATAGGACCAAATTTAACTCTGAAGGTGTTGTTGAGTGACATAAAGCATGCCTAGTGATGAAGGGTGCTTCTCAACAAGAAGGCATTGACTACATTGAAACCTTTTCCCCTATTGCAAAGATGAACTTTGTTTGACTGATTATTTCCCTTGCTGCTCGTTTTGGATGGCAAATCCATCAGATGGATGTGAAGAGTGCATTTCTTCATGGAGACCTATCTAAAGAAATTTTCATGGAACAACCACCCAGTTTTGTGACATATTCAAATTTGGTTTGTCGACTCAAGAATTTTCTTTATGGTTTGAAGAAGGCTCCTCGAGCTTGGTATGCTAAGATCGAGAGTTTATTTCTTCGACTTTGGTTTCAAACAGTATGAATCTTATCACAACTTGTATGTACTCCATACCAATGGAGACACTTTGATTGTTGTTGTATATGTAGATGACTTACTCGTT
Organism: Picea sitchensis; assembly: GCA_010110895.2. NCBI lineage: Eukaryota > Viridiplantae > Streptophyta > Pinopsida > Pinales > Pinaceae > Picea > Picea sitchensis. The sequence continues at coordinate 62,052 of SNQJ01S0012590.1, read as the reverse complement.
ACTGGCAATAATAATGATCTCATCCTTAGATTGAAGAAACAACTTGTTGACTCCTTTGACATGACAGATCTTGATACTCTAGATTACTTTTTGGGTCTTCAAGTATTACCACTTTGTGGTGGACTTTTCATTTCTCGGTCTAAATATGTGATGGAACAGTTGACACGTTTTAAGATAGTTTATTGCAAGCCTTGTGCTACTCATTTTTAGTCTGGAGTAAATCTTACAAACACCTGCAGTTGATGCTAAACTGTATCGACAATTGGTTGACAGTATTATTTATCTTACTCATAGTCGACCTGACATTTCCTTTGTTGTTAGTGTGGTTTCTCGGTTTATGCAGGACCCTAAAGAAAACCACTAGAAAGCAGTCAAATGAATTGTTCTCTATCTCAAGGGTACCACTCATTTTGGTATCAAGTATTGTCGAAATTCAGATTAGCTAGTTGTCTTTTCTGACTCCGACTGGGCTGGTGACGGTGATGATCGGAATTACACTTTTGGTTATGTGTTTCACTATAGAACTAGACCTTTGATATGGTCGTGCAAGAAATAGAAGGTAGTCTATTTGTTGACTACATAAGCAAAATATCATGGTGTTTTTCAAGCAGGTATTGCAGCAGTATGGATTCGTCAACTTTTGGGAGAAATTATCCTTTCTGTTCAAACCTTGATTGTAATCTACTATGATAACCATAGTCCTATATAGGTTGTTGACAATCCTATTGCCCACAGTAAGATGAAGCATGTTGAGCTCCATGCTCACTACTTGAGACAGTTGGTTCATGAGAACTTTATCTTTGTTTAATATTGTAGAACAGAAGATTAAGTTTTTGATATCTTCACCAACCATTAGTTGAAGCCGGATTTACAAGCTCTGCATGCTACTTGGGCTTAGGAAGCTGCAATTATGGGGGGTTTCCTAATGACGCAATTTCACCTCCTGAAACACTAGAGTTGTGTGTTGATGGGGGATGCTGGAACATCAAGCATTGGTAGTTCATCACACATATTTTGGGTTCAGTCGGTCGAGATGTCGACCTACATATAGACACAGTTGGTCGGGTGATCGACCAACACATACACCAATCGATCGAGTTTCAATGTGTCTCCCGGTCGAACAGTGGACCAGCGGTCGAAGATAGTCGGGAGGTGGATCGACCAGCCCAACAATCGACTACGAGTTGGATGCGTAGTTCTTCGGGTCAAGCATCCTTGTCGAGACAACTCGACAGAGCGGATTTGACAGAGTCAACTCTAACAGTCGACGGTCACATGTGGACAATATCTTCCAGATTCTATGGAAGTTGGTTAGATCTTGAGACTATAAAAGCATACCCCTTGGGTCATTATCAATTATGTTTATTGTGCAATAGATCATGTGGATCAAGATGTACAACATGCACTGTGATGTTCCGATCATAGTACGCTTTGCTTAAATGTTGTAACGGTGTCTTTAGACACCACCCTTTATCTTCGAAATTTGTGTTCTTCTTCAATTATCTACAATATTGTGTTATTTGTTCCATGTTGTGTTCAACCCCATTCCCCAACATCCCTTTTCCCTTCTTCCTTTCTTCGCCCTTTCCATTCATTGAAAACAATGCCAAAGAAAAACAACTGCTTGGAATAAACCCAACATCCTTCTTCCTTGTTTCTTCCTTAATAAGTGCGAAATGTGCTTCCACAAAGGTCAATTTACCTCTTAACCCTCAAATCAGCTCAATCCCTTCATACAAAGAAGGGATACTTGCAAGAAGGGTAATCATGGCATCTTCATCCAAGACTAGTGCATCATGGGTGTATAAATCATCCATGATGGTTGGAATCTGGACATGTAACCTCCCCAAATTTTGATTCCTACATCCTCATCCCAAGGAGTTTATTCCTCAAGAGAAGTCTCATGCTCACATCCTTTGTCTCATATATTTTAATCAGTGAATCCCAAGCAGCCTTGCTATATCCACCTTTGAGAGAATGGGAACAAAATTGTTAGACAAATGGTGGATAATACAGGGTCATGCATTTGTATCTGAGATCTCCCAACTTCCTAATTTCATTTGTACCCTGCAGTAGCTTGGCATCTTTCCATCCACCAATCCATGCAGGTCATCTACCAACAACATTTGCATCCTCAATTTCTAGAGATCAACATTTAGGCTATCAAATTGTCTCATGTGGCTCTGGCAGTTGGCAACAACATCAGAAGCCATCAACTCCTGACTTGAAAACTTCTGAAAAATTCAATCTTAAGAGAATTTTTCAATCAAAAAGAGAATTCAATAAATGAAAACACTTGTGCTACAAACCTAAAGCTCTGATACCATGTTGCTGGAAATAGAAAAACAAGGGATAACTGAAATAAACAGAGAAATGAATCACAGAAACAGGGAACAAAATCAGAACATGGAGAGATAATTGAGCAAGTGCAGAATTAGCAGAGACAAATAGAAAATTCCCTTTCGAGGAACCTCTTCTCACGCCAAAGACTTTATTTACATGGAACAATATTTATACATATTACATCAAAAATTGATTGACAAGTAATGGAAACTTAATCAATTGAGTGGTCCAAATGCTCCATGTTCCATGGAATCTGTTGGGTCGCTTTATTTCAACAAAACCAGGGATGGTAGCACGTTTGTTTGTGAAGTGCAATGTCAGATTACTTACCCAGTAACCGAGGCATCTTTTAATTAGCCAGTATAGAAAAAAAAGTTCATACTGAAGAAACCTAGACATTGTACACTAGAGTCTTAAACCTTTGCTTTCTGTATATATAGAATCCCTATACAAATAGAAAATAACATAGTTAAATTCTAATTTAGAGCAATGTGAATTCTTGGCAGTGTCTATCAATGACAATTGAGGCAGCGATTAATGTGCTTGATTTCAATGATCCCAAGCATAAATTTCCTAGATTGCAAAGACACTATTAAATTAAGTAGCTCCTTGTTCTAGTAGTCCCCTTCCCCCTTGTTGTTGTCATGTAGAATTGCCACCACTACCATGTGATGAAAGATCGTGTTTGACACTAGTATAATCCCTGGCCTTGCAAATTGACTCTTCAAGAGATGAAATGCCCATGTTCCTGGTCTCATCCAATAGTAGTGTATTGCTCATCAATCTTATAGCATAATGCTAAGAATGTTTTTATATCCACAAGTATGAACCTTTTTTCCCTAGAGAAACAAAAATCTTCACTGCAAATAGTAAATACAAAATTACTTGCTTCCTTGGAGAAGTGATCTAACTAATTGTAACACACAACCCCTATCAGGGATTGGCTTTTGTCCTGACAGAAAAAATCATCTGAAAACACCTATCAGACTGCCTATCAGGGATTGGCTTTTGTCCTGACAGAAAAAATCATCTGAAAACACCTATCGTGACCGGGCAGTAAAACTCCACCACAATAGGGCAAGGCGTAGAACCTGAGAGCTATGTTATGGGAGGCCCTCCGCCTCCCACCCCCTCTCACATCCCACCTGCATCATATCAACGGGAGCCTTTTCGAGAGCTACCCGCTCCCTAGGGAAAATTTTCGCTCCCTGGACGCTTCCTACATTAAAAACGCTCCCTAGGGCCCACGTGCGTGAGGAAGCCTTAGGGAGCCTTTTTTTTGTTTTTTAAGAGAAATAAGGGAAGGGAAAGGTAGCCTAGGGTTGGGTAAGTAGTTTAAACATGCATTCACTCCTTTTTCTCTCATTCTATTTCTCTCTTCATTCACTTCACTCATATTTGCTAAGAGGGTTTTGACTTTGAGAGTGTTATTGCAGCTTGCTAGTTCTTGAGGAGATTGAAGGATATTGAAGGGAGATTGAAGAGCTTGGAAGTGATTGAAGAGATTGGAGAGTATGGAAGAGAGATTGGAGAGTTTGGAAGAGAGATTGTCATTGAAATTTGAAGACTGCCATTTGTGAGAGCTTGGAGGGAGATTGAAGGCTACCATTGTCATATTCAACCACCATTGGAGAGCTAAAGAGATAGGCTCTTAAGCCTTCTTTTTTTTTCTTGTTTTGTTTTAAAAAAAATGCATGTGTTGTAAACTAGTATATTATAACATATGCTATGTTGAATATTTGAATGCTTTCTTCTCCTACTCTTTCTGATTTCTCCTCCATCATTCTATTGTAGGTAACAAGTTATTATCAAGGTTCAACATTCATGATGTTGATGTCAATGTGGTATGTCATTTTGGTTCCATTTTTTGTTATAATGATGGTGGTGGGAAGTTCACATCGAAATACCCATGATAGTGAGGATGAAATAGAAGTGAACAACACATACCAAGGAGAGAAAGAAGGAATGGAAGGGGATGAAGACAATGAAAATGACAGTGATGATCATGATCCCCAAAAAGTGAAAGAGAGGAACACACCTCTGTGGAAGTATGTCACAAAGCTTACTAGAGGGAAAGAGGGTGGAACAGGAAAATTTATATGCCACCATTGTCATACAGAATACACAGGTTCCTATACCCGTGTGAGAAAGCACCTGGGTGGAACTATGTATTGGGATGAAGGTAAGAGTATAGGAATCAAAACCTGTGTGAAAGTGGATCCTGAAGAAAGACTCAAATACTAAAGGGAAGAGGAGGTAGCACAAAACAAAGCCAAAAAACCAAAGGTTGAACATGAGAATACAAAAAGAATGTTCATTGGTCGAGCTGCATCCGCCCATGCTAGTGCATTCTCGCCTTCGTCTTCGCGTAGACACTATCAAATTTCCTTGACCAAGGTTGTAGAGATGATGTGGATGCAAAAAATTTCAGGTTTCTCTGTGCATGTGGTATACCATTCAATGTTCTTTGCTCACCATATTGGCATGAAATGGTCCAAGCCATCAATGGTGCCCCTAAAGGATATAGGAGCCCTAGGTATGACAAAGCTAGAACCTTGGGACTTGACATGGAAAGAGCCAAAATCCAAGGTGCTCTAGGAAAATTTACAAATGATTGGAACCAGCATAGGGTATCAATTGTATCTGATGGTTGGACAAATGTGAAAGGTAGGCCATTGATAAATATTCCTGGTGTGTCTGCTAGTGGTGTGATCTTTCTTTCATCCCATGACTACTCAGATCGCTACAAGACAGGTATTAATATTGCAAATTCCTTGGTTAAAACCATTCAAGAGATTGGGCTCTACAATGTCATTCAAGTCATCACTAATAATGTTGCTAATTGTAAGGCAGCAAGAGCAATCATTGAAGATAGGTACCCCAATATATTTTGGTCGGGGTGCTTGGTTCACACAATGAACCTTTTGATGCATGATATCATTAAAATGAAGGACTATGATTATAGAAGGATTGGTGTTTTATACAAGAGAGGGAAGAAGATGATAAGATTTATTACCAATCATAGCATGGTCCACTTCATTTTTTGCAATCACTCCAAGTTGGAGTTACTAAAGATTGCAAAGACCAGATTTGGTAGGTATTATCTCACCTTCAGGCGCCTGTTGAAAGTAAGAGAGGCATTGGCTAGTATGGCCTCAAGTGATTCATGGCAGGATCTAAAAGACAAGGTTACATCTACATCTTAGAGAAGTGACTTTCAGGAGGTGGAGGACACAGTTCTTGATGGCCATTTTTGGCAACAGGTTCGGTATATTCTGCAGTTCACCAAATCGATTCATAGTATGATTTGGTTTGCAGATACAGATCAGTCGGTGATTGGAGAGATGTATGAGTAGATGGACAACATGCTAGGCCAAATCAAAGACATTGTTCAACCGAGGGATGGGATCGTGTATGATCATATCCATAAACATGTGGTCAAAAGGTGGGATAATTTGAATGTTCCACTCCATGCCCTAGCATATGTTCTTACCCCAAAATATTATTCTTCATTTTGGTTGGCCCAACCAACACCTGGGGGTGGGGAAAGGAGAAAACCACACACAGATCCAGAGGTGCAAAATAGATATATGCTAACATTGGACAAGTGGGTACCTGATGAATAGGAGTGTGCTCAAGTACAAAGCGGATTGAGCAAATACATCAGTGAGCATGGAGTCTTTGGTAACTTGCATGCAACCAAAGATCGAGACATGATGGGTTTTATCGAATGGTGGAACATGTATGGCTCCTCTGCCAAAAATTTGCATAAATTGGCGGTGAAGGTGCTTTCTCAGGTTGTTAACACCTCTTCTATAAAGAGGTGTTGGAGCACCTATAGCTTCATCCACAGTGTAAAGAGAAACAACTTGAATGCAGACCGGGCAAAAAGCTTGGTTTATGTGCATTACAACTTGAGGTTGTTGTTGCATTATTGTGATGTAAGGGATGAGAGTGTTTTATATAACCATAAAAGAGATATGAATTGAGACAACAATCCAGAGGAGACTAATCTGGAGGATGGAGCCATTGTTTTAGAACACTTGGAAGAGGAACTTTTGGTGATCATATTCCTGGAGGAGACATGCCACCCCCATCCACTAGCGTTGTTCCAAATTCAACAATTTCACCTTTATCTTCACAGCGTCCATTGTCACGTGCGGGCCATTCAGCTGTTGGTCATGTTCCACGATCACTTCCACCTGTTCCTACTTCTCTTCAAAGATCATGGGATAAGAAACTAGAAGTTTCTCGTGGCAAGAGGAAAACTTAGAGAATAGTACTTAGTACTTGCTACTATATACTAGATCTCTTTTTTTTGTTTTCTGTTTAGAAGTAGTCTCTAGATTCTAGAACTTAGTACTTTGTCTTGACTCTTGACTCTTGACTCTTTATTATGGCTTATTCTGTAAACAATGAACTTATGAAGTTTGAAATTGAACATTATATGATAGTTTACCTTTGAAGTTTGAAGTTTGAAATTTGAATTTTGAAGTTTTGGTTTTGAAGTTTGAACTATTCAATGAATCTTACAACTCTTTGGTAATGAATATGATGCTCTAGAGTCTAGACTCTATTTCATTTTGTGATTGATGTCCTTTACAATCTATTGATGACAAATGCTTATGATTGATGTTATATGTGTACTAAATGGTTGACCGTTGATGTTTTAATGATCATGATTCATCACTAATCAATTAGTTAAATGATCTTATATCTATGTTTTCATGTTTTTTGCAATTGATTCAACATTCTGCATGTTATTTTTATATATATGCATCAAAATATATATTTTTTATGTATTATATAAAAAAACGCTCCCGAAACACTCCCGCTCCCGGAAATTTTTGAAAATTGATGCTCCTGCTCCCCGATTCCCGATTCCGCTCCCCGCTCCCAACAACCTTGCTTGAGAGCATAGGTTATGCCTGCTGTCTGCTTAACTGCTTCATCAAAGCTAACTTTTGTGGTTGCAGATTAGGAAATAGGGCCTTGATAGAACGATTAACATCCCCTATTGTCTTGACAGGTCTGTTAACATCAAAACTCTTCTGTATGATTCTTCTTCATCTTGGGGTGTCGTCTTCTCTTTAAGAATCATAAGGATGAACCTAATTATAATACAAAGGAACACATCAATTCGAAAGTAGAGAAACAGAATTATCTCAAATAGGGCAACAGTGCAAACAAGGGATAACCATTTTTAGAGCAGGGCAAATTTGCACAAGCTTAGGAGTGAGACAGGAAAGGCTAGATCATGTATTCCTTATAGTAAAACAAACGATGTCTGGTGAAAAATTGAAGAATTGAGGCCTACAGACTTTGATATCTTTAAATAGGAATCAGGAATGCACAATTCTTCAACAACTTCCTTTGAATCCTAAAGAAGAATACCTCATAATCAGGATCTTAGAACAATGTCAAAAATAAAAATTGAAAATGCAATCAAAAGAAGATTGTCAATATCCTAATGTTTTCTAGTCCCACAACTACAATGAGTTTAAATGGATATCATAAAGGAAAGTTCGTTGCATATATATTGCAGACCCCAAAAAGTCCTTAAGGTACTAAAGATCCAATTCTTGAACCTAAGGCAGGCAAAGTAAGAAAAACCAAATGGATAAACATTTTGTCCTCAAAAATCAATGACTGAAGGTAAGACAAATCGAATGGAAAATATTTCATCCTCAAAGATTGAAAGTCAATGACTCTGTGTTGTTTAGCATCACCAGTAATCCCTGCAAGAACACATTCCATCCATGAAATTATGGAAACGGATTGCATCCCTCACAATAATTTCTCGCCCCACAAGCTTGGAGATGAACTTGGAGGCATGGTGGCAATCACCACAGACGCGGAGATTTTTGGTTATTCGTATGGTTGTTCCAGGGTCTGTGTTGAGAAGCCCAAAAGCAATTGCCAGCCTCTCACTATGGCCACAAAGGATGCCTATCTTCTCTCCCTCCTGGACATCATGCAGCACAAAGTTTGTGTCAGCAATATAACCTGCCTCCTTCATCCGTTCTTCTAAGTTCTCCAGAATTGCATAGATTTCTTCTGATTGTGGGTGTGATTTGTCTCCTACAAAAAATGCATGAATCTTATTCTTCCCCTCAATCCAGCTGCATCCAGGAGTCTTTTTCACTCCTCTCTCTTTCATCATTGTTCTCACTTTTTCAACACCACCCCACCTTCCAGATGCAGCATAGATATTTGACAAAAGTATATAATATCCAGGATTTTCAGGTTCTAACTCAAACAGACGTTCTGCAACTATTTCTCCTAGCTCTGTGTTGCGATGTATTCTGCATGCACCAAGCAAGGCCCCCCACACACCGGCATCAGGGTTAAATGGCATGTTTTCAATCAATTCCTGTGCATCATCCAATTTTCCAGCTCGTCCAAGAATGTCAACCAAGCATGCATAGTGCTCTAATCTGGGCATTATGTGATAATCTCTACCCATAGAATCAAAGAATTGCAACCCTTCATCCACCAGGCCTGCATGACTGCAGGCAAACAGGATAGCAATGAAGGTCACATAATCTGGCTCTGTTCCTGCCTTCTGCATTTTATAAAAGATGTCAAGGGCATTCTCACCGTGTCCATGCATTCCGTAGCCTGCAATCATTACATTCCAAGAGATCACATTTCTTTGAGGCATTTTGTCAAATACCTGGCGTGCAACTTGTACCCTTGCACACTTTGCGTACATGTCTATGAGGGTGTTACTAACAGAAACGTCTGACTCAAATCCATGTCTGAATATGTGATTATGAATCTCCTTACCTTGTTGTAAAGCTGCTAAATGTGCACATATAGGGAGAACACTCACAAGGGTGACTACATCAGGTTTTAAGCCTGATACTTCCATTTGTCGAAAAAGTATCAAAGCCTTATCAGAATGGCCATTCTGGGCATAACCAGCAATCATTGCATTCCATGAGACAACGTCTCTTCGATGCATCTTGTCAAACACTAAACCTGCAAACTCAATTTTCCTGCATTTGGCATACATGTCTATAAGTGCGTTCCACACAGGAATTCGGTAATCTAATCCCATTCTGAGAATGTAGCCATGCACTTCCTGACCTTGTTGCAGAGCTACTACGTTTGCACATGCTGGCAGAATACTCACTATTGTGACCGAATTGGGTTTCACGCTGGTTACTTGCATTTGACGAAAGACTTCCAAAGCCTCCTCTGCATGCCCATTTTGGGCATACCCTGCAACTATCGCACTCCATGATACAACATCCCTTCTAGACATTTTGTCAAACAGATGGCGAGCGATCTCTAGACTCCCACATTTGGCATACATATCTATGAGAGCATTATCCACCATTACATCAGATTTGATCCCACTTCCAATAATGTAATCATGGATCTGCTTACCCTGATCCAAGTCTGCCACGCGGGCACATGCTGGGAGAATGCTGGCAATGGTAACTGAATTGGGTTTCACTCCTGCAGGTTCCATTTGCTGAAATAATGTCAGAGCTTCATCACATTTACCATTCTGGGTATAGCCAGTTATCATAGTATTCCATGAAACCACGTCCTTTTCTCTCATATTTAGGAACACGTGGCGTGCCTCATCTATGCACCCACATTTAGTATACATAGCTACTAGAGCATTATCAACAGAAAGATTCGAGTCTAATCCATTAGCAGTTATGTAATCATGGATTTCCATTCCCTTTTCCAGAGATGATAAACGAGCACACGCCTTTAGAACACAGGGAAATGTGAACTTGTCTGGCTGTACACCCGCAGGTTCCATTTGGGAATACAGCCCAAGAGCCTCTTCACAGACCTCATTGTTGGCATACACTCTAATCATAGCATTCCATACGCACACGTTTGGTTTGTGCATTTTTTCAAACACTTGGCGTGCATCCATCAAGTTCCCATTCCCAGATGCAGAGTACATGCTGATAAGCTTAGCAGCTAAGATATTATTTCTCTCAAAACCCATGGTGAGCAGGTGGGCATGCACTCGCTTGCCCTCAGCCAATGCTTTCATGCTTCCACAGCCTTGCAGGAGAAAGGAATAGGTATCAAAGTCTACTGCAATCCCTTGCTTGTCCATGACATGGAGCATGTCCATAGCCTCTTTCACTCTGCTTTCTTTACACAGTATGATAACCTTCTCAGCATTGGTACATCTAACTTCCATATTGGTTTTATGTTGGGTTGCACCACTTTTGATGGCATTAGTAACTGTTGATATGGTTTCTGGTTTGAGTTTGTTGGTACCGTCATGAATGAGCCCAACAATAAAACTCATTACTTTTGTTTGATAGGCTTGGGCTTTGGCTCCTAACAATGGTGTTACTAATGCTACTCTGGGTACCGATGCCATTGTTGCAGCTATGAGACATGATTTGAGTTTGCGGTAAGTGAGTGTTTGTTCTAGTATCCAAAATCCGCCGAAGAAAATCCATCTAATTAAAACTGATGAAAACCGGTTCTGTAGCTTAAGGAATTTATTATTACCTCCATTCATAGAAAGTGATTCCGTCGTAAAGGCGTAGTATACTGCGCATAATCCATCGGGTGTATCCAGGTCTTTAATTACAGAAGATGGCATTCATTTCCCAGGTTTTTATTTACAGAAGATGAAGAAAGCATTCATTTCCCACTGCTCACAGAGAAGTGGGGTTACGGAGATCATCGACATTATACAACTCACAGGCGAGGGTTAAAATGAGCAGTGGGGTCACGGAGAGCATCAGCATTCTACAACTCACAGGCGAGGGTTAAGATGTCGAACCTGTAGCGAATGGCCACAACCATTGTGGAACCACTTCTCCGGTAAGCAGAAAGGAATGGCTTATATGCCATGCCGACCTGCATCCTTCACCAATGCTGTATGTAACATGTGAAAAGAAAATTTTATAATAATAGAAAATCTAAGACAAATATGAGGTGTTTGACCTTTTATTCACACATGCACGCGCACATATATCATGGCAATGTAAATATACCATGTAAATCCTGTATGGGAATTATGTAATGGGGTAAAGTTTTTTTCCAAGAGAAAATTGCTCAAATTTATATAAGTATAAATTTCTTTACAAAGACTAACTGCTCACATTCAAGCTCCTGAAAGTGACGCA
>SNQJ01S0012590.1:25633-42127 GCA_010110895.2 Picea sitchensis | reverse complement strand
ATTTAAGAAAGTAATAACACATATATATCTATATATCTATATAATATACATACCCTACCCCCCTCTGGATTTGAACTTGTGACCTCTTAAGAGGAAACACATATTCTTAACCATTAGGCCCACTCAAACTAAATAATAATCACTCGTATCTATATCTTTAAAAATAACTTTTAAATAGAGAAAACTTTTAATATAAATAATATTTTATTAATAAATTTATTTTAAAAACTTAAAAAAAAAACATTCCAAAGATTCCACTTTTAACAAATTATATTGCCATTTCAAAAATATCATAAATACAATTTATTTATTTTTATTTTAATTGTTTAAAATAAAATAAAATTTCACGTGTAAAAATCTCCTCTAATAAACTATTTACTATTTGTAATAAAAATATGCTTCTTTTAATTTTTCTATCATATTTCAATTTCAAAATTTTAAACAATAATGGGAATTCTCATTTTCTCATCACTCTAAACACCTATATAAATATATAATAATAATAATAATAATCCATTTTTAAGGTCACTGCCAAGCCAGACACCTAATTGGTGTATGAGACCCCCTTGTTTATGGGACAAGGGACCTCCTCCACCCAGCGATTTGACTAATAAATTCTACAGAGGTATACATACCCTACCCCCCTCTGGAGGTATATATTCTCTTCAAACTATTTTATTATTTTTCGTCAAACCATTATTTGCATTAATTTGTTATCTATAAATTAATGAGATCTAATCAGTCCTCACCCACTCTAAACACCTATATAAATAAAAGTTATTTTCTCTTCAAACCATTCTATTATTTTTCGTCAAACCATTAAAAATTAAAAAATTGCATTAATTTGTTATGTATAAATTAATGAGTCTAATCATTTCTAAATGGGGGTGAAGGAAAAGCTCAAGGTACAAAACCATTGATGACGATAAGGTGGTGATGAACCAAGAGGTATAAAATTACATGTTTCAATTATAAATTTTATATGCATGTATATAAAATTGGTTAATTAGGTCAAGTGTAGATTGGATCGTTGGGAGGAATTGTTTGTATTCGTCACACCTCGGTTCAAATCTCATTTTGATGACATTTTTCCTTGTGAGACGATATGATTGTAAGTTGGCCATACCTTGATTTTCCGTGAATAACAAGATGTGCATTATTCTGTGGATGTAGTCTTCAAGATGAACCACAATGAAAAAAAAATGGTCAATTATATATATATATATATATAATTGGTGAATTGGGTTTAGTTTGGGTGATTTGGAGGAATGAGATCCAACTCGGGGTCTCAAATAGACAACTACTATAGACTACTGACGACTTTTTCAAATACTCAAATGAAATCTTCACATATAACAACCTTACTAAATACACTCGGAAAAAAACTTTGAGGATAAACGTGAAGAGACATTGCATCTAAATTAACTTGATGGGGAAGAGCTCATATTTTTGCTTGACTTGCGGGCTTGACTTCATGTTACCATTGGTTGTGATGTTACATGTATTTTCTTCTTCTTTTCGACTACCGTCCAAACTTCGTTTGCAAAAGTTGGACCATTTGTAATGTCTATGATACTTGGATTTTCTTGGTCTGAAGCTTCTTGATTTTCTTGATCCGAAACCTCAGCAACATCAACCTGATATTCCTAGCTTGTCGATGGCTAAGGGGATTGTTATATATGAAGTCCCTTATCTGAGTCTTGAAGGGTAGATGCCTCTTTCTCTAGCTTCTCAGTGGAGTTCTAGAATGAGTCTTGAGATAACGAAGTGTCTTGAATAGGAGGATCTGATTGAGGAGGTTTTTCATTGTCTTGTGGAGGCTCTTTGCAGGATTTTGAAATTACTTGATGGTCGTCATTAGATTCAACCCACCAAGTGGATTTCCAGTGCTTTATGATATTTTTGGACCCTTTGGGACAATGGGATGCAAGATGACCTATTTCAAAACAAGATCTACAATGCAAGGAGACTCTCTCATAGTCAAGTTTCTAAGGCCAAGAGTAATTTTTACCAGTAAGAATAACTTCAGTTGGGAATCCTTTACTGATGTCCATTTCCACGCAAATACGGACATACATAGAGGTGTTATGCCTCGTAGTTTCATGACTTGCAAAGTGGAACTTTCCTAAGGCCGAGCCAATGGCTTCGAGAGAGGGAAAACCCTAAAAATGCAAGGGCAAATTAGGAAGTCTCACCCAAACTAGGGTTGAGGAGAGAATGTTAGTAGCTGGATTGAAAGAAGGAGACCAAGTTTTCATGAACAAACCTGAGTTTCCCCAAAACCACGGGGCTGAGTTGAAGATCAGATCATGATCTTCCTGAATGTCAAACTCGACTATGAAAAAACCTTTTGCACAAGGATGAATGAAAGCTTGTTGTTGCATGACAGGGATCTAGGTAGTAGAGATCCAATTGTTAAGATCTACTAACTTTGGCCAGAAACCATTAAAGCGACATACCAAACTCACAGATCTTTAATATTCCTCCTCTTCTTTAGCATCTTGTCCCATGGGAATGACAAGGGATGGGGCTTCCTAAACCAAAAAAGAGGAAGACGAGGGAGAAGAAGCCTTCTGAACAATATCACGAAAAGAAGCACCACTCTACAAAATAGAAACTAACCCACAAACTAGGGCACCAACAACAACGATGGATTCCACCTCCATGGTCGTCAAAGGAGGCAGGAGCGAGGCCACCAAAGCTGGCGTGCAGGGGTCACGATCGGCCAGGGTTAAACCCTAGCTGTCGCAAACAAAAGCCAAAGCAACGCCATCCGCTCGATTTGAAAAAGTCTTGATTTCATGCACTCCACTGTTAGCAATTTATCTCATAGTTTTACTAAAGTTATTGTGAGGAATAGGCTGAACATATTTTATTTTAAAATTTGAAAGACATGGGGGTGGGATTTGATCCACGTATGTGTGCATGGGTCACTATACCATTTAATATGGTATCTTTGGGTGCAACCACATGTTCGACCACTACCTCAAGGTGCCCCCATGGCTCCAGGTAAAGCCCTCACAGGAATTGAACCTTTCCCAATGGTAAAAAACTCATTGCTTTCCACCATTGGATCCAACCCCTTTGGGCGATTTGGAGGAATGATTGTTATCCTCCTCACCCCTAACCTAAGGGTCAGTGCTTTTTTTCCAAATGGGAAATTCACTAATGAAAGGTGGCCTCTTCATGGCCAAAAAACCAACCTTATAAGTGACTTGTTGAGCTAATAACGAGTATATTATTGTAATGGTTTCGAGCCTTGTTGTTAATTTGTAAAACACAAAATCGATAAGACTCACTTAACTAACTTGAGATATGTATTAGCATCCCCCAACGGTTGATGTTTTTATTGTGTTGCATCCTTTGGGCATTGTATTGACTTCCAAGTTGCATCATGTTAGTGTCAAGGTAATTGTATCGTGTTAACATTAAAGGTGCATTTAATTATTATTATTATTATTTGAATTATTATTTTGCTATTTTTTTTTTATAAGATTTAAATATTGATGAGATTCATTTATATTATGTGTCTATTTTATTGCACTAAGATTCAATTAATTTCACACCATGAAAGGAAAAAATCATGTATCCATAAATGCAATTATAAAATTTTATTGCACTAACAATAACTTCACATAATGGAAGCAAAAAAACATATGTACATAAACCTAATGATGAAGTTTTAAATTTAATCGTAAAATACCTATATAATTTTTTTGTCTATAAATAAGTGATACACTACCACCTAGGGATTGTTAAACCTAGGGGTTGTTAACTTTTTATACAATATCGTGTAAAAAATATCTACACATAAGGAAATGAAATGAATTCAACATCAAAAGTTGATTGAATTGTTGCCAGTTCCCTTCTCATCTTCTAAACCCTCCTCATCCTTACTTTATAAAAACATCTCAAAAAGAGAACATGAGTTAAATAAAATAAAAAAATTGCTAAAATTTATAGATGTAATAAATATAGGTTAAAAAGTTATCAATACCCTTTGATCTAGAATGGATCATTATATAATTAGTCATCTATCTTGGTACTTTCTAGGTGGAAAAAATGGAGGAATTGGCTTGGAGGGTTAGTGCCAGGTCCCAGTTTGGAGATTTGGGGCCTGGAGCCTTTCAAAGCTAGTTTGAGTCATCAAACAACACTTTTGGGGGTCAAATGTTTACGAGCTTAGCTCCTAGCCCCTCATTATTGTTCTACACACCAAGATTCTTCCAACAATTCGAAAATCACCTCAATTGAGCTCATATGTGGAATTTATGCCTCATGTAAGTTGACCTACCTTGTTGACCACCATGGTACCCAATGGATGTTACGTCAACCCCCATTACTCTCATATGTGGGGCTAGTCATTTTTGGACTTTCAAGAAGATTCTAAAGGGTCCAAAACCCTAACATTAATTGAGGGTTGAGGCATGCAAAAGCCTAATGCTAACCCTAGATAGCTATTAGGCTATGTTAAATATTGGGATGCTAGGAAGAGAAGGGGTTCCATTATTTTAGCAGTGTACTTCTCCATAGTTGAGCAAAGCATCTAGGAGTGGGATTTCAGAGCATAACAAAGGAAGTAGAAGATTATGTAACAACATCCAGGCCACATTGCAAAAGGAAACTCCATAGAGGGTGTCCCTTTCTTTGTACTTGCATTTCATAACCGAAGAAAAGAGAGCAGAGCACATACCTCCCCCTCTAGTTGGGTTTTCTCCTGTATCGACTTTCCTGGTTCATATCGTGTGTTCATTTGTGTGGATGGTGTATTCATTTGCTTGTTCTTTCACTTTTGGATTTCAATTATTTCATAAATTTGAGAACTAAACTAGTGATAATAAATATGAGATCTAAGGAAATAAATAGCATAGTAAAATATTTCATAATATTACAAAATATATTGTGACAAACTATTCCAATGGAATAGCCACAACAATCTATAGATCATATTAGTATTAGAACAATTTTCTTTGGGGTTTTTCTGGGAAGTTACCCCTAGGAATTGGCTTAAGAAGGAAATCATAGAACCCTAGCCATGGCAGATGAGTCGAGTCATAACAAACCTCAAGATGCAATAGAAGAGAGATTTGCAAGGTTGGAAGAAGAAGTCACTAATATCTCTCTCATCTTGGCCCTCCTCATGGTGGCTCTAGCAAACAAGTTGATCTGAAAATAGGGGGATGACTTGTTATGCTATGCAAGCACCCTCTACTTCATTAAAATAAACTTTTCAGGACCTTGCTCAATGTCTTAGTTATGCAAGAAGTTTTATGTGTCAAGTTCATGCTTCTTTTAAATGTTTATGTGTGAGGTCTTTAAAAAGTTAAATATGTGTTTTAAATAAATACACAACAAACATATCTTGCAACAAATATAACCAGCAAACTCACAACAATAACAAGATGATAAAGGAGTTCACCCCCAACTGGGCTACATCTCCTTGAGCCTCCATCAATGGACTAGGCTCTCTGGGATTAGTTTGTCAAATATTCTTTTACAAGTTGTTTCTCAACTCCAATGGATTTACTTGAAGTACCATTGCGTTTAGAATATAAAACCCCAAAAATGACTAATAGAACTCTGAAAGCAGGATCATGGCTCATCTAGGCATGAGAAACTGCTTCTACATGTGGCCTTGAGCTGTAGCTTCTTTGTGGAAAAACACTTTTAAAAGTCCTCAAATTCCTCTAAAACCTATCCCTAAAAGTCCTCAAATTCCTCTAAAACCTATCCCAATGTGTTCATAGCATAACAATTAGCCAAAAATGACTAGTCACAGAAAACAGACTTAGGCTCATCTGAGCATGACCTCCATCAATGGGGGCCCTAAGCTTCCTAGAGCTCTCTGAAAATTCAATGGTGAAAACCCTGCAAAAGAAGTCTTCAAATGCCTTTGAAAATAGTGCCAATGGATTTAGAACATCCCAAAACCCCTAGCTGGGCTTTTTCAGCACCTCATTTGGCCAAAAAATGAAGAAGTTAGGCCTCCTGCCATTTTCCTCTTTCAAGCTTGTTGTCTCTGGTTCGCCAAAATGCACCTCTGTGTGTCCAACCTAGCCTCTGTGCTCATTTTCGTGCTAAAACCTAGCACCAGGTGCATAACCGAAAAACTGTGCAAACTGTAGGATGTTTAATGAACTAAGGCCCCCAAAGCCGGAGGTGTTGGGCGCATGGGGGCCATATGGCCACGTCCCAGCGCAATATTAGGCCCTCGTCGCAAGATTGGATGAGGGAACGACAAGTTTCGGGCGCATAAGAATTGACCATTGGAAAAAGGTCCACGCACTCTCCGTGTGTTGTGGTCGCATATGGTGTCACATATAACCAAGGGCTGGGGCTAAGCCCCAACCCGGACCCGTGCCCAACAAGCAACATATGCTAATTTAAATTAAAACGAAAACATTATATGGTAAGAACCATATGGTAGGCACGCCAGTTAGGCGGTCTTTTCCAAAGATTTGTCATGGTGGGGGAGGTCCGGGGTTCGATCCCCATGGACTCCATAACATTTTTAAAATACCAAAACAATAACAGGGTGCCACGTGGCAGCCCAAGCCTGGGCCACGTGACACCATACCATTTGCCAAAATGATGTCACGTGTCGCAATATCATTTGTCCACGTGTTTTCCAATAAATGATTACCACATCATCAACTTCCACCTCAACATATAGTCATGCCACGTCGGTTGTACGGTCTCTGCCACGTCAGCTATATGGACTGTCCAGTCAGCGTTTTTTTTGCCTATTTGACAAATTGAACAGATCGTGATATCTCACTCATCCGATGTCTGTTTGACCCTGTTTGAAGTGCGTTGGGTTTGTAACAACGAGAGCTACGCACCTGTTCGTTTTGAGGCAATTCTGAGAACTTTGATTTTTGGGCTAAATTTTGACCCCTAGTCCAGATTCTGATCACAAGTTCAAACCTTTCAGGGAGGTTGGTGGCTCTAACTCAGATGTTGGATTGGATGAGAAAATGAGAGATATTGAAGACTTGAAAAAGGAGTTGAATAAAGAACTTGAGAAAGAGAAACAAAGTTCCAATGTAATCACTCATTCACAACCTATATTTAAAATGGAAGCAAAAGTGGACATCAATCCCTACCAAGGTGAGATTGATGCTATTAAATTGAATCACTAGTTGCAAAATTTAGAAGTGTATTTCAGTGTTCATAATATAGATTAACAATAGAATATTTCATTTGTCTGACTGAAACTAGATGCCATGCAATAACCTGATTGGAAAGCCACATGGAGACACTTAGGTTGGAGGGTGATCCACTGGTAACTAAGTGGGAGGTGTCTAAAACCCTCATCAAATCCTAGTTCTATCCCATTGGGTATGTATAAGTCCAGTGAATTCGTTGGCACCACTTCAGGTAGAGGCAAGGGCAAAGTGTGAAAGAGTACATCACCAAATTCAGGAAAATGATGATTATGTTGGGTTTATCTCCCAAGAAACTAGACATACTCCTTAAGTATCTGAGGATTTTACACAACCATCTATGAAAGAAAGTGATTCTCTTAAAACCTAGGACCTTTGATGAGGCTTGTCTGCAAGCATATTACTTAGAGAATATAGGACATAAGAAGGGACAACCAAGTTGTTATATGTATAAATACCAACAAGATGCCTCTAATGAGGGGAAGAAGAAGTGGAAAGGAAAATGAAATAAAACAACAACCACTGCACATTAGTGAAAGGATCCAAACAACCATCACAACCATTGTAATATAGATGGTCACACTGAAGATAAGTGTTGGAAGCTACATCTAGAGTTGAATCCAAAGAAACGTAAGAAGGATGCCAAGAAGAAGAACCTACAAGTCATGTACTAAGGCAACATGGTAGAGAGCAACTCGAATGTGGATGAGAATATTGTTTACACTACAATGTAGAAGGAAGTGAATATGAGTAGCCTTCATCAAGGAAGAGAAGGAGATGATTAAAATCTTTCACATTAAGATCCAAGTCAAAAATACCAAGGTGGATGCCCTATTCGATTATGGTTCACAATCCAACCTCATAGCAATTGATCTAGTTAGAAAACTTGTATTGGAAGTGCATGATCATCCTAGTCCATATCCAATGTGATGGGTAAATAAGAATGCAAATATGAAGGTCACTAAACAAGGTAAGATCAAATTTTCTATAAGTGAAAATTTTATTGATGAAGTGGAGGTGGATGTAGTACCCCTTGATGTGTGTGGTGTAGTGTTTGGAAGCCCCAACATGTATATGAGGGATACAATCTTCATGAGGAGAGAGAACCAATACAATCTAATCAAGGATGGGGATTCTTTCATCATCAATGCACACAAAGGTAAATCAAAGATCACTCTAGTAAGTGATAACCAAGACAAAAAGTTTATCAGTTCTAGTAGAGAAATTATATTTCTTTTCTTAAGAGAGAATTAGCAAGGGGATGGATCGATAAGAATAAAGGAATCCCTAGAGGGATGTACCAAAGAGTAGAAAATCCAATTGGAGGAGTTTTTCTAAGTGTACATATGAGTGTTACATTATCCTAAAGGGATACCACCTAAGAGGGAAGTGGAGAAAGAGATACAATTGTTTCCTGACTCCCCATTACCAAATATTGGGTTGTATAGGTTGTTTTTCTTGGAAGTAGATGAAGTGAAGAAAAAATTGCAACAACTACTTGAGAAAGGAGTAATTCAACCAAGCACATCACCTTGTGGGTAATCTATCATCATTTTACCCAAGAAGGATGGGACTTGGGGAATGTGTATCAATTGCATATCTTTGAACAAGATCACCCTCCACCCGGGATCAATGATTCGTTGGATCAATTGCAGCATGACAAGTACTTCACCAAGTTGGATCTCAAATTGGGATACTACTAGGTACGAGTTAAAGAAGAAGACACCTAGAACACCACCTTAAAGACAAGGCAAGGTCTATATGAATGGTTGATAAATCCTTTTGGTTGATGTAATGCACCAACTACATTTATGTTATTGATGAATGATGTATTGCATCCCTATCTAGATTCTTTTGTAATAGTGTATTTAGATGACATATTGGTTTATAGCTCTACCTAAGAAGAGCACATGTCACATGTCATGTAGGTGTTAGAGACTTTGGAAAAATATAAACTATTGGTTAACCTTAAGAAATGTTAGTTTTCTCAGTAGTCATTGGTGTATTTAGGGTACATGATCGGTGGAGGGGAACTCAAGACAGATCCTGCATTTATGGAGACCATCCTCAAGTGGCCAATTCCTCCTAATGTTATTGAAGTTAGGAGCTTTTTTGTGGAAATGTAGTACCTACAAAAGTTCATAGCATCCTTTTTAGTGGTAGTTATGCCACTCCATGCCATAACAGTCAATGGTAAGAGTTTCCAGTGAGGAAAGAATCCTCATAAATATTTCAATGAGATGAAATGGAAGACAGTCAAGAACCAGTTCTTGCATTGCCTAACTTGTAGAAGCCTTTCAAAGTGGAGATAGATACAAGTGGATATGATATGGGAGCGGTTTTGATGCAAGGAGGTAAGCCAAAATAGAAATACATTTTCCAGTTTCAAAAACATTTTTTTTTCATGTATTTCAAATTTATCTCACTATGAGTCTATCAAAAGTATGCAGAGTGGGTACTTGTTGGATGTGGAATTTAATTACACATCCAACAAGTGCGTACACTTGAAATTTGAGTATACCTATAAGGAGATTAAACAAAACAATTTTCTTTCTTTCCCTTTAAAAATTCATAACCCTTATTTTATTATTTAACTATTATTTTATGATTTTCCTCAGAAAGCCCATTAGACCTCAAATCCCCCCTAATGATATGTCGGCCCAAAGTAAGCTTCAACAAACTAGACATTACAAATGGATGGGATTTTTGTAGCAGTGCCATATAGTCATCAAATATAAGAAGGGTAGCACTAATAATTTGGTAGACATGCTTTCAAGGCCACCCACATCAATATTACATCTTTGGGAACTCTTATGCACATGGAGGATTTTACCCAAGATGCATACAAAGAGGCATACATGGAAGATGAAACTTTAAAGAGGTTTTTCAACAACTACAGGGCCAAATTCATGTATAATAAGGTGACGATAAGGATGGTTATAATCTCCATAATGGGTTGCTCTACAAGATAAACAAGATCTGTGTTCCTAAAGGTGAAAGATTTCAATTTATCAGAGAGGCTCACACCTCAAAGGTTGTAGGACATTTTGGTTTTGGGAAGACAATTGTCAACTTACAAAGGTTTGTGTATTGGCCAATAATGCAAGAAGATGGAGCTTGGTATATTAAAGGATGCATACGTTTTTGTACCAACAATCCTAGTAATAGAAATCAAGGTTTATACAATCCCTTACCTGTACCCACTCAACCCCAGGAAAACATTTCCATGGATTTTGTGGGTGGTTTGCTAACAACCAGGAAGGGAAATGAATATCTTTCGGTGACCCAAGTGTTAGAGGTGATGGGACACGTGGGGCTAGAGTGTATGACATGTGTGGGACATACATTTTCCGCAAGACACAAGTCCAACATGGAACACCAACATGTCCATGAATGCACGTGTCCAAGACACAAATTCAAGACACATTGTCTTTCCACGATGTCCTATTTATTATGGGCTAATTGAATGCTCTTTAAGGCTCCTAGAACAAATCTGAATTTATAGAATCCATGGTAGGTGTCTAGCTTTAGCTAAGTCATGGGCATAATGGATTGGGTTGAGTGAGATATAAAGCATGTAGGTAGTTCTTTGTCCTCATGGTCTTGTACCCTTGGATGGGAGTATCCACAAGGAATGCTTATGACTGGAAGGTGAATCCCTCATACACAACAAATTTCTTCGACAATTTCGGATTAAAATGAGTATTTATCTCTACTACAATTTTACTCATGCCCTATTCTATATTTGTGTTATTAAAATCGTGGGATTCTCTATTAAATCTGAATTTTGTGTATGAATCTTCATACACAAATTGCCCATATACCAGTACCAAAACTCATAGAAACATGAAAACTCCCTAGAAACTTCTAGGAAACACCCAAGTGCCCATTAGGGGCATGGGACCCATAAGAAGTCTAAAATACCCTAATATATGGAAAATGTAGACAAAATAACCTCTAATTTATTTCTAAACCTACCTACCAATTAACCTATCATTCTTATTTTCTTGCAAGATGATATGTTATTTAAATTTTTTTTATATGGAAATACCACGATTTCCCGAGATGCCCATTTCATGTAACATAGCTCCTACATGTTTTATGTTATTTAAAACTACTACATGTTTCCATGTTTCATGTAACATAGCTCCTTTCTCATTTTAATTTTAAAAGACAAAAAAAAATGTGTATCTATGTTGTTGTCAATGTTGTTGAGCATTTGGCTAGTTCCATTACAATAGGTGCCCAACTCAAATCCCCCTAGTTTAGCACACTATAATACGCCAATGGGCTTACTAGGAATTCCATCTAAGAATGTGGAGAAGCATTCTTTGGGATTCCACACAAGGTTTTCCATCGGAAAAAATGTCTAGACTCTATTATCTTCTAATAATCTAATTTGATGTTCACCCATTTTATTGTTTTAGAATCTACATCTTTAAAAAAACATTTCTACAATTTTTGCAAATCTTAAAAAATTAAATTTCTATATATTTAATAACTTAGACAATTTATGTTTTCCAATTTTTTTGGAGCATCAACAAAAATTTCAACATGAATATTGGAATTCATGATTGAATAATTTACTCAGAAGAACAGCCTAATCTAATATAAATATTAAAAAATGCATCATCAAAATCAATATTCAAGTTACAATTTTAGATTTTAGGTTTCATGTTTCTATTCTTTCATGTATTCAAGTTACTTGTCTTGAGAATGGATAGCATCAACCAAAATTTCAACATGAGCATAGAACTTCATGATTGAATAACTACTAAGAAGAAAGACCTGATCTAATATATATATAAAAATACATCTTTCTCAGTTGGGTCTAGCTTGAGTAGTTTAGAATACCAATACCATTGCATACCAATATCAATACCAATGCATACCATTGCATACGATTTCCAATACCATTGCATACCATTCCATACAAATGCATAATGAATACCATTGCCAATATCATTGCATACCATTGTATACCAATACCAATACCAATGCATACCATTTTCCAATACCATTGCCAAATACCATTGCATACCATTGTATACCTATACCAATACCATTGCATACAAATGCATAATAAATACTATTGCATACCATTGCATGCATACCAATGCATAATAAATACCATTTTCAATACCATTGCATACCAATACCATACCATACCATACCATACCATTTCATACCAACACCCATGCATAGCATTGCCAATACCATTGCATACCAATACCCATGCATAACATTGCCAATACCATTGCATACCAATGCATAATAAATAACATTGCATACGAATACCATTGCATACCAATATCATACCATACCATGTCATACCAATGCAATATATCATACCATACCATACCATACCATACCATTGCATACCAATACCAATTGACATGCATACCATTGCCAATACCATTGCATACCAATGCATAATAAATACCATTGTATACCAATACTATTGCATACCATTGCATACCATTGCATACCAATTTCAATAAAAATGCATATCATTCCATACCAATGTCAATATCATACCATACCATATCATATCATACATATGCATACCATTGCCAATACCATTGCATACCAATGCATAATAAATACCATTTCCAATACCATTGCATACTAAAGCATAATAAATACCAGTGCATACCAATACCAATTGACACGCATACCATTTCCAATACCATTGTCAATACCATTGCATACCAATGCGTAATAAATACCATTTCCAATAACATTGCATACCAATACTATTGCATACCATTGCATACCAATGCCAATGCCAATACCAATGCATACCATACCATACCATACCAATGCATACCATTGCATAGTATTGCATACCAATGCATAATAAATACCATTACATACCAATGCCTAATAAATACCATTGCATACCAATGCCAATACCAATGCATACCATACAATACCATACCATACCCATGCATACTATTTCCAATACCATTGCATATCATACCATACCATACCATTGCATACCTACCAATACCATTGCATTGGACTATGAAAAGTGAGCAGATTAAAAAGATAATATCAACAACATTCTCTCGGTGTATAGATGTTATGTGACTAATGTCATTGTTGAGTATTACAAGATCCATAGGAGACCATGGATAGAGGATGTGGACAACGTAAACCTACTAAATCAATGAGAGCAAAGTGGGTGGCCATAGAATCGAATACGAAATCTGGAGATACAATAAAGGTAAGACGACAAAGCAACCTCAAACAAAGGAGGATGGTGTTTATGAATTCACAAATGCTACAACATAGATGAGATACATTTATATAAACTATGTTGTTGTTTTTTTTTAATCCAAAACATGATATCAATATGTCAAATATATGAGTAAAGTGAGGTTTTGTGTTGCATAGCATATTGGTTGAAATGATATAATTGATGTACTAAACATCATGGACTATGTTGTGTATTATAGGGGCCAAATGAGACCATCGCAACATATCGTGTCATATCAAATAAGGACACAACAGAGCCTGCAAGGCATCAGGTAATCAAATTTTGACTTAACTTAGGAAGCATTGTGTGATACGTCCATCCCTTTTCACAGTATTATTAAAATTTATAGTGTATTATCCAATCTTGAAATAAATTAATGCATGTTGTTGATTATTTCATATGGATATTGGAGCAAGTGCACAGCCTGAGCATTCAACTAGAAAAAGAAAAAAAACATATGTACGTGGGCCTGGACCTAAAACTGTTAAATCACAAAGAACACAGTGGGTGGACGAGTATATGACAATGGATCCTCCATAAACAACAAATAATTTCACTGAAGAAGAGGTTGGTCAAGAATATTATATTGATGTATATATGTTCATACTTTTTATATTTTAATTTGTTAATCCATATTTGATTATATTTCTTTGAAATTGATACATTTGTGATTTATCCAATTGTTTCCAAACATTAAATAATGGTTGTGTTTGTTGATAGGTAGAAGATGATGATGAAAGAATCGATACTAATACCCAAGATCCGACTGGGCTATTAATACTTGGACGGGATGATCCAAACCATCCTTTAAACCATACCAAGGCGAACGAGCATATTTAAAGAGAATTCTACCACCTGAGAAATTTGAACATATGATGTGATTAGCATATGTTGATGACATGACACCTAGCCTTATTGATGATGATCATGATAGTGAAAATGCAGTGCATGAAGAAGGATTGAATGAAATTCTTACAAGTTTATTTTGGGATGGAAACAATGATGAAAACAATGATCATATGGATGAAAATAACAATGACAACATGGGTAATTACCACCAACGTAATGTTGATGATAACAACCTGAAAGACTCCATCAAGCAAGCAACAAAGACACTCGTGTTCAAATTGGGTTCAAGTAGAACCTCAAAAATAGCATGCACATTAATATTATTAGAAATCAAGTCACTATTTGGTTGGTCAGACAAAGGATTCACCACCCTACTGAAGTGAGTTGAAATCTATTTCTTACAATGCATTGCCAATTGGTGTACATAATTCATTTATGAATAGTCCTAATATAGATTGACATATAAAAAATGTTCATCATAAGTCAAACATTCAATTGATCTAATCTTTGGCAATCTTATAGGGCACTAAAAACCAAAATATTTCCTGAAGAGAATGTGTTTCCATCAACTTGCAAAGAGGCGCATCAGTTGTTGGTTGAATTGGGGATTGAATATAAGAAAAATCATTCATGTAAAATGATTTCATTTTATACATAGATGAATATCAAGACAAAGTAGAATGCCATGTATGCAAAGAGAAGAGATATCGTACAGATGTACAAGGTCCTACAATTCCAAATAAGGTTTTACGTCACATACCAATTATACCTAGACTTCAATGAATGTTTCTTTGCAAGTCACTTGCACAATCGATGGACTGGAATGCAAAGAATAGGAGTAAATATGGATTCATGTGAATTCCCGTTGACTCTAGAGCATTGAAACACATACAGGAAAAATGGCCAAGAAAATTCAAAGATGAACCCCTTAGTATCAAGTTTGGTCTTGCAATTGATGGAGTGTTCCCATTCTCTTTCATGATCTCAAATTATAGTATTTGGCCAGTTGAATTGATAGTATACAATATTCCCCCATGGATGAATGTTAGAAAGGAGCACCTTATGTTGACTCTCATTATTCCAGGAAAACATCAACTTAAAAACATGGATGTTTATCTTGCGAATTTTATTGATGAGATGCAACTGCTATGGAAAGGCATAAGAATGTATGACATATCACGTCCTCCATAAAATAGGTCCTTCATGTTGTATGGTGTGCTATGTTATACTATTCATGATTTTCCAGGACTTGGTGTTTGCTCTGGTAAGATAACTTTTTTTTACTTATTTACACTAATAATTTATTTTCATCCCAACTTTCATACTTAGTTTTATACTATTATTTTGATGTTATTAACCTTACTTATTGAATTGCAGGGCTTCAAACAAAGGGGATATTTACATGTCCAATATGTGCAGAAMAATTTAAAGGGTGGTGTTTTAAATATCTACATAAATTTATTTATGCAAACAATATGGGTTTTCTACCACTAGATCATAGGTTTATAAACCGCCATAAGAATCAATTTGATGGAAAAATTGAAATAGAGGCCCTCCCATGAYTATGGGTCCACCMGATTGGCTTAAGAAGTATGAAGATACTGAATTGAAAGCTTGGCAGGATTTTTTTGATGGGGGTGATTCTATTGAAGAACAAGAACAAGTTGTAATTAAGATGCCAGAAGGGATGAAAAGGAAATCCATATTTTATGAGCTCCCTTACTGGAAGGATATATTAATATCTCACCTATTAGATCCTATGCACATATTCCAAAATTTCCCAAATTCAATATTTCGACATATATCAGGAAAAGAGAAGGACACCTTGTCTTCGAGGAGAGACATTCCTCTTTCACGTACCAAATTAGATAGAAAACATTTGTGGCCAAACAAGGAAAATGAAACATATGCAGAAGCTCCATGGGTTTTGAAAAAGAAAGAGATAGACCAACTAAAAAATTCCATACGTTCAATAAGGACACCTACTAGCTATGGGTCATCATTGGTTAAAACTTTTACAGTTGATGGACGTATCACAGGATTTAAAACACGTGATTTTCATAATTTTATGAAGGTATTATATATCGCCATTTAACTTTTATTGGTAAAATTGATTAGGTACTAAATTTATTCTGATATTCTATTGTGTGACAAAAATAACTAATGAACTTTCATAAATGTGTTTGACAACATATCATGCCATTGGAAATTAGGGGG
>SNQJ01S0012590.1:0-19811 GCA_010110895.2 Picea sitchensis | reverse complement strand
TTGATGGATGACATTGGTGATGGGTGTGTTGTTTGAATACGTTCCATGAAATTTCGAGGTAGTTTCGACAAAAATTATATCACTACAACAAATCCTTGTGATTTGCTCCCTTTTTGCTTCCAAATGTTGTTTTAGTGTATTTTTCTCCAATTTTTTGAAAACGTTGGCTCTATTTATTGGGATGGCGCTATTTCTGGTGTTTTTTGTGTTAAGCCCTCAATTACCTTAGTTAATCACTAATCCCTCAACAAAAAATCCCTAAATATCCTAACCCCTAAGCCATCAACCCTTAAACACTTAAACCCTAATCCCTAATCCCTTAATCCATAAACCCCTATGCCCTAACCACTTAAACATTAATCCCCTAGCCCATAATCCCTAAGCCATCAACCATTAAACTACCTAACCCGTAAGCGCCAAATCCCTTAGCTCTTGACCCTTAATCCCTTAAACCCTAACCTCTATTCCCTTAATGCTTAATCCATGTACCCCAAATCCATAAATCCCATAATCCTCAAATCCCCTATCCACTTAACCCCCAACTAATTAACTATTTAGGAACAACCGACGCTAAATTTGGCGCTAAATCGAGTCTGAAATCTAGCGTTATTTCTAGCACTAAATCTGGCACTATTAGCGCCTAATTTGGCACCTACATGTTTTGTTCGGTGCAAAAAACACCATAAATAACACCATCCCGATAAATAGCACCGACATTTTCAAAAAAATGGAGAAAAATACATTAAAACAATCTTTGGAAGCAAAAAATGGAGCAAATCACAAGGATTTGTTGTAGTGCCACTTGGAACAATTTATTAATGCAAAATAAAAATATTACAGAGAGATTTACTAGAGAGTTTCTCACAATCGATCATCGGCAAATGACCCTCCATGCTCTTTAAATAGAGATCATGGATCAATCATGTGTTAATCCATGGATCAATGTAGTCATTAAGATCGAGGAGAATATGAGTCGTCAAATCACTCTATGTTGGGAACATATCGTGACCATCATATTTCCTAACTACAAATCCATACTAATGCATACCATAGAAAAACACTATTACCTAATGACACATAAGACCTCATGAGTGTCTAAATATCCTAACAGACAAAGGGCACCTTGTCTAAGACCCTTGGAGGTATTAAGGAAATTAGAGGCCAATCCATTAATGGGGACAACAAAGTTTACCATAGATTAGTATTCCTCTATCCAAAATATCATGTGAGGGTGCATTCCTAAATGTTTTAGGATGAGTCTCATGTACAACTATTTGAGTTGATCAAATACTTAGAGAGGTTTATTTTTAGGCATATAGATTGGAGTCTTTTAAACTTTATGGTATGAATGACTTACTAGGTTGTTTTTATGGAATCATGAATTTGGTGACCATTTAGAAAACCCAATTGTTCACAAGAGATGTGTTTTGCCAACATGGTTTTTAACCTTTCAACTTTAACTTACATATAATTTTGTAAAAAACATTACATAAGGAGATAATTCTAAAGTTGTTGAACTAAGATATCATTAACCTTAGGGATACAATCAATGAAAGTGGATTTTAAGTACTTAAGTATCATACTAGATAACGTAGATTCATCAACATCCATCATAAGGTTGACACCTATAATTTCAAAAAGAAATTTGAATAATTCTATTGGCTACCCATATAGACCAGGTGATTCATTAAATTGCATCTTGTCCATGATTTGTATAAATTCCTGCAAGTTTGGCTATTTATTTYATTAAAACTAAGTTGTTTTCTTGGAAAAAACATCTTATTGAAGCAACCTGATATTGATATAATGTCTCTTATGGTTTATTTCCCAAGGTTATTGTAGATTGCATTGAATTACTTAACAACTTCATAAAAAATAAAGATATGGTCTTCATCCTATTATGATCATTGATTTTCTAGATAGCGTTATTTTATTTCCTTTGAACTACTTGTCTATCGGAAAAAAAAAAAGTATTGGAATCCCCTTCTGCAAGTCACCTAACACGAACCTTTTGTCACTATTTTACCTCCTCCAAGGACACAATCTGTTAGTTTGTATTTCTCTATATGTTCCCACTCATCCATGGTGCCCTCATCTCCAAAGTGAGATATAATATCTTCTACTATTGTTTCAATTTTGAGCTCCATGAATGATAGATTTGACTAAGATGAACTAGAAGTCTTTTGACCCATGACCTTACCAATTCCTTTAGCTTGGAAATGTTGTTTGAAAATTGATGCATAGGATTATGTTTAGTGTTAGGGTCAAAAAAATTTGAATTTACTTGTACAATGCATTGAAGTTCCTCATACTTGTCCAAATACTAGTTGTATTTAAAAGGGATAGGTGGCTTGGATCACCTGTCTTCAAATTCAAGCAATATGGAGAAGTGACTAGAGTCACCCCCTTTTAGTGCTATAGATATGCATTTTTTAAAAGGAATCAGAAGAGGGTTCTTTATATACCTTTTCTATGGTTATACCAAATGGTTATCTTCACCTTTTCTATGGTTATACCAAATGGTTATCTTCACCTTTTCTATGGTTATACCAAATGGTTTTATTCACCTTTTCTATGGTTATACCAAATGTGTTATAATTTCATAGGTTCAATATCGATATGAGACCACAAGCAAAATTAAATTTCTTAAAATATTCAAGTTTTTGTTCTTGTCTATCTTTTGGACCCAGATATCTAAAGTAGATAAAGTATAGTCTAAGTCTCCTCCCAATATGGCATGTTCTAAATCCAGAATGCTAGACCAAGGCATATTGTCCCCAAAAATATTTTTACTAGCTACACACATTGATTATATCCAGAACTTTGTTACAAAAGAGTGAGAAGAAAGAGAGGAAGATATAGTGAAAGGGGTTTTGAAATCCATCATAAATAAAAGTAATCCATCTTGTGCAAAGACCTCCTCAGCTACCAATATAACTTAGAAAGATAAAGTTCCAATCAAGTAGAAGGGTCTTCATGATTTTTGAACTCATTTCCTAATAAACCATAGTTATTTTAATAATAAGATCTATCTAGATTGAATTTTGAGATTAGTTTCCTAATCAAGAATTTTTTGGATGGGCCACTCAACCCCCTAGTCTGATTGAATTTTTTGGAGATCTTTCAATGATATTTTTCCATAGTCTCATTAAACATTTGCAATAGACATGCCCCCATTGGTAAGAACAAGGTTTTTTCCAAGGAAAGAAATTTCCAACTGTTCATGGGATCTGTAATAAGAGCATTTTAAGGGGAAATTTTTGTAATCTAGGATTTTCCAAATCTCTTTTCCCCCACTACTAAATTTATACTTTCAGGAAAACCCTCTACAAGTTCCATTTTTCAACAGAATTTCACAACCACTCTATTAAAAGAGTTCATGACCACCATCTATATCTTTAAGAAAACTCCTAATTTATCTCCAGTCACCTTAAATATCCTCCTTACATAATTCTATGGGGAGGAAAGACAATTTAACCAACACAAGTATTTTTGTGTTTCTTTTTTTCCAAGGTCAAATGAGGGAGACCATTTGAAAACAGTCAATGGTGAGTTGAATCCCCAGAACCAAGAAACCCATTTGAAACACTTAATCCATCATTTCCTTACCTAAAGACGAAGGTATTATATCCTCTTAGACCTATGGTGAGAACCAAGATATACCTTAGAAAATGCATAGAAAATGAAGTCAGTGATGGGCCATGGGCCATATATTGTAGTAGCAACCTTGCAAATTTTGGAGCAACACAAATCTATTATTTTTGGAATTCTACATGTTTGGAAAACTACATATTTATTTCATCTTTGCACTATTAAAAAATAGTCAGTTTTTTACCAATATAACTATTATTTTATCATTTAATAGTCAATTTTTTACCAACATAAGTATTATTTTAAAACAAATATTATTTATCGTTTTAATAAAAACAAGTTAATGTAAAAATATATATTTAAATGAATGTTGTAATTTATATTCTCAACAATCAAATAACCACTTTAATATTATCTTTGTTCGACAACACACAATACTCCAACATATGGAAAACACCTTCAGTAACCAATAACACAACCAGATAAGAGATCAACACGTTGATGTTTTTATATGGTAAAACCCCTCTGGGGAAACATCCATGACCCCAGCCAACGTGGTCACTTGAGGCAATTTATTAATGCAAAAGAAAAACAATATTACAATAGTTTCTCACATGATTAGCAAACGACCCTCCATGCTATTTAAATAGAGATCATGGACCAATTGGGTGTTAAGCCAAGGATCAATGTAACCATTAAGATTGAGGAGAATATGAGCCATCAGATCACTCTATGTTGAGAACATATCGTGACTGTCATATTACAAATGCATACTAAAGAAACACACAAATAACCACACTTTAACCTAAAGACACATTAGACCAAGTTGATCTTAATTAACTAGTAAGTGTCTAAATATCCTAACAATCTTCACTTTGTATATTTTAAAAAATGAATATTAATGAAAAGCCAATCTTTATTATTCATTAACATTATGTTTATTTTTGAAAACTAAAGTATTTGTTGTAGAATAAATTTGGGAATGATTTTTCTTTGTTCTTATTAGTCCCTACCATAGGCGTAGAGGGACTATAGCAATCGATAAATCGTTGACTGCATATTATTTTTGCGTTTGACCCGAAATAATTGCACAATACCTATTGTTGGAGCTATGGAAATAAAAGCATATATTTTTATATAATAAAAAGTAACGTATATGTACTGATCTGATTGGATAAGAGATTGGAGGTCTTATTTCTGGCTTTGCTACTCCCAATGTACTATATGGAAACATATCCAAAGTTTTTCTCGTAGTCAGTATGTTTTAATCATATATTTTTCTTGTATCTTGCTTCAAGGTTGATTAATGCTAGCATTAGTTCGAATGTTTGTATTAGCATTTTCTGCTACCCGNCATTTATGCTCATTGATCGTTGGTTGTGGAATTACTATCTTGAAGAAGACCGAATCTTGTAATTGATGAAGATCATATCTTTCCAGTGATTTTTTTCTCATGGAAAGAAGATGATGAATCCATGTGGAGTGTCGGTTGTTTGGTTGTAGAAAATCATGCCAAAAGACTGTGCACATTTTGAAAAAGATGGAGATCAATAAAACCTGCAAGCTCTAAAGTTTTCTCATCGATGCTAGTGAATGGTCATTGATTGTTCGTAGACACATAATAAAAACCAAAAATGTTATGAAGGATGCTCTAAATGGTTATGTTGTGTTGTGGAGAATCATTAGTTTATGTAAAACATGTAGTGTGTAATCGATGAATGTGTTTAACGATCAATCATACATGAAATCTTATGGAGCAATGAACACCAAAAATATCGACTTGGAGAAGCTCCCTGGTAGAGCTGAGGAATCACCAAGTCGCATAGGAAAAAAACCCACTTTTGACTTGACAATGATCATACCATTATTTCCCACTTACGTGTTAATACAAGATAATGGTGGGTTGACTTGACTAGTACATTGATTGGAAGTTGATTAGGACTATCATTTGACTACGTAGAAGAAAACTAAATACCCAACTACTGTGGAGTCATAGACATCATGAGAAGAGACTGGTTGAAAAACTGGAAAGTGATGAAAATACCAAGTTGAATGGAAAACCTGATCAACTATTGACGATCAACTAGCAGAAATTTGCACTATGTGAATGGACGCTAATCAATATGATTTTCATAGTACACTTGGCCAAGAAAAAATTGCAGGCTATCCTGAAGTGAGCTCATTATTAGTCCCTGTCGTAGGCGTAGAGGGACTATAGCAATCGATAAATCGTTGACTGCATATTACTTTTTCCTTTGACCCAAAATATTTGCACAATACCTATTGTTGGAGCAATGGAAATAAAAACATATATTTTTATAAAAAGTAACATATATGTACTGATATGATTGGATAAGAGGCTAGAGGTCTTATTTCCGGCTTCACTATTCCCAATGTACTATATGGAAACATATCCAAAGTTTTTCTCGTAGTCAGTATGTTTTAATCATATATTTTTCTTGTATCTTGCTTCAAGGTTGATTAATGCTAGCATTAGTTCGAATGTTTGTATTAGCATTTTCTGCTACCTGAATATATCCACAAGTTTTGATATGTAATAAGCATATTGAAATTTTTTGATATCCAAGCTTTGTAGTGATTGAGAATTCCAAAGTTTATAGCGTCTTTGGCGGATGTATATTTCTTGAAATGTATTGACACTTATTCTGAGATGCATCAATAGGACTGACTGCATAAATGTTCACATGACGTGATGTTCTGCAACACCCCTGACAACTTAAAAGTTTGCATTCTGCGAGGTGCTTAGATATCCTGAGAGTCTTAAATGTTTATGTAAATACAGTTCTCGGAGTAAATTTTTTATCGAAATTTTCTATACAGTTAAAGTGAATTTGCACTTGATTGTCTACCGCCAGTTCAATAGCCATTGTATGTTTCGTCCTTGTTCTACCATTGAAGCTACATACATTGTTTATTGGTTCAGTGACTACTTCTTCTTCATTGGTTTGTCGGTTGCTGCCATTGTATGCTTCATCCTCATAATTGTTGAGGCTACATACATTGTTTACTGGTTTGGTGAGTGGTTCTTGTTCGTTGGTTTCTCAGTTGCTGTTTTTTGTTGTTTCGTTGGTGATTCGAGTTGTGCTTCTGCATTTCATCGTTTCGGAGTAAGTTTCGATGCGATGGTTTCATTTTGTATTCCTTGTTTTCTGTTTAGTTTGCAATTGCAAGTAAGAATGTTTGCTTATTTGTAGTCGCATGTTCCTTGTGTGTTTCCAGTTGCTTTTCTATTTGGGTTGTAGTTTCGTAATCGTTGGAGATACATATGTTGTTCACTACCTCGGTGGTTCTTGCTGGTTCGTTGGTTCCCGGGTTACTCGTTCTATTTTTTTGGCTGGGGTTTGCGCTTTAGGGCGATGGGGGTGCAGTTCGGCCTCTTCGTGCTTTCTCCCTGGTTTGGTCCTTGCTGGTTTCTTTTCTTTGATTCGGCCTTGCAGGGTTGGGGTGCAGTGGTGGTGGTTGGAGATTTTCTTTTTTCTTCTTTTTTTTGGATTGTTATTGATTTGTTTGCGGCGCTTTACGATGTTTGGCCCCTGCACCCACCAATGGATATGCAATTGTTTTATTTTTCATGTCTGTTGGAGTCGAGATCTGTTATTCTGTGATATTTTCTTGGTGTTGCAATCCTGCCATGAAAGAAAATAGTTGCATGCAGAATTGTTCGAGGATTACATGTGAAGTTACAATACCCGTTGTTTTTTTGTTGCAATAAAGCATATGTATGCAGGGTACATTTATAAACCATGTATGGTCAAATGTGTGGATGTGACATGACATGTCCTTTCTCCTCTACATATACTGGTATGCGCAGGATGAAATTTGTGTTGTTCTTGACATATGATATGTGCAACAAAGATTCTGCAAGATTATATTTTCATGTCTGGAAGCATATGTGGGTAATTAGCCACAGAAAAATAATAACTTGTATCGTGTGCACATCAGTCTATGTAGAGGATAAATAACATGGTTATAGGGAATATGTGGATAAATTCCCAGGGAAAAGAAGAAATCGTTTAGTTGTGTCCATGCAGTTGCGTGATATTTTGTGCCTTGTAATATATTTTGGCCAAGGAAAAAAATTGTACATGTTTACAGCCATGGATAGAGAAGCACAAAGGTTCATGTTTCTGCCTTTGTAGACTGTTCGTTGAGTCAGTTTTTCTTTATGTACATATTTCTTGTTCTCCACTGAAGACCAACTTCCATTGATGTTCATTAAATTTTGTGGGTTCCCAAATTGAAACAAAACGAGTAGCTGGAAAAAAGGAGAGAGTCTCGACTGCATCAGCTGAAGAGGATATAGAAAGGTGCATGCTCGTATTGTTGTTTCATATTGCGTTGTTTTGTATTTCATTTATGGTCTGGATATGTGTTAATATAGTTGTGTGCCTTCCTACATGGTAATTTTTCTTGGTTGCATACGTTTATTCTTGCATACTAAGCTAGTGCATGACCATTGTGTTTGTGCTGCATTGTTGCATTTAAACAAACAAAATGGTTGGACAGGACGAAGGACTCTTTGGTGGGTAAATAGAACTGTTTCTTTTTGTTTTACATGTCTATTTTCAAACTAACTTTCCTTCCTGTTGATTGCATCTTCCGCGTTGTTGCCATGGAAAAAACAGGTTGCTTAGACAGGGAGATGAATTATTATGTGCAGCAGTAGAGGGTTCTGTGGTACAATATTCTAAAAGTTATACCAAGTGTGCTGGAAAATTAAAGATACAAACCGGGTCCAGGCATATAATATAGAATGCATATATTTGCTTAGTCCTAATGTCCATCTCCAAATGCTTGCATCAGAAAAAGTTGGACTAGTGAGATGGCCATGAGCAGTCAGTCATCCCAGACATCGGCGGACCGACAAGGCCAAAGGTAAAGATGCATGTGCTCTACTCTTACTATGTTTACTAGACAAATTTCCTGAGCTACATATTCATCTATGGCATGGAGAATATGTTTATGCCATCTGCAATACACGGTTTTCATCTCGCAAGAAGTATCAACAAGTACGAGCAAGATGCCAAACCTACTGCATGTTCCACAAACTAACAGGTGTCGTTGCGAAACTTCGGCTCCATAGTTTATCAAAAGTATGTGTGTACTTGTAGCACACTACCATTCACTTTAGTTTTCATGTTCAAAAAATATCTTCAAGTCTAGAGTTATGACATCCAAAGTATTGTCAATAGAGGCCTTGAACAACTGCCAAACTGGACAGGTGTTCGTCAGGGACATAATGGTTGTCTATACCACCTACTTGGACAAGGAAAACAAAAGTAGACCCATTATGCATGTTGATATGACAGACAAGGATGCCATGATGACAGTCACACTGATTGTTCCTCCACAACTTGTCCAAAAACATGCAAAAAAGATATTGCCGCGTAATGGGATATCCATTACAATAATATATTGTTGAAAACAGTATATGACCGTGGTTATTGCGATCGAATTATTTCGGTCAACGAAACAAGCATTGTGGAAAAAATTCCTCCTATTTGTTCAGAATACCACTTCCTCCTGGACTCGACTATTAGGCAACTTGCACAGAGAACTGATATTTACCCAATGGGAAGGATTGGGGCTGCTATCACACTGACCAGGAAATTTGTGTTCCAACACATTCTCCATATAAAGGATGGAGAGTTGGATAGCGAGAAGGTAATGGTACCACTTTTCATATTTAGTTTTGTTGTTTACTTTCACTTTTGCATGTATGTTGAATACGTTACACAAATATTTCATTGTTCCATGTTGCAGCTACAATTGTTCAATACATATTCATATTTGTTTTCGTCAATAGAATAGCAATTGCATAGAGGGCAGATTCCACTTATACTATTAAAAAATATAACAAAAAAGAAGGATGCTAGAGAAACGATCTTTCAGACAACCCAGTCAACATTTGTAACAGAGTTGCGAGAAGATATAGTAAAGGATATGGAGAAGCTAGCTAGCTCTACAATTGTTGTGCGTATACATTTACAAAATCATCCTCTCTTTGCTTATAGAAATAGCCTTCACCAAATTTCTGCAGTTGTTAATTTTTTTTTTGTTTTAAAGGGGAGGGTGGGATGCAGTTGTGTATTATATTGTTCAATGTATTAATTCCTTTGATCGCATTTCCAGGTTGAAGGTATTTTAGTTACAGCCAATGTGTACTCGACCCCCTTTGAACCTGTTTGTGCAAAATGCCATTCCACCGCCTCTGCCTCCGCTTTGATAATTGATGATACGATTGATTGTCTGGGATGCGGTGAAAAATGTCCATATATTTATGGAACATTGCCTCAGTGGTGTTATTCAAACTGTGGGAAACACAACCGTGCACTGTACGATCAAGCAACCACTGTTACAAAATGTGCTTCCTGAGTTGGCAGAGTTGTCGTATGAAACACATCTACAGAAAAAGGCAAGCAGTGTCTACATGTTGCAGCAGCTTCGGATACAAAGAAAAGTCACCTTAAATGAGGACAATGCAATTTTGCATATCGACTAAAAAGGGGGAAAAAAAAATTATATGAAACTTTGAGGGGAAACGAAAATACCTCATGTCTCTCTGTAATATTTGTTCGACATCTAGATGAAAGTTTGTTTCAACAGAAAACAAATACGGTGACATCTTTTCTTTGTATATCAAATTGTTTGGTGCAAAGGTCGATGGGTTCTTCTCTATGGAACGTTCTAGGAACTTGCTTGTGGAATGTTTAAATTATGGTTGGTTCTTGGTTATTTTCTTTGTCTATCAATTTGTATATCCTCAAACTCCATCTGTTCTTTGGAGGACACCGAACAGTATAATTGTTTTTTTTAATCCAGTTGGGACGCAGATCCGCCTGGTAATTTCTATGGCGCTGTGACGCAACTGTACTATCACTTGCTTTAGCATATTTCCTTCATCGCTGAACTTGGTCAAACTATTGTTCTGAAATAATTTGAAATCAACGAATATATAGTGTTTGAACTGCGACTGTCCTCACATACAAACAAGAGGCTCTTAAAATACAAATTGGTCGTTGTTTTTGCATTTTTGCTTATTCAATGAAGTTAGTCAGATTAATACCCTGGAATAATTTGAAATCAATGAATATTTAGTGTGTGGAATGCAATTTTTCTATCATATGAACAACAGGCCCTTAAAATTCAAGTTGGTCCTTGTTATGCTTGCGGTTATAGAATTAAAAAAAAAAATATTTTCTTTTCTTAATTCTTTTAAGAATAAGCGATTTAACATCCTTTAATAATTTAATGCGCCAGCTCTCAAGTCCATCTGTCAATCTGTATATGGTGGATCTATGAACACTATTCGGAGGAGAAGGAACAATGAAACTGCAATGTTGCCCCAGGCAGCCCATAGGTTCCTTTGTCAATTTGTATATCGCGGAGTTGTGGCTAGATTTTGTACAACACGGAACAATAAAGTCCCAATTTTCAGCCCGCGAGCCCGAACAAAGGAGGCCCATTTTTCAGCCCACTAGCTCCACAGCCCCAGATAAAAAAAAAATCGTTAACTATGAAATACATATGGAATTGTTACGGGACAATAAAAGTGCAATGTTGAGCGAACTAGCCCGAGTCCTCTTGTCAATTTGTATATGGCGGAAGTCTGGATGCTATTTCTAGTAGAGGGAACAATGGAGACTCTATTTTCAACCCGCCCGGCTGCAAACCCGCCATCCAAAAACTACCTAAAAGTGCAATGTTCAAGCAACCAGCCCGATTCCTCCTGGAAATTTGTATATCGCAGAAGCTTGGGTGGTATATGTAGGAGAGGGAACAATAGAGACTCTGTTTTCAACCCGTTAGGCCGCCAACCCATAATCCAAAAACTACCCAAGTATGAAATGAGGAATCTGCATATGCTGTATAAAATATCTTTCCATAGTTAATATAGAGACTATGTCCACAAGTCCACTTTTCAATTTGTATATCGTGGAAGTGAAGATGTTATTTGTAGAACACAGAACAATAGATACTTAATTTTAAGCCTGCCAGGTCACGAATCCGCGATCCAAAAAGTGCTCATGTATGGAATGAGGGATCCGCATATGTTCTAGAAAAATGGTTTGTACAGTGGGGAACAATAGAGGCCCAATTTCCAACCCGCCAACCCTAGAGCCCCCGATAGAAAAAAATCGATAATTATGAAATTGATACGGAATCTCTACGGGGCAATAAAAGTCCAATGTTCAACAAAGCAACCTGAGTCCACTTGTGAGTATGCAATGAGGGTTCCGCATACTTACTTTTTAGTCTGCCTAGCCGTGAACCCACGATCCAAAAAATTCCCATCTATGGAATGAGGGATCCACATATGTTCTAAAACAATACAAATGCATTGTTCATCCAATAAGCCCGCAACTCCTCCTGTCAATTTGTATGTCGCGGAAATCTGGGTGCTATTTGTAGGAGACGAAACAATAGACACTATTTTCAGCCGACCAAGCCGCTAAACCATGATCCAAAAACTGCCTAAGTATGGAATGCGGAATCTGCATATGTTGTATAAAATCTCATTCCATACTTTATATAAAGGCTATGTCCACAAGCCAGCATGTAAATTTGTATATCGCGGAAGTGTAGGTGCTATTTGTAGAACATGGAACAATAGATACTTAATTTTCATCCCGCCAAGCCACCAACTGACAATCCAAAAAGTGCCCAAGTATGGAATGAGGACTCCGCATATGTTCTACAACAATACAAATGCAAAGTTCAGCCAAGCAACCCATAGGTCTGCATATGTTGTAGAAAAATGTATTTGTACAGTGCGGAACAATAGAGGCCCAATTTCTAGCCTGCCAGCCCCAGAGCCCCCGATCAAAAAAAATCACAAACTATGAAATTGATACGGGATTGCAACAACACAATAAAATTCCAATGTTCAGCGAAGCAGCTCGAGTCCACCTGTCAATTAGTATGAAATTAGTGATTCGCATATGCTGTATAAAATCTCATTTCATACTTTATATACAGACTTTGTCCCCAGGTCCACGTGTCAATCTGTATATCACGGAAGTGTGCGTGCTATTTGTAGGATATGGAACAATAGATACTTAATTTTCAATCCGCCAGGTTGCGAACCCGCGATCCAAAAAGTGACCAAGTATGGAATGAGGGATCTGCATATCTTCTAGAACAATAAAAATGCAATGTTTAGCCAAGAAGTCCATAGCGACTCATGACAATTTATATGTCGCAGATAGCTTTAGAGCCCCCAATCAAAAAAAATTGCTAACTATGAAATTGATACGGGATCGCAACGGGACAATAAAAGTCCAATGTTCAGCGAAGCAACCCGAGTCCACCTGTCAATTTGTATGTCACTGAAGTCTGGATGTTATTTGTAGGCGATGAAACAATAGATTGTTTTTGGTTCGCCAGGCCGCAAATACGTGCTCCAAAAACTGCCTAAGTATGAAATTAGTGATCCGCATATGCTATGTAAAATCTCATTCCATATTTTATATATAGATTATGTCCACAGGTCTGCATGTCAATTTGTATATCGTGAAAGTGTGGGTGTTATTTGTAGGATACCAAACAGTAGATACTTAATTTTCAGCCCGCTCGCCCACGAACCCGCGATCCAAAAAAGTGCTCAAGTATGGAATGAGGGATGCGCATATGTTCTAGAACAAAACAAATGCAATTTTCAGCCAAGAAACCCGTGACGACTCATGTCAATTTGTATGTCACAGAAATCTCAGTACTATTTGTAGGACAGGGAACAATAGAGACTCTTTTTTCGACCCGCCATACTGCAAACCCGTGATCAAAAAATTGCCTAAATATGGAAACAGGGATCCGCATATGCTCTATAAAATCTCATGTCAATACTTTATATAGAAATTCATCTCCGCAACTCCCACCGTCAATTTGTATATCGCAGAAATCTGGGTGCTATTTGTAGGAGACAGAACAATAGAGACTCTATTTTCGGCCTGCCAGGTCGCGAATCCAGGATCCAAAAACTATGTAAGTATGGAATGAGGAATCCGCATATGTTTTATAACACTTCATTCCATACTTTATATAGAGACTATGTCTAGAAGCCCTCTTGTAAATTTGTATATCACGGAAGTGTAGGTGCTATTTGTAGGACACGGAACAATAGATACTTAATTTTCATCCCACCAAGCCGTAAACCCGCGATCCAAAAAGTGCCCATGTATGGAATGAGGAATCTGCATATGTTCTAGAACAATACAAATACAATGTTCAACCAAGAAACCCGTAGGTCCTCCTGTCAATTTGTATATCACGAAAATGTGGTTGTTATTTGTAGTACAGGGAACGAAGAATCCGCATATGTTCTAGAACAGTACAAATGCAATGTTCAGCCAAGCAACCCGTAGGTCGTGCTGTCAATTTGTATATTGTGGAAATCTGCATGCTATTTGTAGGACACAGAGCAATATTCAGTATTTTTTCAGCCCACCAGGCCGCGAAGCCACGATAAACAAAGTGCCTAAGTATGGAATAAGTGATCTGCATATGCTATATAAAGTCTTATGTCTATACTTTATATAGAAACTCATCTCCGCAACTCCCGCTGTCAATTTGTATATTGCGGAACTATGGGTGCTATTTGTAGGGTAAGGAACAAAAGATACTCAATTTTCAGCCCACTAAGCCGCGAACGCGCGAAACAAAAAGTGCCCAAGTATGGAATCACGGATTCAGATATGTTCTACACAATATGATGTCCATACTTTATAAAAGTACATGTTTAACCAACCAACCCGCAATGTTGAACCAACCAACCCGCAAGTCTGCCTATCATTTTGTATCTCGTGGAAGTGTAGGTGCTATTTGTAGGACACAGAACAATAGAGGCTCAATTTTCAGCCCACCAGGCCGAAAACCATCGGGCCTTCACGTCTCCTGGGTATACCTTCTTCTGTTTTTCTTTTGTAACCCGCCTGACCGCTTTCCATATGCAATAATTAAGCTTTAATGCTAGTAGCCATCCTGCAGCAACCGTTACAGTTGTCATTAATGTCCAGAATTTTGGAGAAGATTTGTCATTAGTACGAATTAAACTAAGATTTGTGCACAAGCATGTTATCCTTTCCAAGTATTCATTTCAAAGGTGATGCAATCTTTCTTTTTTTTCCACCGACGGGTTGGTGATTTTAAGAAATTTCTAATTCTTAATGTCTTTTCGCCATCACTGCCACCTTCACACTTTTTTCTAATTGTGCTATTAGTGAGTTGTGATGGTCACAACTCATTCCACACAAACCCTGGAAATTTTCATTGATTAGCGAAAGGGTTGAGGAGATATTCCATTGATACACATTAAACCAGACTTTGTGGAAGCTTATATTATCCCTCCCCGATTTTCATTTGAAACATCGTCTCGAGAAAATAGAAATTCTTAATAACTTGTGGTGGCAGTTCTCTCCACACACAGTCAACACATTGGGGCATAATGGCCATAGGTTCCACTATTCCAAGGCATATTCTTACTATTCATCTCTCTCCGTCCACGAGAAAAAAACGAGATGGTCCCTTGGTACACCGAGAGATATATTTCAAACCAAAAAATTTGATGCCAACCTTGGTTGCTCAGAGAACCTGGCCACTTGCAGTCATGCCTGTCGCAGAACTTTATGCCATGAATTCCAAGCCAGAAGAAGATGATCCGATGGACGATGATATGGCAATGGATGATGGCAATGTAGAAAATATTCCCACTCTTGGGCCCAAATTGAAATGAACCGTAACGAATGGACCTTCTCGACTCAGTGATTGTAGTCATGACAACACCAAAAGGAGTTTCAGAAAAAAAAATGGACAGTGAACGCAACAACCACTTTGCACCGCCAAAGTAGGAATTCCAGAGTTCCAAATTAGTATGTTCTAGGAAGAAGAGTTTGACTATAAAGAAATCATATGTTTATGCTTCCAGAGATATATTTCAAGGAAAAAAAATATTGTTTAACATTTCTGGGTATCAGGTGCAAAACATTCACTGCTGCAACGCATTTTCCTACTAGTCATCTCCTTTTGCCCAGAATGGACTAATTTGGGCCTGTGTAATTGCAAGTGCAAGCTGTACTACTAAATGTTTTTCGATTATGAAGAGTCGGTTTCAACTAAGGGTTATTCCACTTGCCCTATAACCATTTTTGTCTTCTTCCTCAAGAAAAGCTTCTGAAAAATATCAATTTCAACAGAGGATGATTAATCGAGGAGAAAACTCCAAGGATCTTGCATACTGTAGAACCTGTGCCTGTGTTTGTCACAGATACCTTCAATGTTTTCAGTCGAAGAAATGGATCCAATTTCTAAGCATAGAT
The DNA here is from genome assembly GCA_010110895.2 of Picea sitchensis. Classification (NCBI taxonomy): domain Eukaryota; kingdom Viridiplantae; phylum Streptophyta; class Pinopsida; order Pinales; family Pinaceae; genus Picea; species Picea sitchensis. The sequence continues at coordinate 3,888 of SNQJ01S0012590.1, read as the reverse complement.
GTACAGTACTTAGTAATTTTATTATTTTTTTAAATGGATTTGCTATTACAAAATTTTGGCCTTGGACTCTTCGTCTCTGCCACTTTTTTTGTTTCACGCATGTTCTAATTGGCATACTTCTATTCTCTCGTACTTCTTCAATCTTCTTCTTACTAATACCAATGTAAAGTGTTCCAACAAAATCATTCTTCTTGTTTATAGAGATGCAATTATTAAGTTTTAATACTAATTAGTACAAAACAAAGTTCACTACTTCAGTTGGTATGTTACAGTCATGGAATATTGTATCAAGAACATAAATGCATGCGCACGTTGCAATAAAATGTAATCTTCAACAACGCATTTCCTGATAACTAGTAGATCATGATTTTGCAACAATGGGGCTTCTTTGAAACCAATTCGTACTTATGAAAAATTTCCTCCACCTTTCTATTTTCCCAATTCACGCATTTCCAACCACCACTTACCCTTTATTTAAATTGACCCTCTATTGTTCCCTGTCCCACAACTGCCACCCAGAGTTCTTCCATATAGAAATTGACAGGAGGACCCCGCTGGTTGCATCAACATTGCACCTCTACTTTTCCAGGACCTCCAAACAACATTCGTAGCTCTGCTATATACAAATTTGAAACCATTCTTAGATCATACCCTTTTCCGTATTACGGTCGACCTATCATGCCCTTTTCATGATCTCTTCCGTTTTACACATTTTGCACTCAAAAATTCCGAAACATGAAATTTTACCCTTTTCTGTATTACTGTCCACCTATCATGCCCTTTTCCGTGATGCACATTTTTTGCACTGAAATTTTTCAAGAAATACAATTTAACCACCACTTCCTCGCATATTTACTGGAACTATTGTCAACCTGTTTTGAAGCCCATCTGTTCGCTTTCCATACTTCGCCATTTGTTCAAATTTCTTTAGGGAATCATCCCTTTGTCGGGTTGAAGAAATATTTAGTTCGTAGTCATTGTTTCTTGTGCCGACGTCCTTTTGGAATTAGTAGTTGGCAATTATATATAAGATCTTATTGCTACGCATGCAATTACCAATTTCCCTATTCCATACTTAGCCATTTTGCCAAAATTCGGCAAATATACAAACCGGTCACTGAACTCCCCCTTCATGATCTCTTCCTGACTATCCTCGTAACCCTTTTTTGAATCACATCCAACTTCTTTTCAAAACTTTCCATTCTTTCCTTTCTCTCCGCCATCTCCGTCACCTTCGCAGTACTCTACAATAAAAGAAAATATAAAGTTTTTTTTTATATATAGACATATATTGTTTCTAAATATGGAATTATTGGCATTTAATTCTAACATGCCACCATGCAGAAACCATATATATTGTCATTGATGGGCGAAAGGGCAAAGGAAATCTCATATTCATGCGCATTAAACCAAAATTTGTGGGGAGATTATATTGTCCCTTCCGAGTGTTCATTTCAAAATCATGAAATCCCTTTCACACCACGTGGCCTTCGCACATTCAAGAAAACTCCATTCCTTAATTTCTCTTCACCGTACCCTCCACCTTCGCATTTCTAAATATGAAATAAATAAACTTTACTCCTAATAGTTCATCATGCACCACCAATACCGATTTTCATTAATCAGCGAAAGGCTCGGGGAGATTTCCCATTCATAAGCATTTAACCAAGATTTAGAAAAAAGTTACATTATTCATTGTGACTGTTCATTTAAACCATCATCTGCAACAAAACAACCTTCTCATAAACCTATGGCATCAGTTCCGCACTAGTTCTATGGAGATACAGTGAACATCTTCGGCCATCACAACCAGAACTTCCACTGGTCCAGGGCATTTCTTATTACTCAACCTCTGTCGTAGAGAACCAAGTAATTTGGACCTCCGGGATTGCTCATGCAGTCTGTGTCCCTGAGGTTTTTGATTGTAAGGACCTAGCCTCTTGGTGCGTCGATAAATTTATTGCAGAGAAAATAATTATTCCACTGCACGACTGCTCTTCTGTTTCTTTCTCACCTAATCTCTTCCGACAGATGTTGAAATTTCCCGAGCCAACATTGACGTTCAAAGGAGAAGATTGAAAAGAGTTCCTGGAAAAGCATAATAACGGATTGGACCTCTTGCCCCTTTTTTTGGAAAACCCGGATCTAGTTCCTGAAGATATTATAAGCATGCAGGTTAGTTCATTTAAAAATCCTTTTCGCGAAATTGCCTGGCTGTTTACAAGAATAATGGGACAGGAATCCACAACTATTGTTTCCTGCATGGCTCTTTACATTTTGTATTTCACAGTCAACGAACAATCCATTTTTGACTGGGGAAGGATAATTTCTTGTGAAATCTCTTCCCAATTGTCAAGCTACAAAAGGGGAAAGAAATTTTATATGTCATCCTATTTAGTTTTTGCAATAACACATTCCTGTCGATTTCTGCAACTGTCTCTATCCAAGAATGTCAACTACGATTTCCACCCAGTAATGTTCTGGTACCATGCCTTGTGGAAGAAAAAGGCTTCCCATTGTTTTTATGAGGTTTTTAATGGTTTCTTGTCTGTTTTCAAAATTTTCTTGTTAGGAGAAAATGCTCCCCGCTTATCTGAACAGGCAACTAAGTTTTTGGACAAAAAGGGAACAGTCCAACATTTGGATAATTACACTGTCATAAATTTTTTTAGCTCCATGTAACAACCTTCTCTCCTTCCATATCACATTATGGACATAATTTTTATTATAGAAGTAGCACGTCAATACAGCTACTGGTTCCATCTGTTCCAAAGGAAGAAAAAAAAACAGTTCATTCCTATGCCTTGGAAAATAGGGGAGTTCATGTTGAAAAACGTCAACAAATTTGACGATTTCGCAACACATTTTAGTATCTCCAACCTCAGATATGTTGAACACATAAAAGGATTCGACCCCTATGATATTTTTAAACAACATTTACATTCACTTGGCCTTGACGATTGTTTTGTAAACAAACACCTGCCCAAACATAGAGACAGTCACGGGCCTGCCTCTGATGCCGACGATGTAGAGACAGTGCAAAGCTGCACCAAATTGTACATGCAACAGGGGAAAGACCCCAGTGACAAGAGTGTTCAATCTACAAATACCACTCCAAAAAGTACGACATCTCGGAGCATCGCTCGAACAGACCATCACATCAACAAAGAAACCCATCATTATTCAAACAGAGGAGGAGATAACAACCCTCCTCACTCTAAAATTGATAGTTTTCACAAGCTTCCAGTGGAGAAGAAGAGAAAAAAAAATGTGGGGCAGGCAGAAGACCCGGTAATTCAGAGTGAGAACATGGAAATTGACACTGATCTGGATAGCATGTTCCCCTTCTTTGATCAGCTCGAAGACGCCATCCACCATATCCATCCAATGGACATATATGTTGCCCAAAATTTTGACGAAGATGAATCCTTCGTGTTCCAGAGACTGTTTTTTTATAGACGAAACAAAAAATTGATATTTCAGAAAACAAAATGTTAAAAATATCAAAGGAAAATATTGTTCAGAGGTTGACGTTGCCAACATGCGGCTGTCCCAAATCTGTCTACTTCACACCGCCACCAGAGAAGCACTTCATAACTCCATTGAATGCATGGAGACCCACAATGCCAGACTGAAGGACCGAGTCAAGGAATTGGAAGACACTTTCTTTCCTATGCTATTTCTTGTCGATTCTTTGGCAATAGCCATGCCTGGAACCCCTGCACCCAATGTAAAAGCACCCTCCACCCTGCTCGCATCTTGTAAAGGATATGTGGAAAACAATATCACAAAAAGAATGGAACTGGTTATCGATGCCTGGAAAAGATCACAAACCATCGCTTCCCTTGGAACCAGGGCACATAGCTTGCTCAAGCTTTTGCAAGCTGA
>SNQJ01S0012589.1:204600-235794 GCA_010110895.2 Picea sitchensis | reverse complement strand
TTCCTTTTAATTAGGGATTTGTACATATTGATCTTATCAAGTTTTAAGGGCTCATTAGAAGAATATCTAATGGCTTTCCTGGCAATTTTACATTCTTTATCATACCAAGGGTTGGTTATTCTATTATTCTTTTTATGGGACACCTTGAAAGAGAACTTCTTAATGGAAGTGGAAAGGGTAGTTGTAAAATTATGATAGAGTTCTTCAATGTTGTCCTTATAAGTTAGGAGTTTTAATTTACTATTTAAATCATTTAAGAAAATTTCAACTTTACTTTTGTCAAAGCGCAAATTCCTTTGATTATCATAATTCTCTTCAATGGTGCTCCTTTGCATGGAAAATTTTAGAGTTAGGGTTAAATTCTTATGATCAGAGTCAGGATCATGGTCATTTAAAAGGTCAAAATTTGTTATTTGGTTGGAAACGGGGATATCAGATATCATATAATCTACAACACTACTACCTAGCCCATGAATATAAGTCATTTGGTTGGAGTTTGGCCACTTCATTACTCCATTGCAAATTATTAGGTCTTGACAGTTGTAGAGCTTGAGCAACTCAGTACCAAACAAATTCTCAATTAGGTCTTCAGAGCTTCTTTTGTAGCTATTAGATAAAACAAGTTCCTCATCTAGCCATAAAGGATTATGGTTGGAGTCATCACTTAAAAGAGTAGCTTGTTTAGTTGCAGTCCTAGCATTAAAGTCTCCTAGAAGGAGGATATTACCTTCTTTTTTCAAATTATAAATATCTCGTTCTAAATTATTATAGGGACAATTTTTATCTAGATTATTTTTCTTCTAAAAAGTAGAATTAATAGGTGCAAAATAACAAATTGCTATATACATATTCTTAGCATTGGTGCCTGAAATTTCTATCCAAATGTATTGATTAAGAGGGTCAATCTTATGAAGTTGAATGTGAGGAGAAATAATTTTTATAATATAACAAGCTATGCCTTCTATCCCTCTACGGTGGTATTTTTTGTTCCATGACAACCATAAGACAAATCCTTCCATATTAGGGACCTTAGACTCTGACGCAAATGGCCACCCGACATGTCCGTTGTCACCAGGACCTTCTCTTTTCTCGGTCCAAAGAGCTGAACTGCTCTTCAAATCCATTATCGGGACTTTTCCACACCCACAGGATGCTCTTTGCGATTCCCCTGCTGCCTTATCGAGAAATCGGAACTCACTAGATTTTGAGTCCTGCACTCGGGTCTCACAATTCCCGAAACCCGATGAAATATCCACTTTATGTCTCCCTTGATTTTGTCCAGAATTTCCCCGTCAGGAAATCGGTAGTTGCGAGGTAGCGAGTCACTCACCTCACGGTTCCCCGATTCCCAATCTACGATGCCACCTGTCTTCCACTAGCTCTGTGGTCCCACACGCTAACCAGTGGTTGCCGAGATATCGCCTCTCATGACCTTGCCAATTTTAACGCAAAACTTTGCGGCTCCAATTTGCGAACCTCCGAGCTCACGATGTGCCGATGCCACCTGTCCTCCACTTCTGATGCCTAGACCCCACGCTCCGATATTGATCGGGAAATTGCGTATCGGGAATTCGCGATTCCTGTCGCTATAGTTCTGTTGTATGTGGGAACCCCGAAATTCCAAACCCCGAAATTCCAAACCCCGACTCCCTGGGATCTTGTGCCACGTGTTCCGCGGTGATCAATGGCTCCGATCCTCTCAGGAAATCGCTAATCGCGATTTCATACACGGGACTCTTGGCACTGGAAGTCCCGATTCTTCGATGATCCGATCTCCACTGACTCCCTGCTTCTTGACACGTGTCTCACTGATCAATGACTGAAATCTTGTCGGGAAATTGTGGATCGCGATTCCTTTCTACAAGGGTTTCACACCCATAGAAACTATGATTTTCCGATGAGCTAAGTCCCGATGACCCCCCCCTGGACTCCTTCTCTGCTTGCTTAGCTTAAATCCTGCTCATCTTTCCCGAGATCTGATGGCTGTCGAAACTTCGCAATTTCTTAGACGAATCCTGACCGTCGGTTCTCCTCCTCGAGATTTCTCAGAAATGGCTAAGTGCTTCTTCTCTAGACTTGCTCTCCAAGCCTACGCCTGCAAACCCCGCTTGACCCCTCTTCGATCAAACCTCTAGTGTTCCCCTTTCAACAATATTACGAGGGTGCTAAACCTCCTGAGCTTTTCCACTCTGATTCTTTCAGATGGATTCGTGCGCACTCCTCGCGCTCGACGTTCAACAACTTCTCAAGTGTTGAATCCTTCCGACTATGTGCACTTCCTGCAGCAACAGTCTTTTATCTCTTCTGCTCAGATTAATAACTGAGAATCCTTCTTCATCCTGCGCACTCCTTGCACTACTTCACCAACACACTTCCACTTCTGGGTGACTGAGAACAAAAGTTGAACTACTCAGCCTTCATCAATGCACTTCTTGCAGATGAATTCAACTGCACACCTTGCAGGAATCTCCTGGCTCAGATAGAGAAACAATTGAAATTCATTCTCTCTCCTATTTAGACTTCAATTGAAACATGAAATCACATGCACAGCATATACAAAGCAAATGCATAACCAGAAAGCAAACATTCATGAGCATATCAACAATACACAGAGAAAACAACACAAACCATGGACTTGAATCAAAGCTTCCTTCTATTAATTCAATTTCCTGTACATGGGTGTTCTTCATACAATATTCTCTGTTCTTCTCTTCTCCTGACTGCTTGATTTCTAATGTTACAATGATACAATGAGGGTGTCTATATTCGTTTTCCCTCTTGAATTCTAAAGCTATCAAATCTACAATTAAACATCCTATCTACCAGCATTAAATATATTAAATTTCGACTATCTACCAAAGGACGAGAGCTTAAGGCTCAAGGTCCAATACAATATACAATGCGCCTCCATATAAGGTCTTCATTAAAGACTTGCACTACAATCCCAAAGCATTTCAAAATTTGGGTTTGTTTGTCTAGTTGATCTCCGCTTGATGAGTTGGCGATGCTCCTGCATCATACTCCTCGGCTTGAAAACTTTCATGGGCTCCTGTCCATGAGCTCCTGCATGGTCTGTGCATGCTTTTGAATCTCTGCTTCTCTTTCCCGGCTGGCATCTTCCACTGGGTGGTTCTTCCATTTGACCAGATACTCGAAGTATTGCTTGCGCTTGGTCTTCTTTCCCACTCTCTTGTCCAGTATGCACTCCATCTGTGGCTTTTCTGCAATCAGAATCTGCTTCTACCACTAGACTTCTGGTTGTTCATCACTTCCAGCTCCTACTTCCTCAGCCTTATATGGATATAAGTCTAAGACATTGAATGTCATAGATATTCCGATCCCATCCGACAACTCAATCTCATAAGAATTTTCTCCTAATTTCTTCAGGACTCTGCATGGCCCAATTTTCTTCATTTTGAGCTTGTTATATGTTCCTCTTAGGAACCTTTCCTTCCTCAGATGTGATAGAACTAGATCACCAACTTCAAACTGAAGTTATCTTCGATGCTGGTCCGCTCTACGCTTATATTCCTGGTTTGATTTCCGTAATCGCTGCTTCACCCTGCTGTGAAGTTCTTCCATCGATTCTACGAATTCTTCAGCGCTTGCGCTCTTAGTCATTATCTTCTCTGAATCCCTCAGTTCAGATACTCCTCTCGGCTTCCTGCCATATACAATCTCAAATGGACTTTTGACTGTGCTTCTTTTCACTGAGTCGTTGTACGCAAACTCTGCCTGTGGCAACACATTGTCCCAACTGTTGTGGTGCTCTATCACCAAGCTTCTGAGAAAATCTCCCAGACTCCTATTTACTACCTTTGTTTGCCCATCCATCTGAGGATGATAGGCAGAACTAAACATCAAGTTAGTCCCCATCTTCTTCCAAAGTGTCCTCCAGAAATTTCCAATGAATTTCATATCCATGTCTGATACTATGCTTCTGGGTAAACCATGAAGTCTAACGATCTCCTTGAGAAACAAATTGGTGATATGAGTCGCATCGCTGGTCTTCTGGCATGGAATAAAATGTGCCATTTTAGAAAACCTGTCAACCACCACAAAGATCGAATCATGTCCTCTTTGTGTCCTCGGTAATCCCAGTACGAAATCCATGCTTATGGCCTCCCATGGCCCTTCTAGCAGATTTTCAAAACCCAATGTTTTGACTCGGAACTCCTACAGTAACAAACACTTCCTGCTCAAAGCATCAACCACTTTGTTAGCAGTACCTGAAATGTGTTTAATTACAAATGTAAAATTCTGCATATACTCTACCCATTTAGCATGTTTCTGATTCAACTTCTCTTGTTGACTCATAAACTGTAATGCATGATTATCACTGTACAATACAAATTCTTTCGGGATCAAGTAATGCCTCCATTTCTTCAATTCCTGTATGATAGCATAAAATTCCTTATCATACGTGGAGTATTTTAGCTTCGCTTCATCCATCTTCTCACTGAAATATGCAACCGGTCTGTCTTCCTGACTCAAGACCGCTCCTATGGCATATTTGCTCGCATCACACTTCACCTGAAATGTCTTCTGGAAATCTGGTAACACCAACACTGGTCGTTCCGTGATCTTCCACTTCAACAGGTTGAAGCTCTTCTCAACCTTTGTTTTCCAATGAAAAGACTTATGCCACTTATTTATTGTGTCCATCATTGCTGCGCTAATTCCACTGAAATTCCTGATGAACTTTCAGTAGAAACTAGCCAAACCATGGAAAATTCTTACCTCGAAAATATTCCTCGGTGATGGACAATTCTTAATCACTTCCACCTTACTTGGATCCATCTTTAATTCATCTGTCGATATGACAAATCCCAAGTAAATGAGCTCTGTCTTCATAAATGAGGACTTCTTCAAATTAATCATTAGCTTCTCCTGCTGTATTTTTCTCATCACAATGGCCAAATGCTTCAGATGTTCAGCCTCTGATTTACTATAAATCAGTATGTCGTCGAGATACACAATGATGAACTTCCCGATGAACTCCCTCAGGACTTCATTCATCAGCCTCATGAATGTGCTGGGTGCATTTGTCAAACCAAATGGCATGACTAGCCATTCATACAACCCTTCGTTGGTCTTGAAGGATGTTTTCCATTCATCGCCTTCCCTCATGTGAATCTGATGATATCCGCTTTTCAAATCTATTTTTGAGAAATACTTTGCCCCGCTTAGGCAATCCATTAGATCATCCATTCTTGGCAGTTAAAACCTGTACCTAATAGTAATTTTGTTGATCGCCCTTGAATCGGTGCACATTCTCCATCCTCCATCCTTCTTTGGACTAAGCACTGTCGGAACAGCACACAGACTCAAGATTTCCCTGACCAATCCTTTGTCCATCAACTTTTGGACCTGCTTCTTAACCTCCTCATTTTCTTGCGGCATCAATCTGTACGCGGCTTTGTTCGGTAAACTTGCTCCTGGTATGAGGTCTTTATGGTGACTCACACTCCTCACTGATGGTAAGGAATGAGGTAATTCGTCTACCATAATGTCAGCGAACTCTTCCAGCAATTCCTGAATATCTTCTAGCAAGTCATCCACTCTTGTGTTGGTCAAAACAACTTTTGGTTTCCTGACCACAAAGAACTGTGGATCTTCCTTCTTCTTTACTTCTGCCAAAAGTTCCTTCCCACTCATGAGAAGTACAATATTTCTCGGTTCCGGGTTTACTTCTTTTTCTTTAATTGGAAGTAACATATGTGTTCTTTCGTTCTTCTCCAAAGTATACGTGTTCATTTTACCATCATGAACTACATTCCTGTCATACTGCCATGGTCTGCCTAGCAATAAATGACATACATCCATAGGAATAACATCATAGAGAATTTTATCATTATATCCTCCTATCTTTATGTCAGCTAAGCACTGTTTAGTGACATTTACCTGATGTCCCTTCTGTAGCCATGAGACTTTGTATGGACTCGGGTGATCAGTTGTTTCCAGCTCCAATTTCTCCACCATCTCAGTTGTCCACAATAACCTTGCATTTCCTGTCTTTGGTCTTGCATGCAGTTCTGAAAAGTCTGCTTCTTTGAGCTGTGTCCTCCACCTCCTTCTCGGGTGTTAAGAGAACCTTACGCATCATCAACGACCTTCCTTCTTCTACATCTTCTGCCTCAGCATTTCGCCTCTATGATTCAGCGATGTGAGCTTCTCCTTTATCCCTTTTTCTATCTGGACAATCAACTTCTTTATGTCCATCCTTCCCACATGTGAAGCATGTGATGACTCCACCTCTACCTCTTCCTCTACCTCTGGTACGAGGAAATGTGTTATTGTCAGCATATCATCTGCCTCATTCTGTCTGTTGCCTTCGTTGTTCAGCATGTTGGCCTCGCTGTGAACTTCCACCTCTTTTTGTTCTCGTCTGAGGTTTCTTCTATTCATCCTTGGATTTCTGGAACCTATCTTGGGAAACTGACTTACCTTTTGATTGGCTCCTACCTCGGCCTCGTTGTGTTGTCTTATGGGTTAGTTTTTCTTCGGCTTTCAACGCCATCTGATACGTATCCTCCACCGTTCTGATGGTTTTCATACTCATCTCATCCTAGATATCGTATCTTAAGCCATTCATATACCTGGCAACTTTTTCATCATCGCTCTCCCAATGACCTGCTTTGATATTGAGCTTATAGAATTCCTCAGTATACTCCTTCACTGTCATCAACTTCTATCTCAGGTTCTGCATCCTCCTGAACAGTGTGATTTGATAATCCCTTGGGATGAATTTTGCCTTCATCTTCGTAATCATTCGATCCCAGCTTTTGATCTTTTACTTGCCTTTGGAACATCTATCTGCTTGAAGCTCGTCCCACCATAATGTTGCATGTCCCTTCAATTTCATGATAACATGCCTGACTTTTTTATCTTCTTCAATATCCTCGTAATCGAAGTAGGTATCAAGAGTTCTAATCCAATCTAGAAGCTCTTCTGCATCAAGATTCCCTTCATAAGTTGGAATGTCCATTTTTGTCTTGGAACTCATCCGGGCGATAGCTTTAATTAATTGCTCATTGGCTGCATCTTCGGCCACAACTCCCCCGTGTTGTTCAGCTTCAACTTCGCCTTCGAAGTCACTTAAATCTCCAACACTGGCTGTGCGTCTCTGCGCTTCTTCCATGTCTTCCATTCTGGCACGAAGATTTCGTATTTCTCTCTCCATGTCTGGATTCTGTCCTTGCCTTCCTCTTTCTCTGGACGTTTCTCTTTCCTTGGACAATTCCCTTTCCCCCTCTGGCTCGGGTGATTGTCTACCTCTTCTCGGCGGCATGGTGAAATTTTCCCTCTCTCTGCTATAGAAAACAAAGAGTATTTAAGCTCTCATACCACTCTGACGCAAACGGCCACCCGGCATGTCCGTTGTCACCAGGACCTTCTCTTTTCTCGGCCCGAAGAGCTGAACCGCTCTCCAAATCCCTTATCGGGACTTTTCCGCACCCACAGGATACTCTTTGCGATTCCCCTGCTGCCTTATCGGGAAATCGAAACTCGCTGGATTTTGAGTCCTGCACTCGGGTCTCACAATTCCCGAAACTCGATGAAATATCCACTTTACGTCTCCCTTTCTTTTGTCGGGAAATCGGTACTTGTGAGGTAGCGAGTCACTCACCTCACGGTTCCCTGATTCTCGATCTGTGATGCCACCTGTCTTCCACTTGCTCCGTGGTCCCACACGCTAACCAGTGGTTGTCGAGATATTGCCTCTCACGACCTCGCCAATTTTAACGCAAAACTTTGCGGCTCCAACTCGCGAACCTACGAGCTCACTATGTGTCGATGCCACCTGTCCTCCACTTCTGACGCCTCGACCCCACACTCCGATAATGATTGGGAAATCGCGTATCGGGAATTCGCGATTCCTGTCACTATAGTTCCATTGTATGTGGGAACCTCGAAATGCCAAACCCCGACTCCCCGGGCTCTCGCGCCACGTGTTCCACGGTGTTCAACGGCTCTGATCCTCTCGGGAAATCGCTAATCGTGATTTCATACATGGGACTCTTGGCACTGGAAGTCCCGATTCTCTGATGAGTCGATCTCCACTGACTCCCCTGCTTCTTGACACATGTCTCACCGATCAACGACTGAAATCCTGTCGGGAAATTGCGGATCGCGATTCCTTTCTACAAGGGTTTCACACCCACAAAAACTCCAATTTTTCGATGAGCTAAGTCCCGATGACCCCCCCCGGACTCCTTCTCTGCTCGCTGAACTTAAATCCTGCTCAACTTTCCTGAGATCTGACGGCTGTCGAAACTTCGCAGTTTCTTTGACGAATCCTGACCGTCGGTTCTCCTCATCGAGATTTCTCAGAAATGGCTAAGTGCTTCTTGTCCAGACTTGCTCTCCAAGCCTGCGCCTGCAAACCCCGCTTGACCCCTCTTCGATCAAACCTCCGGTGTTCCCCTTTCAAAAATATTGCGAGGGTGCTAAACCTCCTGATCTTTTCCACTCTGATTCTTTCAGATGGATTCGTACACACTCCTCACGCTCGACGTTCAACAACTTCTCAAGTGTTGAATCCTTCTGACTCTGCGCACTTCCTGCACCAGTAGTCTTCTATCTCTTCTGCTTAGATTAATAACTGAGACTCCTTCTTCAGCCTGCGCACTCCTTGCACTGCTTCACTAACCCACTTGCACTTCTGGGTGACTGAGAACAAAAGTTGAACTACTGAGCCTTCATCAACGCACTTCTTGCGGATGAATTCAACTGCACACCTTGAGAGAATCTCCTGGCTCAGATAGAGAAACAATTGAAACTCATTCTCTCTCCTATTTAGACTTCAATTGAAACATGAAATCACATGCACAGCATATACAAAGCAAATGCATAACCAAAAATCAAACATTCATGAGCATATCAACAATACACAGAGAAAATAACACAAACCATGGACTTGAATCCATGGACTTGAATCAAAGCTTCCTTCTATTAATTCAATTTCCTATACATGGGTGTTCTTCATACAATATTCTCTGTTCTGCTCTTCTCCTGACTGCTTGATTTCTAATGTTACAATGATACAATGAGGGTGTCTATATTTGTTTTCCCTCTTGAATTCTAAAGCTATCAAATCTCCAATTAAACATCCTATCTACCAGCATTAAATCTATTAAATGTCGACTATCTACCAAAGGACGAGAGCTTAAGGCTCAAGGTCCAATACAATATACAATGTGCCTCCATATAAGGGCTTCATTAAAGACTTACGCTACAATCCCAAAGCATTTCAAAATTTGGGTTTGTTTGTCTAGCTGATCTCCGCTTGATGAGTTGGCGATGCTCTTGCATCATACTCCTCATGCTCCCAAGTTTTACCTAGACAGATAATATCAATACCACTCGGGATCCAACTTATAATAGGACCTTTGTGTCATGGAAAGCCACGACAATTCCAAAAAAGGATCCCAAGTGTCCCAAATTCCTATTTATTATTATCCTTCTGGTCTCTATCGCTAAAAATAGCTTTTCGATTTCTAATTATTGCCCATTTTCCTTCTTTCCTAGCTTCTTTTACCTTTTGAACTTCTTTCCTTAATTCAGCTTGGTCTTCAGGAATGAGGTCTTCATTTATAAATATTCCCGACCCTTTTAAGCTCGGAGAATTACTAAGTATGCTATATTTATGGTCATTACAACTTACTTTGACACAGATCAACCTATCTTTGCGATCAATTATTTTTCCTAGCCTCTTTGCTTCTATGAGGTAAGTTGTATCAATTTGTGATTTATTTTTTAATTCTTCTTTTACTATTGCTAGTGTAGATCCTCCTCTTGTTGCTCTTTTATACCAAAAATTATGAGGTTCAAGGCTCTTTTTTTACGCTCATAGTCCAATTTGATTATCTTATTCATTTCCTCTTTGATGGGTTTGATATCCAATTTGTTTTCCATATTATTGAGGGTCAAATTGTTGGTTAGTTTTTCTTCTAGCTCTTTAATCCCATCTCTCAAGTTGTGATTTTCTTCAACCCCTCCTTCTTGGGTTGATTTTTTATGGTTTTCCATTTCTCAAATTCTATCCTTCATTGTCTGCAATTCACTCTTGAACCATAAGAATCTATCCTCTATTTGATTTTGAATGGTATCTTTAACTGGTTTATCAATCATTGCCTCTAGCTCTATTTTGAGTTTTACTTCTCCTTCTTCACTCCTTTTTTCTAATGTTTCTAACTCTATTTGGATTTTGGCATCTTTCTCTTCTCTTTTTTTTTTCTACTGATTCCATATAATTGTAAAGGATCTCTAGGGTGATTTTGGGGGGCCTCCCCTTGTTAGGGTTAGTTTTTGGAATAGGTGGTGGAGTGCTCATATTGAAAAGAAGATAAAAAAGATGTAACAATTATTATTATGGATTGACTTTATCTCTCGAATCAACTTTTACTTCTAAAACTTAAAATAAAAATAAATAAATAAAATATATTTAAATCTCTTTACATAAAATTAAAATTGAATCAAAGTAAAATGTGACTCACCTCATTTCATTTTAGATGTCCAAATGTTCAACCCTTTAAAGAAGCCAAAAAATAATTTTTGAAGATGACAGAGAGATTATTCTGGGTAAAAAAGGTAAAAACTACAGAGATTATTCGTGTTAAAAAAAAAAGAAGAGAAGTATTAGAGATCTAGTATGCCCATTCCAAACAGGGGAGAAATAAATATTAATTTCAAAACAACAAAAAAGTAGTAAATTAATCATAATGTATTGAAGTTGCACATTATGACTAATTTACTCTTTACAAAGTATATCATTTATCATTCATAATTATATGTTCCTCGTTCTTTTATTTGTTTTCATTAATAAATGTCTATATTTTTCCTTATATTTTTTTCATTATTTTTCTTTATTATTAAATTTCAACATTATATTTTTTCATATATAATAAAATAAAACACATAATAATTAATTGAAAACACATATAATAAAATAGTTGATTAAAAAAGCATATAATAAAATAGCTAATTAAAGACATATATATATATAATAAAATTTATGTATATATGAAAATATATTGAAAACACATTTAATAAAATAGTTGATTGAAAACCCATATAATAAAATAGTTAATTGAAAATGTATATACAATTTATTTACCTCATTTTCCATTTGCTCTAGATGGAATACCCAAGGAATATACAAATGTAATTTCGTTTTCTCTTAGATTCAAATAGGTACATAGTAAATGTTTTGAAGACATAGTCTATTGGTTTGAATAGTTGACGGTACAAAAGTTTTTCCTGATATTTTATTTGCTCTCGTGTGTAACTTCTTTGTGAAAGAAAGTGAGATCCGTGTAACGACCATGGAGGTTAAGTAAGACTTGTTAAGTGTCATCTTGAGATGATAAACATCACCATACATTTATTAAATAGATTTATTAAACATTGAAAAATACAATTAAGTTGAAAATATTTAAAAATTTAAAAATTAAAATTAATCTACTTTACTTTAATATGAGTTTGTTTAGTATTTATAATATAATTTTTTAATTTTATTTTATATATTCTTTAATATTTTGATTGATAAATATATTATTACGCATATCCTTCACATCTATTTCAAACCTTAACTAACTTATTGACCTCATTTAAATCTTCATATTGGCAAAGAATGCTCCATAGTCTGAATTAGATTATTTCCTATTTTGTTGTCACCCACGTTTCAATTAACCTATAGTGTGGCATTGGTAAGTTTAATTATTAATTTAGTGAATATGTTAGGCAATGATCATGTTGAAATTCATATTATAAGTATTAAACCTTTTCCGAAAACCGTCATTTATTTATCAGTATTTCCTCTAGTAGAAATTCATATTATCAGTATTAAAAATTTTCCGAAAACCGTAATATGGCAAGCAAAAACCATTAACTAATTTCATAATAACAGTATTAATCACTACTTTGTGCACGTTAACTCTAACTTTTATCTCCATCGAACATGGTATAGGTCTTACGGTTGTGTTTCTTTCTTTAAAGTTAAAATTTACCAATTGATTGAATGCGCCTAATATTACATCATTTTCTAATTGAATGTTTGCATTTTCCTTCTCGAAAATAACATATTTAATTTATTAATGAGATTGAGTTAGCAAATCATAATGCATGGATTGTCTTGACCTACATAATATAACATTATTTTATTTCTAATAAATCCACGAGGGTTAACCTGTGAGGACAATTACGACATCGAGGTGCTAATTCCCGATCGCAATTTTGTCAACCCCTAGTCAAGCATATGCCAAAACATTAAAATGTAAAAACAAAAAGCATACGACTGTGTCACAGGTTCGGTGACCATTTTAAAATGCATAGAAACTTACGATACAATATTTGAACCTCTCCAATGTATAAAAAATTCGGCGCCTTCAACCAAATATAAATGTATATATAAATAAAGTATATGTGTGGTTTTGCAAACATTACAAAACGATAAGGCCGTGTAGTTGTACACCGTTGATAACAAAACACAATCCGTTCATGGGTATTGGTAAAGAAGTGAAGGAATATTCGGCTACCCATCCTACCAACAAGTGTATATCCGTTATGAAATGTCATTAAAACTTGGTCATTATTCGTAAAATTAATCGGTGTTAATTACTAGAACGTGGCAAAAGAAAACTCTTGGTAATTACTGGAACATGGCATATAGTGGGAGGGAGTAAGGTACCATAATCACAGTGACCAGTATGCTTTCTGAAACCAGTGAAACCAGTTCAGGGATGAAGGGGATTTCCCATAATAAGTCTATATTATATTTCCAGTGAAGTTCCCCTAATATCTAGGTTCAGGGAATCACAGGGGTAAGTGAACATGGCATATAGTGGTAAGGGCAGTAATTTCTTAATCTTATTAAGTAAATGTGAAAAAGTAAATAAGGAATATGACAACATCTTTAATGGTTGACTGTAAGATAGGAATTTTGAATTAAATAGTTCATTAAACCATTAATTTTAATGGGGGAAGCCTATAGGATTAGATGGTTATGACTATACATTAAAGTTAACTTAGTTGGTCATAAGATAGGAATTTTTAATTAAAAGGTTCATTAAACCATTAATTTTAATAGGGGGAAGCCTATAAGATTAGATGGTTATGATTATACATTAAAGTTAATCATGGTTAACTTCTATAGACCTTTCCAAACTAATAACGCCTATAAGCTAATATATAATAATAATATATTAATGTAATACATTAATGTATTAATGTAATATATAATAATAATAATGAATTAATAAATGGATTAATAAATACACTTGCTAATGTATTAATACACTAACAAAATAATAATAATATCTATTTTTAAGGTCACGGTCCGATTTGACTAGTAAAGTCTATGAAGGTATACATACCCTACCCTCTCTGGATTTGAACCTATGACCTCTTAAGAGGAAACACATGTTCTTAACCATTAGGCCCAATAATAATGCATCGAGGTTAATATATTTAGTAAAACATTATTAAAATTTTAATACATTATTAAGTAATACATTGCTAAATTATTAATACTCTATGAAAGTAATACATTAATAAGCTCATTAATAACACATTATTAAAGTGACAATACAATATTAAAGAGGTAATAACTTAATAAATATATTATTAAAGTAGTAATACTTTAATAATACATTATTAAAGTATTAATACATTTATTGAAAATGACTAATATGATTAACCATAATCATGGTTTCTTATGGTTATGACTATGAATGTCATCAACAACCTTTTTTAGTTTGTAGATCCATTTGCAAATAACAACTTCTCTGCCCTTTCATAGTTCTACCGGGTCCTATGTTTTATTCATCTCCAAGGCATCAATTTGTTTCTTCATTGTTATTTTTCACATAGCACTTTCAATAAAAATCTTCATTTACTAAAAACAACAAGGTTCCTCATCATTATAAATTATAGAAATAGATGAAATATGATCTTTGTACCTCTTAGGATGATTTTGTGCCTATTTAGATCTACAAGAATTTCCACATTTTCTTATTCAAAATATTATTCATGCTCCCTATTTTTTTGTAGATGGATGGGTTTCCAACTAGATTCTTTTATTTCCTTGTACTTGTTCCTATTTCATTTCAACATCTACTATGTCTGATTTTATGAGAGGGGATTCATCAAATACTACATCACTACTAATCCTGATTTTTTGGGCAGTCGTATCCCACAATATGTATCCCTTAACTCCATCACCATAACCATAAAAGATCACCATAACCATAAAATATATAGTTATTTGATCCGGGGTCCGACTTAGAACACTCATCTTTAGAAACAAGAGCGTAGTGTCACACAATCTTTTTTTATAATTGAGTAATTACAAGAATGATTTGTCAAAACCTCTTTAGGAATATTACAATCTATTGCAACTAATGGAAACTAATTTAATAGATATAAAGTTGTAATGATTTCTTCTTCCCAAAACTCTTACTGCAACTTGACATTACTAAGGATGCTCATTTCTCTCTCTAGATGAGTCATGTTCATGCATTCAACCACACCATTTTTTTAGGGAGCATAAATTGTGGTTTATTACTTTTTATCCTAGCTTCCTTGAAATACTTTTCAAATTCCAAAGATGTGAGAATTCCTCCATTATTTGTTCTTAAAGACTTGATTGACCTACTAGTTCTCTTTTCAACCAAAACTCTAAATTGCTTGAATAAATTAAATACACGAGTTTATCTTTTGAGAATATAGTACCACACCTTTATAGAGTGATAATTTATAAATGTTACAAAGTATGAGGATATTTTAAAATAAATTGTAAGGGATGGCTCCCAAACAATATGAGTGAATATAATCTACAATACCCTTACTTGTTTTAGTACATGTTTTGAACTTATATATACAATGCTTTTAAAAAACACAATTCTTGCAGAAATTCAAATTTAAATATTATAAATATGGAAGTAACTTACAATTTATAAGTAAATTTATGCATTTATCACTCATATGTCCAAGTCAATGATATTATAAATGAGTAGTTCATTTGCTTCTTTAGCTAACACCACCGCTTCATTTATCTAAGTACTCCCATCTATCTTGTAAAGGTTCCCAATATTTTTATCCCTCGTTACCACCAAAACTCCCTTGTGTTACAAAACAACACTCTAACCGACTAAGCTATTTCCCCTCTCCCAAAAATCCATCTCCTACTAGACTCTAGTTATTATTAAGTGAGTGCATCTTTATTATTAAGCACATGGTGATTTAGAGCACATGATTTTGAGGACATTCTTGGAGATCTCAATATGACTTTAAGTGGTTGTTTATAATGATGTACCAACATCATTGACAATGATAGGTTGATTATCGGTGAAATGTTGATTATGAGTGACAGTTTCGGTGACACTTTGAGTCTCTGTTTATATTTTAGGGCGACAAGGTGGTGCAAGGTAGTAGATCGAAGTCTCCATTGATGGAGAATTTGGAAGTTGTTGGCTCCTATGAATTTAATATTTTGATATATAAGAAAGCATTTTGTTTTTTTCTCCCATTTCAGTTTCCACGTAAGCGTACTGTGTGTATTTGTTATGATGTAACACATTTTTTATGGTTATATGTTTATGATATTCTAAATGCAATCATAAGTTATAATTGATTGATAAGTTGATGATTACATGTTTTGATTAAAAGTGGTAAAACGTGCTCAATATTGATTCATGCCCCCCTCAATAGTTTTCTACATCATCGAGGCTTGCAACACAATAGTCACATGATGATCATCGCTTATTGACTCACATGTGTAAAACGTGCTCAATATTGTCACAGGACACATGCAAGTCAAGAAGCGATGATCATCGTGTGACTATGGTGCTCCAAACCTTGATGATGTAGAAAATTATTATTTTTTTAGGGAAGGGTGAATCTGTTCTAGATATGTTAGATTTTCCTTGGATCTATCAGATTTAATGGATATAGGATTTGGAGGAATGAATGGAATAAAAACAAAATTAAATAAAAAACAAGGAGAGGAAAGGATTGGCAAATAAACTCAAACTAGAGAAAATTCTTCCCCGATATGGTCACTAGTTTTGTTATGTGATAAATCTCATAAGGATCTCACTGAGTAAACAACAAGATCTCCCTATGATCTTTTTATTAATCCTAGAAAAAATGAAGGATAGATTTATATGGTTTCCTATATCTATAGAATGCAATATCTTTTTACATCAATATAGGATATATTAGCATACCTTATTCTTGAAGTTTGTTTTTGTGTATCTTGGCTATTGTGGCTCCTAAATTGCATCTCCAACTCCTCGAACTTGCTTCCTCCACACATGATACAAACAAAATTAATCTACTTCTTCTCCTAGTGTTAGAAATCATTAATATACCTCAGACCTAACTTAATTTGTCATTCATAAAATCAAATACAAACCATTCATGAATCCAGCACAAATAATTTGGGGAAAGCTAATAATCTATTAGTGATTATAGATAACTTACATAAAGATGATAACTTTGATGATGTTGCCATTGTACCTTGAACCATTTCTCCTTGTTCTTCCTCAACTTCTTGACCAAGCTAGGAACTTTTTGTTTCTGGCTGTGATGGATAAGAAGATCTATTCTACAAATGGACAACATAACACTACCAATGATTCTTCCTTTTTTCTCAAGGCTTTCCTTGTTTTATATAGATCCCTAGAAGAGGCTTGGGAGAGCTTCTAGATATTCTAGAGACCAGTAGAGACTTGAATGATGTGATTTCCAAGGCTCATCCCATGAATATAAAACTTATCCCTCTCATATATCTTCATAACAACTCGATTATAGAAGCTTCAAGGGTCATTATCTATTGAGCTATTGATGATGTGTGATGATCATCACGTGTTGTCCCATATGAGACCCATAATGACCTCCAAAAAGGGCCCAAATATCAAGCATGGCATGTACTTTGGATTTCATATTCTTATGAACTTCTCTCTGGCCTATAAGGTGGAAATTAAGGATATAACATACAGTTAGAATTCTTTCAAACACTCCTCAAAATATTCCAATAAAATATTCTATGTGTCCTTCCTCAGCTATGGCAGAAGAGTCTTCCACCACAGTAAGGAACTTCCCTACAGTTGGAATATACACATGTGAATATTCGATTTAGATGTGTAATCCGTTAGGGAATTTTTTTTTTAAATGTTTTCTAACCAAGCTTCGATAGTGTATCCATAAGTAGATCCCCAAAACGCTAGGAAATTCACCTTTTGTAACTCTCTATGCATGTGATTTTTGGAAGGATTTTGTGATCCTTTGATAGAAGTGGATAATTTTCTTGGTTCTTTTTATAATCTATTCATTAATGCATCATACATTTTATGGAATGACCTCATCATGTTCATTACTTCACTGGAAGAAATGTGTTCTTGTTCTAGAACATGCTCCTCCACTCTGGGTGATGAATTTTCCTATGTAGGTTGTTTTGGAGGAGGCATAGATTGTCCCCCACGAATATTGCCCCTTCCTTTTCTTCCTCCTTTGTTCATATTTACTTGTCATAATATAAATTTCAATTTGGTTACTTCACAATTATATACATTCAATTCTTGCAAGGAAGAAAGTTTTAGTGATTCCATGGTCCTAGTGTGTTGAACGTGACTCAGATACCATATGTAATGATTCTCTATTCTTCCTCAATTGAGTCGTATTTTTTTTAACATTGATACATTGCAATGGGGAATTACTTTTAAATCTAAATATCCCCTAATTAATTATCATCAATGTAAACAAATAAAGGAATCATCTAATTTTTAATTCATTTTTTAAGTGAAACAATTTTTTAGAGTTAGAAAATCAATTAGACACTATATTCAAGCATTCATAAGAAACACTCATAATCTATGTATATTCTTTTCTTGTATTTTTAAGGCCTTCAAGATTGGTAGTTGTTCTTAGATACTTGTAAGATTTAGCCATCAAAGATTCAACTATATGACTAAACGATTGAGCTTAAATTAATAGATTAAATAATTTACTAGATTGCACAATTTGTGTAATATGTTTTGTAAATTGTACATGTCTAATCATTGCAATTTTATAATTGAGATACAAAAATATTTTTGAGAATTTTATTACTAAGGAGGTTCGACAATTGTGCACAAGGTTGGAAAACATCTTTTTAACTTTACATAAGTTATCGCAATCATAATTATCACTAATTTGAACATTATACAAGATTGAAAAAAAGTCATGATCTCTCCATAAGGAAACCATAACCTATCCCTTCTCTAAGAAAATTGTTTCTTCATCCAGTAAGGGATCTCCATCCCTTCCACCTCCTCCTCCTCCCCCTGCTCACGAAATTGTCACATTGTCCTCCCTTGTTGCATCCCTCCCCAAGGAACCAAAGCAATATCTATCACAGTTTGTGAAAACGATGTAAGAAATACTTGAGGTTGCAATGAAATCTCGATCAACATCTCTTTCTATGATTTTTTTGGAGCACAGACTCATTTTCCAGTTCATGGGGATCTTATTTTCCCCAAGATCGGTTGATCTCTAGATTGACAAGAATTGGAAACTGAACTTAAAGGGTAGAATTTCTCATTCATTTTGCAGTCAAGGTTTATTTTCCTTCCTCTTTGAAGAAAATTAAGATAGATATATTATGTTCAAAAGTGGCCCCTACTTCATTGGGGATCGAGGGATTGATCTCAATCATTGGATGGTAAATTTCAACCTAGAGAATGGCATCCCGTTGGTTGTCCCTATCTCGGTTTGACTTCCATTTTTACCTCTTTATTACTATACTAAGGAGACCCTTAGGGAAATAGGGAACTCTTTAGGATGATATATTGACAAAGAAGAACCAAAATAGGGTTTGCAATCTTGTGTCAGGATATGCATGGAGGTAGATCTAGAGAAAGGTCTACTGGAATCCATGAAGAAAAATATAGACAATTGGACCTATCTTCAAGAAGTATATTATGAAACAATTCCTTTCAAATGCAAAATCGGTCATGAATATGACCACTTTTCTAAGAGATTACCAAAATCTCATATTGATCCAAAACTAGAAAATCCACAACGGTAATGGTAGCATCCCAAAAGAAAGAAGAAAAACCCCAAGTCGACCTAGGCATATGAAAAATATCCTCCTCAATAGGGAGCTCCCTCAAATCCAAAATCTCAAGAATATCGCACTACGTCCTCAACATGCACCAATAAGCATTCCATACCAACCAAAAACCAATATGAAATTATCTTTGAGGTTGAAGAAGAACCAAATCAAGAGATCCCACCTATTCAACTTGAGTTCTCAGGCATGGGGTGAGACACTCTGGTTCCTTCAATCATTCAATAATATTATCCTCGACCATATCAAGAGGAGGGATAAAATGATGAAAGCTCAAAAGAGGAAATGGAATCTCGTACTATAAATATTTTTTCCACCAAAAAAAAGGGAGGAAGTTGAATAACCAGTGTGGGGAAGAAACAAAACGTAAGGAAATTGAGATGGGAAAATAGAGTATGCTAGATGAACATAGTAAAAATGAACCCATACCTTCAAGAATTCAAGGTAATTCAGTAACCCCTAAAGGTGTAAACCCAAGATAGTCTTCTAAATGATTAAGGTCATTTCCTGTAATTGTAGAGGACAAGTATGTGAAGTTAAAAAAAAAATGGTGAAATATCTTCTTCACTCTGAAAAGCCACAAGTCCTCCTTCTGCAAGAAACGAAAATGAAGGATGTTGATGTACTTCAAGCTAGTTATTTCTTTTGTCATTCAAGTCATGGTAAGGAAGTGATATCAAGAGAGGCCTACAGAGGGCTATGCACACTCTAGAACCCCCTTCTATTTCAATTAGAAGATTTGGAATGTGATTCTAATTGGTTGTTGGTCTCACTTCTACATCTCCCTTTACGTAATATTTTATCCATTTTAAATATCTACATGCCCTCTATCAATAAAGATGAAACTTTGTGTTGGAATTCTGTGCTTTCTCAACAAAACAGAATAAGGACAACATTGCTTATTTTTGTTGGGGATTTTGCTACCACTTTGCAAAATTTTGACAAATGGGGAGGATCTATTGTTATAGAGGATACCAAGGAAAATATGGAATATGTCCAATCCATTTATGAATCAATGGACATTTTCCCTATTTATGGCCGCTAGACGTGGTTTAATAAGAGGCAGGGTTCGGGTCACATAACAACTAGGCTTGACCAATTTCTTATCAGCAGTAAAATCATAGAGGAATCCTTTGTACCCACTTCTGAAATCCTCCTCTAGTAGGGTTCTGAACACCTCCTAATCACCTTACAAATTTCTCCTATAATTCCCCTAGGTCCCATCCCATTTTTCTTTAACCATTGCTAGGTATATGATACTTCCTTTCTTGGGGTGATTGCATAAGATTGGAGGACATGGATCTAGGGCTCTCCTATATTTATTTCGGAACACAAGTTAAAGGAAACTAAGAGGGTTATTAGAGACTGGGTTAAAATCAAAGCCACTCAAGGGAGAACAAACATCAAAGATTTGAAAAAGAAAATGGAGGATTATAGGGTCAAAATGGAGGTATATCAGGTATCCCCCTCCCTTATCATTGAATATTAATTAACTTCTCAAAAGAAGTAGAAGGCCTTAATGTTTGAGGAAGTAGATTGGAGATTAAAGTCCTGAATACTTTGGCTTAAAGAGGGGGACAAAAATACCAAATCCTTTCACCCTGAAGCCAAAGCATGGGTTTGGAAAAACATAATTACATATATTATAGGAGAGGATAAGTATTTTATCTTAGGAAAGGACCAGCTTCAACAACTAGAAAAATCAATGCTTCAAAAATTTTCCTAAACTATATTCCTAGGTTTATCAGCACTGAAGAAAATATCAAACTAGCAAGAAAAGTTACAGAAAAGGAAATTTTATAGGTTCTTCATCAAATGAACCTTGACAAATCTCCAAGACTAGATGGGTTTTCAATCCATTTCTATCTACTAAGATAGAAAATCATTAAGAATGACATGGTGCATATGATTCAATATGTGCAAAAATTGGAAAGAATGGGAGGAATTACCAACTCATCCTTCCTAGATATTATACCCAAGGAAACAAATCCTTCTTCCTTTAAATTTTTCTTCCCAATTTCCCGATGCAATTTCTCTTACACGATCATATATAATATCATAGAAAACCGACTAAAACCCTTCTTTCCTTCCCTCATTTCAGCAAACCAAATGGTATATGTGGAGAAAAGGAAAATTACGGATAATATATTTATAGTTGAAGAAGATATTCATTCAATAGGGGGGGAAGGAAATAGGGATGGTTATTAAACTAGATATGGAAAATGCATTTGACAGGATAATGCACAATATAATTTTTCTAGTACTGGACAAGTTTGGCTTTGGAGCAGACCTTCTGGCCTGAATATCCTCATGCATTAGTTCATCATGGATATACCCAATGATCAATGGTCGACGGATTGATTTCTTCAAAATCTCAAGAGGACCTTGACAAGGCTATGCACTATCGTCCCTTATATACATCTTGATGGAAGAAGACTTGAGAATAATGCTGGAGCAGGTGAGACAAGAAAAAATCATTATGGGTATCAAAATAGCCAGCGCAAAAAAAAACGAGTTAGCCACTGTCAATTTGGAGTTGAAACCTTTGTCTTTGGGGGGGGGGGGGGGNGGATCCTAAATTATTGCAAGAAGATTTAAGACCATCCTAGATGAGCTTATGAAATCCTCTAGGGGAAATATAAATAGACAGAAAATTCACATTTATGTGTGGGAAACTAGCTCTAGAGTGGCTCAAAGCATTGCTAAAATGATTCAATTTTCATTGCATGTGAAGTAGTCTTCTTTTAACTATTTAGGAATCCCCATATATCTAAAAAATCTATAATGTTTGGCTTGGTCACCTCTAATAGACAAAATCAAACCCAAATTTACTCTTTGGGGTTCTTGATGTCTAAATACAGAAGGAAGGGTGGTGTTGATCAAGGAAATTCTCTCGGTTCTCCCTATCTTCCAATTCTCCTCTCTTCTAGTCCCCGCAAGTGTGAAATATTCTATAGCACAAGAAATATGTAAATTCTTATGCCAGAGGGGGAAGTCCAATAATGTAAGAATTCATCTAATAAACTAGAATATCGTGAAAGTGCCAAAAATCCATGGGGGCTTAGGAATACCTAGATCCAACTCTTTAAAATATTTCTTTGGTGGATAAAATATTATTGCGTCTAGTTACATGTAAGAATGAATGGTGGAAAAAGGTTTTGGTGCACAAATACTTGGAATGGGATCGACTTCGTTGTCTAGACACTACCCCGACTACCCAACCTGTATCCTGAATTTGGAAGTTATTGAAGGCCTCCCTCTTTATTTCTTAGAGTAAATCCACATGGAATCCTTGCAATGGTAAAACAAAATCCATTTTGGAACATAGTATAATGGGAAACCCACCACTTTGAGAAAACAACGATTTATAGCCTCTTTTTCTTTGGCGCTCTGAACAGGGAATAAACACATTATTTGATCTCTCAAGATAGAACCCCTATGGTTCTTGGGTTGGCTATCTTCTATTGAATCATCCTCTCCAACTTCTTCTCCTCTTTGAGATCCTTTATGATTCCTTGCAAGGTTGTGCCCCATATCATTTGTCTTCTAAAGACTCTAGAGGGTGGGGAACCAGCTCCTACTCAATCCATTCTAGATATCAATCCCTTGTATCTCAATCAACCCTTTCCCCTAAGTCTAATGTTTGGAACAAAATATGGGCTCCAGATAGTCTCCCAAGGTTAATATGTTTAGCTTTATGTTAACACATGAGAAAATTCTTCCAGGAGAAAATTTTCAAAAAAAAAGATTCAATGACCCCTATAGATCTGATCTTTGCAACTAGCTTACAAAAACTCTATAGAATATTTTCTTGAGATACCCCTTTTCTAAACCTATTTGGACATTGGTA
The DNA here is from genome assembly GCA_010110895.2 of Picea sitchensis. Classification (NCBI taxonomy): domain Eukaryota; kingdom Viridiplantae; phylum Streptophyta; class Pinopsida; order Pinales; family Pinaceae; genus Picea; species Picea sitchensis. The sequence continues at coordinate 212,833 of SNQJ01S0012589.1, read as the reverse complement.
CTATCTGGTTTATATCCCTTGTCTAGTTGATCATCCTCCCCTTCCCATCTTTCTAACAATTGGATCTCTTTCTATCAAGGGTATATAACCAATAAGCCGATGTTGGAAGATCTATTGGTGGTTGTCCCTAAATTTATGGCTTGGAAGGTTTGGTTGAATCGAATAAGAGCCACTTTTTCAGGAATCAAATCTTCTCCAAAATCGGTGGCAAGCAAGTGTACGGGTTTAATGTTTGATTTTTTTCAACATAAGGGTCAAAACCAATTTCACAACAAATTTTAACTCGAGTTGAAGACGAAATACTCAATCAATTATCATTTCTTGGAGTATATTCACCCCAAGGAAAACCCCAAATATCCCCTAGTTTTCCCTGGTAGATTCGTCTCTCTATGAAGGAATTCCAAAGCTTGAAGAAAAGTCATGTGAAGTATATACTATGTTTTGATGGAGCCTCAAAATGTAACCTTGGGGTGGCAGGAGCATGTATTTTATCAATTTTATTGGATCAACAATATCAACCTTTGTGAGTGGCATGGAATCTCCATATAATTCAACATCCTTAGGAAGAGGTGCAACACAAGGATCAACAAACCCAAGGGATCCACTGGTAAATGAGAAAACCATGTTGATAGGAGAAATGTTCGCAACAAGATATGGAGGGAGAAGGGGGAATATACCTATAAGATAAGGATATTTCACCATCCCTGCACCAACATGCATATAAGAATGTTAAGTATCATCGAAAAAGCCTACATCATACCCTGCATTCGATCCAAGGTCTAGGGTATATAATGCAAGTTTATCTATTTTCATTATTTTCCCTTGATGAGGGAATCCTAAGGCCCTAAATACTGACGAGACAACTGCAGTCATGTCATAGAACCATGTAGGTGTGAGTAAAAAATTGTACTCAAGAGGTGCATTGACAACCTCCATGGCAACAAAGTGAGTATTTCCACTTAAATCAATGGGTAAGGAGATGACTATTCCATGACAGTGGAACATACATACATCGAATGTTGTCAACAATGTTAAAGATGTTTCAAGCTTAGGAGAGCCAGGGGAATTTCAACAAGAAACAAACATGATGCAAGTTGAGGATCCTTCATCAACCACCATTCAGAAGATGTTTTTCAGCATCATGTGTACTTTTATATGGAAAACAACCTGACGATAGAGTGTATAAGTAACTTTATAGAAATCAATGGTTATCAAACTTGAATTTGAGGGATAAACCCTTCTGATAAGAGACAATAAGGCTTTCCACTACAATGGGAAGCTCTAGAAGACTTCGAGGTAATACATGAAACAAGGTTCCTAGGATAAGTATTCCACAATGATATAGTTTTGGGTAGTCCATGTGTTTGAATTGTGATTCATTCATCGAATAATTTCATTAAGGGAGGAAAAGTAGTGTGTCAAAAGAAGATTTATCAATCTGAAGAGGGCCACTAGGCTAGGATGAAGATGTTGGCTCATGTATAGCATGCGATGGCTCGAGAATGTCATAGTTATTGGCTCACATTTGCAAATGATTCTGTGATCACACATGAGCACATAATAATTCAAAAAATACCTCTAATAATGAGGGGTACCTGCCCTTCCCCCTTGCGGAGGGGAAAGATCAGTGGCAACCGTATGTTGAGTTTGAGGAGGGAAAGGATGGGTTAAGATAGTAGGTTTTTGGGGGCGCTTCTGTTGTGTCAACAATATATGCCATATCTGATGATTTTGAGGACACATATGAGTAGGGTGTTCGTCCCTGCATGTCTTGCAAGGGAACCAACTCTTCTTCTTCCCTTTAGTACCCCCTTGATGTGTTTTCTAGGTGGCATTAGTCCCTTTCTAAGAATTAGAATTATTTTCTAGTTCCTTTTATTCTTTCCTCTAGGTTGTTGATATTTCTTTAGTTGTGTGGACTGCACTGAATTCACCTTGGAGGTCTAATTACGGACTGTAGAATTTTATCACTAGTGCCAAAAGTTGATGGGTGTGATGAAACTGACATGTGACTCACCTCATCAGATAAATGGTTCATAAAGTCACGAGAAACAAGATGAACAATAAAATTAACATGCAATCCTAGGTTTGGCTTCTTTATATCAGTAAATATCCTAGAACAACGCATATTATATCATAAATGTTACCCAACCAATATTAAATCAAATCTAAGTGTTGGGAACACATGATGGCTTTCTCTTCGGTAGCCATCCAAATCATAGAGACATCTTTAGGAATGGTTGGAAGGAGGGATTTGGTAAACCACTCCATCAAGATCTTATCAAGGATTTGTTTCTTGATCATTCTATGCCTTTGTCACCACTCATGAATATGATCATAAATGTGAGTGGTCGTATCCTAACATAGTGAAGTCAAGAGCTCCATCCCTATTTCGTACCTAATTGGATGTTGGTAGTGCATAAGGAACACCATTTATAAATCATTGAATATTTTAAAGGAACCACCTGGTAATTCAATATACCATTTGGTGGGAGTTCTATTCAGGGAAAATTGGAAAAGATGCAGGCTCACACTATCATCCATCAATGAGTTGGATGAAAACCATCATCAATATGTCATGATGTGCACCATAAGTGGTATGTCATTATGTGCATGGAAGGGTCCTCTCTTGAAATTCCATTGAACTTCGGGATGTTAGATGGAATATTGGAAAGCATTGTTGACCATGAAGCGTTATGGGATATAGGGTCATTGGACAATCGTGAAAAATTAGGAAAGTCTAACATTGTGAGGAAGGTAAACAATGTATGATAAAATGAATACTTGGAGTGAGGTGAATTCATTGATGTCCTAGTTGGACCTTGTGGTCCCTCTATATTTGTACTGTCAAAGAGTTGAGGAGCTCTCGAAGAGTGACTTCCCCTAGGAATGGTGGAACTTCCAGGAGCATGAATTCTCTAAGAACCAAACATGCCCCTCGGGGTGAATGTGGACCCTAGAGGAAAAACATTCCCAAAATTAGTCCTAGGAAATAAACCCCTAGGAATAGATGTGTTAACAAAGGGAAAGCCTCCCCATAGTTTAAATTTTCCCCAAGGGATGTTCCCTTAGAGAAGGGTGTGCTAACTGAAGGAAAGTTGAAATCTCCTGACATATTACTACTCCCATCGTGACTAGGGACAAACCCGAAACCACTACAAATATTCCACCCAAAAGGTACACCCATACCCAATGAGATTAGGTCATTCATAGGATTGGTGGGAAACAAATGCATGGGAAATAATATGAACCACACCATCAGTATGGAGTCCTAGGTTTTGCCTATTGAGATCATTCAATATCCTAGGAGAATGCAGGATGATATCATAAAGGGTACCCAACCGAGAGTAAATCAATTCTAATTGTTGGGAATGCATGATGGGTTACTCCTCGGTAGTCATCCCGACCATAGAGACATCCTTGGAAATGGTCAGAAGGAGAGATTTTTTTAACCACTCCATCAACAGATTATTAAGGATTTTTGTCTTGATCATTATTTGCCTCCATCACCACTCATGAATATGATAAAAAATGTGAATGGTAGTATCTTGATACAGTGAAGTCAATATCTCCATTCCTATTTTGTACTTAATGGTAAGTTGGTAGTGCATAAGGAATGCCATTTCTAGGTCAATGAAGATTTTAAAAGAATCGCTTGGTAAGTCAATACACGATTTGGTGGCAGTTCTAGTCAGGGATCTTTGGAAAAGATGAAACCTAAACCTGTCATCCATCAACAAATTGAATGAGCACCATAAGTGTTATGCCATGATGTGCATGAAGAGATCCTCTCCTAACTTTCCATTGAACTTCGAGATTTTAGATGGAAAATTGGGAGGTGTTGTCGGCCATGAAGGGTTATGGGATATAGGTTCATTTGTCAATCATGAGAAATCAAGTAAGCCTAACATTTTGAGGAAGGGAAATAGTGTATGAGAAAATGAATACTTGGAGGGAGACAAAGTCATTGTTGTTACATTTGGCCCTTGCGGTCCCTCTATATTTGTACTACCGGAGTATTGAGGAGCTCTAGAAGAGTGAATTCCCCTAGGAATGGTGGAACTTCACGGGGCATGATTGATTTAAAAACCAAACATACCCCTAGGGGTAAATGTGGAATCTATAGTAAAAACAGTCCCAAAATTAGTCCTAGGAAAGAAACCCCCTAGACTAGATGTGTTAAAAAAAGGAAATCCTCCCCATGGTGTAAAATTTCCCCAAAGGGATGTTCCTTCAGCGTAGGGTGTGCTAACCGAAAAAAATTTGAAACCTATTGATGCACTACTACACCAATCCTGATTAATGATAGCCCCAAAACCACTAGAAATATTCTTCCCAAAAGGTACACCTACACCTTATGATGTGAGTTTTCTCATAGGATTGGTGAAGGTGGAAGGATTTCCACCTCCCATGCTGAAACCAAGGCTCGACCCCCCATTGGAAAATGATCTAGAAGTGGGCATTAAAATGGTTGGGATGGGCATAGGAATTCTAGGTATACTAATGGATGGAAAGAACGACACAATTGGTGTCCCCTATATGGACAGACCAATAGAAAAAGACATGAACAATGTAGATCCAATGGTGCTAAGGGATGGTTATGTGGAAATCATGGGGATTACCGCAAGGGGATCTTCCCGAATCCCACTTGATGATGGGATGGATATCTCAGCTACAATGGACAAATTACTTGATCCTAACATGGTGAGATGATGAATAAATGAAGAAAATGGATCACTAAAAAACTTCCCTTACCTGGTAGAGGTGTGTCTCTCTTAGTCAAAGGAGGTTTGAAATTTGGTGGAGGGTGTTCATCTACCCCTTCTACTTCGACGAAACAAGTCTCATCAATCCATAGTTTAGTCCCTTCAAAATATTTTCCACCTGTCTTGCATTGCTTTAGAGGCGGTTTCAACATGGGCTGAAGTCCTCATAGTTGACATGATCGATGCTATGATTAAGCCACCGTGAATGTAATATTTGCAAATCCAATCACAATTCAATCTAAGGATGACCTAGAATTGGACTCAAATAGTATGCACAACTAACCAATCTAGGACACTATAAAAAAAAAATGTATTAGGGGCCTTCCCAAAACCAACCCTATGGAGGAGATGAAGTCCCCAGAATATTGGCTAGAGAAGGTGTTAGGAGGAGTTACGATGATATACATGAAAAAAATGTGACTGGTTCAAGTACAATTTACTGAGGAAGACACCCTTGGAGGGATCTAACACCATGAACAAATGTTTTCCCCAGGTTGTAAAAGAACTTCCCATGTGCAATCACTTATGTGGCTTCTTAGGAATGGTCACTAAGGATACCACCTTAGCATCAATGACCCGACAAAAATTCATAGGTCTGACCGCATGTAAGTGCAAGTTAACTAATCCCAAACCTTTCGAGTTGTGGCACCAACAAAACCCTCTTATATATAAAAATCGAAGTGGTATCACAAACACCAAAACAAGAAGAGAGGGGTAATCTCCGACACACTAGTTGTAGGAATGGATTTTCCACTCTTTAATTAATCCTATTTTTTGTTTCCATGGCCTTGAAGAGTTTACTCTCTAATCCTATTCCAAAATCCTAAGTCTATCTAATATTGGTTAACAATAAAATAGAATTTTCTGATAAATTTTAGATTACAGAATTCTTTTTAATGGATTTTTTTTAAGTTAGAGGGAGATGGATGAAACTCTTTTGGTGATGTTATGAATATTGACCCAACCAAGAAATGCAAATATGCTAATGCAAATATTTTAATTCAATGTAATCTAGATATGGGAGGGAAAATATTTGAATATGAGTTGTTACACCCCAAACAACCAACAAATAGTTTTGATCTAAAACATTTCAATGATTGCAACCAAACAACAAACCAATGTACTCTTTTCACTAATGCTTTAAAAGAAATCAAGCATGATTATTTATTTATTTATATATTTTTCCAAATCAAATGCAGATGTTTATTAATCTAATAAATAACACAAATACTTAAGGAAAACCAAAAAATAGAAGAAGCAAAAGTGTTGTAGGAAATTGGAAGTGATGTCTGATCAACCCACTCCAATGTCTCTACAAAGATCACAACCAAAGCTCACCTAGGAGTATGGATCTAATAATGAATAACAATTATAAAAGGAAAAACAATTTCTAATAGTACCAAACTCTACTAGATTTGTTCAGATCTGTTGTATTCAATGCCCAATTTCACTAGATCTCTTAGACAAAAAAATGAACCTATCCACAAAATGCAAACAAGCCACACAAATACACTCCAAACACAACTTGAAGGAAAATTAGAGACCTTATGGATTAAAAGAACCAATCTAATATGAAGGGCCTATGAATCTATGCAATTCCGCAGTTTACAAATATCATTGTGTGATGCGAGCTAGTCAACAGGAGGCGATGATCATCGCATGACCCTTGTAGTGCAATCCGTGATGATGCAGATAATTTTTCCTGTTTTATAGAAGTAAATATCTATTCGATATCTATCATATGTGTCTCATATCTATCACATCCGATAGATATAAACTTAGTAGGATTCTATGGGGGAAAACAAGACCAAATCACAAACATGCAGAGGGTAGACTCTTAAGGGAACCCAAAATAGAGAATATTGTTCCCTAGTATGGTCTAGTTCTGTTATGTGATAAAATATCACATGGATCTCACGACATGGATGTTAATATCTCCCTAGGATGTTCCTACCAATCCTAGACATAAAGAGTTATATTTCTTTGGTCTTCCTAGATCTAAGACAAGCGAGAGAGGATAGATTAGCATACCTTATCTTTGAAGGTTGTTCTTGTGTATCCTCGATGTTGCAGCTCCTCAAACACATCTCTAGCTCTTGCAACCTGATTCATGCACACAAGCAACAAATAACACCAAATCTCCTTCTTCTGCTAGTGTTAGAAAACGATAATTCTATTAAGATATAACTTGATCTATTACTCTTAATACCAAATCCAAACCATTCATGATTAAAACAAAAACAATTTGTGGGAAAACTAGCAATCTATTATTTAACATAAAGAAATTACACCAACCTCATAACTTTGATGATGATGTAATTCTCCTTTAGCTCCTTACTCCTTTCTTCTCCTCGACCTTCTTGATCAGGATAGGAACTATGATTTCTGGCAATTGTGAATAGGAAAATCTCCCTTACAAATAAACGACATAAGTCTGCAATTAATTCTTCCTACCTCTTGTTCCACACTTGCCTTTGTTATATAGATCTTTGAAAGAGGCTTGGGAGAGCTTCTAGATTTTCTAGAGACAACTAGAGACGCGAATATTGTGAGTTCCAATGCCCATGCCACGGCAATAGATTCATCCCTCGCATATCTCTTCCTAACTCCACAAATTTAGAAGGTTTCACAGATCATCACTCGTTGCACCATATCTGATGTGCAATGATTATCCTATGTTGTCTTTTATGAGAACCACAATGACCTCCAAAATCGGCCCAAATCTCAAGCAAAACATGTATTTTGGCTTTCATCTTCTATTGAACCCCCTTTTTGGCATGTAAGGTCAAAATTATGGCTATAACAAATGAGTTGTCTATGCGACGTTGCAACAAACTCACCTCACTTCCCCTTTTGTAAGGGCACGAGGAAGTTTGGGTAACACGAGGATAACAAAACTCAAAAAAGGTGGATGGAAGCAAGTGTATCTCAAACCTTTGGTATAGTGTTGGCAACATAACCTTAACAAACACATCTTTGGTATAGTGTTGAAATCAACAAAGGTGGATGGAAGCAAGTGTATCTCAAACCTTTGGTATAGTGTTGGCAACATAACCTTAGCGAGCAGATCTTTGGTATAGTGTTGGCAGCATAACCTTAGCATACAACTACTTATGAAAAATGGGGAATATAAGCTCTCATTTATATATATTTTCTTGGAGATGAAAGGGATGGACATGGGACTAGGAATCAAATCTTGGCCCATGCCTCTTTAAATGTATACAGATATATTTATGTTAGTGACTAACCGAGACTAATAGCAAAAGGTATGCAAATCTATTAATATATTTGAGTATACATGTTTCAAAATGAGTGACTAATAAAGTATATATTTCAGTTGATAAAGTTCATGAGAAAGGGTTTTGTTTTATTTATTCATTGGATAAATAAAATAAACGAATAAAGGGATCTGAGTTATGCCGTCGGCAATGTCAACCCATTTCCTCACATATCTTGTCGGCGAGTGA
>SNQJ01S0012589.1:121930-204590 GCA_010110895.2 Picea sitchensis | reverse complement strand
ATGGAGTCCTAGGTTTTGCCTATTGAGATCATTCAATATCCTAGGAGAATGCAGGATGATATCATAAAGGGTACCCAACCGAGAGTAAATCAATTCTAATTGTTGGGAATGCATGATGGGTTACTCCTCGGTAGTCATCCCGACCATAGAGACATCCTTGGAAATGGTATGAAAGAGGGATTTGGTAAACCACTCCATCAAGAGATTATTAAGGATTTTTTTCTTGATCATTATTTGCCTCCATCACCACTCATGAATATGATAAAATGTGAATGGTAGTATCTTGATACAGTGAAGTCAATATCTCCATTCCTATTTTGTACTTAATGGTAAGTTGGTAGTGAATAAGGAATGCCATTTCTAGGTCAATGAAGATTTTAAAAGAATCGCTTGGTAATTCAATACACCATTTGGTGGTAGTTCTAGTCGGGGATCTTTGGAAAAGATGAAACCTAAACCTGTCATCCATCAACAAATTGAATGAGCACCATAAGTGTTATGCCATGATGTGCATGAAGAGATCCTCTCCTAACTTTCCATTGAACTTCGAGATTTTAGATGGAAAATTGGGAGGTGTTGTCGGCCATGAAGGGTTATGGGATATAGGTTCATTTGTCAATCATGAGAAATCAAGTAAGCCTAACATTTTGAGGAAGGGAAATAGTGTATGAGAAAATGAATACTTGGAGGGAGACAAAGTCATTGTTGTTAAGATCATCTCATGGTCCCTCTATATTTGTACTACCAGAGTGTTGAGGAGCTCTAGAAGAGTGAATTCCCCTAGGAATGGTGGAACTTTCAGGAGCATGACTTCTCTAATAACCAAACATACCCCTAGGGGTAAATGTGGAATCTATAGTAAAACAAATTCCAAAATTAGTCCTAGGAAAGAAACCCACAGGAATATATGTGTTAACAAAGGGAAATCCCCCCATTGTGTAAAATTTTCCCCAAAGGGATGTTCCTTCAGCGTAGGGTGTGCTAACCGAAAAAAATTTGAAACCTATTGATGCACTACTACACCAATCCTGATTAATGATAGCCCCAAAACCACTAGAAATATTCTTCCCAAAAGGTACACCTACACCTTATGATGTGAGTTTTCTCATAGGATTGGTGAAGGTGGAAGGATTTCCACCTCCATGTCGGAACCAAGGCTTGACCCCCCATTGGAAAATGATCTAGAAGTGGGCATTAAAATGGTTGGGATGGGAATAGGAATTCTAGGTATACTAATGGATGGAAAAGAAGACACAATTGGGGTCCCCTATATGGACATACCAATAGAAAAAGACATGAACAATGTAGATCCAATGGTGCTAAGGGATGGTTATGTGGAAATCATGGGGATTACCGCAAGGGGATCTTCCCGAATCCCACTTGATGATGGGATGGATATCTCAGCTACAATGGACAAATTACTTGATCCTAACATGGTGAGATGATGAATAAATGAAGAAAATGGATCACTAAAAAACTTCCCTTACCTGGTAGAGGTGTGTCTCTCTTAGTCAAAGGAGGTTTGAAATTTGGTGGAGGGTGTTCATCTACCCCTTCTACTTCGACGAAACAAGTCTCATCAATCCATAGTTTAGTCCCTTCAAAATATTTTCCACCTGTCTTGCATTGCTTTAGAGGCGATTTCAACATGGGTTGAAGTCCTCATAGTTGACATGATCGATGCTATGATTGCCACCGAAATGTACATTTGCAAATCCAATCACACCATCTAAGGGATGACCTAGAATTGGACTCAAATAGTATGCACAACTAACCAATCTAGGACACTATAAAAATGTGCATTAGGGCCTTCCCAAACCAACCCTATGGGAGGAGATGAAGTCCCTGCATCATTGGCTGTGAGAAGGCAGCTAGGAGGGAGTTAATGATGATATACATGAAAAAATGTGACCTGGTTCAAGTACAATTTCATCGAGGAAGACACCCTTGAGGGATCTAACACCATGAACAAATGTTTTCCCAAGGTACTACAGGCACGTCCCACATGCAGTCACCTATGTGGCTACCTAGGAATGGTCACTAAGGATACCACCTTAGCATCAATGACCCGACAAAAATTCATAGGTCTGACCGCATGTAAGTGCAAGTTAACTAATCCCAAACCTTTCAAGTTGTGGCACCAACAAATCCCTCTTATATATAAAAATAATCGAAGTGATACTACAAACACCAAAACAAGAAGAGAGGGGTAATCTCCATAATAATAATTCAGTTGTAGAAATGGATTTTCCACCTTCAATTGGTCCTATTTTTTGTTTCCTAAGCTGGCCTTGGAGATTTTACTCTCTAATCCTATTCCAAAATCCTAAGTCTATCTAATATTGGTTAACAATAAAATAGAATTTTCTGATAAATTTTAGATTACAGAATTCTTTTTAATGGATTTTTTTTAAGTTAGAGGGAGATGGATGAAACTCTTTTGGTGATGTTATGAATATTGACCCAACCAAGAAATGCAAATATGCTAATGCAAATATTTTAATTCAATGTAATCTAGATATGGGAGGGAAAATATTTGAATATGAGTTGTTACACCCCAAACAACCAACAAATAGTTTTGATCTAAAACATTTCAATGATTGCAACCAAACAACAAACCAATGTACTCTTTTCACTAATGCTTTAAAAGAAATCAAGCATGATTATTTATTTATTTATATATTTCTTACCAAATCAAATGCAGATGTTTATTAATCTAATAAATAACACAAATACTTAAGGAAAACCAAAACAGAAGAAGTAAAGTGTTGTAGGAAATTGGAAGTGATGTTTGATCAACCCACTCTAATGTCTCTACAAAGATCACAACCAAAGCTCACCTAGGAGTATGGATCTAATAATGAATAACAAATACAAAAAAAAAATTTGGTTAGTACCAAACTCTACTAGATTTGTTCAGATCTGTTGTATTCAATGCCCAATTTCACTAGATCTCTTAGACAAAAAAATGAACCTATCCACAAAATGCAAACAAGCCACACAAATACACTCCAAACACAACTTGAAGGAAAATTAGAGACCTTATGGATTAAAAGAACCAATCTAATATGAAGGGCCTATGAATCTATGCAATTCCGCAGTTTACAAATATCATTGTGTGATGCGAGCTAGTCAACAGGAGGCGATGATCATCGCATGACCCTTGTAGTGCAATCCGTGATGATGCAGATAATTTTTCCTGTTTTATAGAAGTAAATATCTATTCGATATCTATCATATGTGTCTCATATCTATCACATCCGATAGATATAAACTTAGTAGGATTCTATGGGGGAAAACAAGACCAAATCACAAACATGCAGAGGGTAGACTCTTAAGGGAACCCAAAATAGAGAATATTGTTCCCTAGTATGGTCTAGTTCTGTTATGTGATAAAATATCACATGGATCTCAACGAATGGATAAAGCACATTCCCTCAGGATGTTCCTACCAATCCCAGACATGATCTCTGACTGATAGATTACATCTGATATTCCATACCGCTAGTGTTAGAAAACGATAATTCTATTAAGATATAACTTGATCTATTACTCTTAATACCAAATCCAAACCATTCATGATTAAAACAAAAACAATTTGTGGGAAAACTAGCAATCTATTATTTAACATAAAGAAATTACACCAACCTCATAACTTTGATGATGATGTAATTCTCCTTTAGCTCCTTACTCCTTTCTTCTCCTCAACTTGATCGATAGAATCCATGATTTCGCAATTGTGAATAGGAAAATTTCCCCTTACAAATAAACGCATAAGTCCGCAATTAATTCTTCTTCCCACCCTTGTTCCACACTCTGTCTTTGTTGTTATATAGATCTTTGAAAGAGGCTTGGGAGAGCTTCTAGATTTTCTAGAGACAACTAGAGACGCGAATATTGTGAGTTCCAATGCCCATGCCACGGCAATAGATTCATCCCTCGCATATCTCTTCCTAACTCCACAAATTTAGAAGGTTTCACAGATCATCACTCGTTGCACCATATCTGATGTGCAATGATTATCCTATGTTGTCTTTTATGAGAACCACAATGACCTCCAAAATCGGCCCAAATCTCAAGCAAAACATGTATTTTGGATTCATCTTCATCTCTATTGAACCCCCTTTTTGGCATGTAAGGTCAAAATTATGGCTATAACAAATGAGTTGTCTATGCGACGTTGCAACAAACTCACCTCACTTCCCCTTTTGTAAGGGCACGAGGAAGTTTGGGTAACACGAGGATAACAAAACTCAAAAAAGGTGGATGGAAGCAAGTGTATCTCAAACCTTTGGTATAGTGTTGGCAACATAACCTTAACAAACACATCTTTGGTATAGTGTTGAAATCAACAAAGGTGGATGGAAGCAAGTGTATCTCAAACCTTTGGTATAGTGTTGGCAACATAACCTTAGCGAGCAGATCTTTGGTATAGTGTTGGCAGCATAACCTTAGCATACAACTACTTATGAAAAATGGGGAATATAAGCTCTCATTTATATATATTTTCTTGGAGATGAAAGGGATGGACATGGGACTAGGAATCAAATCTTGGCCCATGCCTCTTTAAATGTATACAGATATATTTATGTTAGTGACTAACCGAGACTAATAGCAAAAGGTATGCAAATCTATTAATATATTTGAGTATACATGTTTCAAAATGAGTGACTAATAAAGTATATATTTCAGTTGATAAAGTTCATGAGAAAGGGTTTTGTTTTATTTATTCATTGACAAATAAAATAAACGAAATAAAGGGATTTGAGTTATGCCGTCGGCAATGTCAACCCATTTCCTCACATATCTTGTCGAAGTGAGCAGTACCATAATACTAACAATTTTGTCAATAATTTTTATTATATATGCAAAACCAACCCCGCAGATTCTATCCAACTAAACAAACCACGAAGATCTTGTTGGTTCACTCTGTTTTTGGTTTCGTACCACACAATTGTGAAACTAAAGTGACCAAGGAAATGGAAAAATCACCGAATGGAAGTATTATGGACATGCCTGGTGATAAAAGGGATCTTGCGATAGAAATATTTGAAACGGTTAAGAAATTTATGGAAGACGAGCTGCCACTGTGCGAAATAGATCATGGTGTGCAATGGGCAACATTAGAAGCCGCCACGGTACCAGTAACAGAGCAAAGTGAAAGTGAAGTTGATGTCGTTTCACATGATGTGTGCCTGAATTCTGAGAACGTTCAACAGCACTTCATCTCGACAGTAGTCTTCAGATGTATGAGACAAGAGAACGGACATGATTGGGAATTGGAGTCTTTTTCTGACCATGTGGATATCGGAGTGTTGGATGAAATAGGATTGGCCGAGTCCGAATCACTTCAGTTGAAGTATAAAAATGAAGTCAAAATTGCAATGGAAGAAAACATTGATATTGTTTTGTTGCGAACTATAAACGATTGGAGCCGCCCAGACGGGAATGTGTGGAGCCTGCAAATAGCATGGAGTGGCAGCTTCTTAGATTCTCGACGGGTGTTGCAGCTCGTGGAGGTGAATTCCCCTTCCATACAAGTGAGGCTTCAACAGTTTGATCTTCATTGTCACTTGAGATCTCAATATATTTCTCTCCATGGGACTTATCCGATGCCCGCTGCAATCTCAGCCGTTGACTCTTCCCTGACGGTTATTGTTTCCGAAGAGCTCGTCGCCGAAGGTCATGGCGAGGGAGAGGGATTGCTATGTGCAATTTGCCATGACATGTTTTCCATGGGTGAGCCTGCAAAACAATTGCGTTGTAGTCATATTTATCACGAACATTGCATCTATGAATGGTTTTATCTGCGACTTCAATGCCCGCTCTGCAGAGACGAGTTGCAGTAGCTTTGCCTGAATGTGTAGCTCTCTCAACTATTCTAAAGCCTTTTTCAGAGGTAATTCGGAACAACCGTTCTTACTTCTTAGTCGCAAGTTTATTTGAATTTTTGTTAATTTCGAGTTTGATACTAGACTAAGAAATAGTAAACGGTACGAGTAAGCACTGTATTCTTTGTTAATTATGTCTGTTCTGGTTCAGATAAAACTCCTCTCGACCGAATCTTCTTTTCCACAATCTTTACCAACTTTTAAAAAATCTCATAATTAGCACAGCCACGCATAATTGTGACTGATGAAGGCTGATAGGCAATTTATAATTGTGACTGATAAGACGGAGATAGGTAATTTAGATATGTAGAAGGTGACTCCAAAATACCATTTAATTTAATTAAGAATTTATTAAATTTGTTTATACTTAATATAAATTCGAACTTCGATATATAATCTTAAGGTTTTTAAATCTTAGTATATAATTTTTGTAATTAATATATAATTTCTGTAATTGAATAGTTTTTTACATTTACATTTTATAAGGATAATAAATCTCATGATATTTTATATAATTTAATCATGATATTTTATATAATTTAATTGTATTGAAAAATATTAATAGTAATTTTGAAATCTATTAACCTTCATAATATTTATTAATGTAAATGCCATCATTTCCAATCTTTATTTGATAATATAATCAATGCATAGAATAGCATTATTGCATCCCTTTCCTCAAAAATTACATATCTAAGTATCAAATGTTATAGGATTATTAAAACCTTTGATACTGGATGAGTTTAGTTTGCCGAGCTTTGAGTAAATAAAATGTTAACTATTTTGAAAACTTTAGGGTTATATATTAAGGGGTTGAGGTTTTTATTATTTATAAACAAATTTAATATTTACTTGAATTAAATAACATTTTAGATGCCTTGTATATACTTAATCTCAATTATGTAGTTGTGTTAGTATATAATTACAAAATATTTATTATATAAATATTTCAAGTAATGTTATACAATTAAAAATGTGAAGCCACAAATTATTTCAATAAATTTTGGTCAAATAAAGAAAATAAATAACGGATAAGCCTAAACTTTATGTAGTTGTATTAGTATATAATTGCAAAATATTTATTATATAAATATTTCCAATAATGTTATATAATTAAAAATATGAAACCACAAATTATTTCAATGAATTTTGACCAAATAAAGAAAATAAGTAATGTACGAGTCAGAAAATTTCAAACTTATTAGATCCCTAAAATCTAAGTACACTTAAATTTGTTATCTATTTTTTTATTTCTTTATTACTAAGTCACAAAGGTTTAGTTGACACTGACTTAAATAAAAATTACAAAAACCTAGCACTCTAAGCATAATCATATCATATTGTTGAAACAGTTCAGTGGATGGGAAAGGAAGTAGAGGAAGAAACATAAAAAAAAATTCCCTTATTCACATACAATTATTCTGAAACTAAGCAATATACAATTATTCTCAAACTAAGTAATAGCTAATCAACCATGGACATAGCCATGGACAATATCTCGAACTCTTTCCCTTGCTTAGTACACCATGCTACTTACTACATCATGTCTCTTCTCGGCGGGAATATCCTGTAGCACTATAATACATCATCACAGACTTAACCCATCACCCATTGCTTTTACAAATCTTTTACCAATCTGAGAGATTTGGGATATCATATTAGAGCATACGTACATGAGCTTAATTATTACATGAGCATACGTACATGGAATTTGATTTGTGTTTAATTAATAGGTTTTAATTACTTGTAATAGGAGCATGAAGATAATTTATTCTATGCAAAAATAATTGTAGAAAAATTTAGTGATGTAGTTATAGACAAATTTAATAATGGATTTGAAAATTAAAAAAATTTATATATAACAAAAATAGCTTCAGAACAACAAGTCCATGCCTTTTAAGGCATGGATGCCATTGCTTCAATGCCAATCACTAAACAAAATCACCTATAAATGAAAATGAGTGAATGAGGAAAGTCATGGATGCCATTGCTTGAGTGCCAATCACTAAACAAAATCGCATATGAATGAGGTGCATAATATCGTATACAAAGAAAGAAAGATCGCATTGCTTGAGTGCTCGAGTGCGCTATTAACATTCTAATCACTGGAATTTCAAAATTAAGTAATTATATTATTTTTCAAACAATTTTTATAATAAAAATATTAATAAAATAATTAATTTAATTAACTATAATCAAGTTTTCAATTTAATTAAAAAGTTATAATAAATAAATTATAAATATTAAAAGATTTAATTAAATGAAATAATATTTATTTTCATATGAATTATAATTATGTAAATTTTTATTAAAAATAAATAAAAAACATAATTCTCACTTATATAAACTTATAACAATTTAATTTTATTAAAAAAATATTATTTATATATAAATTAAAAAACACCATCCAATCTCACAAAAATAAAAAGAATTGCTCTAAAAACAACAATATTATTCATTAGTCAATAAGAAAAGCTAGCAGTAAGTCACTGAAGTATATTAATTTTCCTTTCATTTATGAAGGCATCCATTAACATGTTTACTTTTTTACATTTACCTAATCACATTATAAATTTACTGTAAAAATACATAATTGCCACGTTCAAATGATTAAAGAGGATTAAAATATATGCACACCACGTTTATATCATTAAAAAACACTCGGCACACATTTTATTAAAAAATTATACTAAATAAATTATAAATATTAAAATATTTAATTAAATGAAATAATAGTTATTTTCATATGAATTATAATTATAAATTTTTATTAAAAATAAATAAAAAACATAATTCTCACTTATATAAACTTATAACAATTTAATTTTATTAAAAAAATATTATTTATATATAAATTAAAAAACACCATCCAATCTCACAAAAATAAAAAGAATTGCTCTAAAAACAACAATATTATTCATTAGTCAATAAGAAAATCTAGCAGACATTAATTACGTCGTAAGCCTATTCACAATGGGTACAATTAACGATCTTTTAATCTTAAATTCAAATCTAATGGCTAAGCATTGAAGATGCTGGCATATTCTTAGTTGTCCTCCAAAATCAATGCATCAGATTTATTGTTTATAACTTCCTTGTATTTATGAAGGCATTCGTTAACATGTTTACTTTTTTACATTTACCTATTCACATTATAAATTTACTGTAAAAATACATAATTGCAACGTTCAAATGATTAAAGAGGATTAAAATATATGTAGACCACGTTTATATCATTAAAAAACACTCTGCACACGTTTTATTTTGGTGGCACTCATTCATTTTTTATATCTGAAAGGTCGTTTGATGCCATGACCTGCATGGACATTTAATATTCACCTGTCATTATCTAGAACACACTCAGTCACGGCTGTTATCAAAATCGGCTTCGGAGATACGGATTTCGGGTGGGGAAGAGCGGCCTACGGAGAGCCTACAAAAGGAGGGGTGGGTGCAGTGTCGGGCATGTCCAACTTCTTCATCCCATTCCAAAATACAAGTGGCGTGGAGGGAATATTGGTTCTCGTTTTCTTGCCTTCCCCTGCCATGCGAAGATTTCAAGCAGAAATCAGTAAGGCCACAGAGAACACTCCTCCTTTTCCACGTTCCTCTCTTTAAGTCCATGAAAAAAATTAAGATCTCGCTAAATAAGATTAGGTCGATGGAATGACTGGAAGAGGCTAGGTCCCAAAGCATTGCTTCAACGAATCAGAGTTGTTGTAAATTGTTTGTGTAAGCTTCTTGATATTCAAGATTTGTCAGATTAGGTTGGCTTGATTTGATGAGGTGGGATGTTGCATCTCCATCCTCCTGTAAAATTGATCAGTTGTACTCGCTGTATATTAACTAGCATAGCCGACTCGCGGCTGGAGAACATCGAAAGGTATCAACCATTGATAACACTCCCCGCACAGTAAAAAATATCAGCCTAATAATTAGTGATCTTAATGGCTGAGAGTTTTTACTGTGCAGGGGAGTGTTATCAGTGGTCGATACTTTTCGGTGTTCTCCAGCCGCGAGTCGACTGTGCTAGTATAGTAGCTTAGTATTAAAAATTAAAATGGACGAGGCCAACTATACATTTGTACAACTAAAATGGAGGAGGCCAACTATACATGTATACCAAACCTGAATAAATGATTAGTTCCAAAGAACAAGGAATCTTTATTTGGGTGTGATAATCTTTGAAGCTTTGTTTTACAAATACTTATAGCTCATCACATATCTGAATAAGAATATCCAAAGATTGGACCATACTACTGAAAACTAATCTCACTACGCTACCATTCCAAACAAAAATAAAATAAAATCTTAACATTACTAATCGTGTCCAGCGTTTTACAAGGCCTTGCACGGAAAGAAATCTTGCCACCTAAACATTGTTGTGGTAGTAGATATGCCACTCACAGCTAATCAATATACAACAAAACTCAAATTTTTCCTCTGGAATGTATATTTTACTATTAAATGAGACTTGCAACATTCACAGTACATATTTCATTCATGCGAACTGTCTAGCCTAAGAAAGCAAGATTATAAAAAGCAATATCAATATCAACCAGTGTTGAACTGTCAAGCTTAAGAAAGCAATGTGAAGTGTCCATATTTAAAATCACAGCATATATCTTATTGATGTGAAGTTGTGAACTATCAAGCTCAAGAAGTCATGTTAAATTTTGGCTTAAAATATATAACAAAACATCGAATTGGGAAAAACAATCCGTGTTGACATTTCTTCGAAATATTTTTTTATGCGAAGTGGGATACTAATATCGACATGTCTTATCTCATTATCTATTCCTATTGAGATATCTATTCTTATCTCATTAAGAAGAAGATTATAAATCCTCTCAACCCCACAAAGTTGACTTCACATATTTTTCCACTTCTATAATTTTTAAATACCTTATAAAATAATATTTCTTATCACATTGAGTGGAGAATCTATTGGGCAGCCTAAGCAAAACATAGCATAAAATCAGAGCATAAGAAAGAAAGATTAAAAACGCATTAAACCAAGAACAACAAACACACAATTGACATAGTGATTTATGTGGAAAGCCAAATCCGGAAAAAACCACAGGCAATGATTATCGATCTTTTTCTATTCAATGGAGAATTACATAGCCAACCGAGGCATACAACCATTCTCTCCTCACACAATGTACTTGATTGACTCACATTGTACATTGCACTCACATTGTCCTCCCATTAACATTGTCCTCTACCTGTATGGGTATGCTCGTATATATAACATCTACCACTCAGTTACACAAACTGATCATGAATAGATAAGATAGTTACATGAACAGTTCATAAGTAGATTTCATGTACACGCATGTGCATGTGCACATGCATCTGCATGTACCGCATGGGAAAATTCGTTGGCATGTTTCCAACAATCTCCACCTTGACAACAATTTACCTGATATATCATGCCCTTAATTAATTCATCCATCACCTTCTCTACAAGAGAAACCAAACACCATCTCAACTTCACAACTTCTCTAAAAATATCATTACGTGAACATGCCTTCATGATTCACTCCAGCATGGACCATTCTATCTCCATCAATAACCTGTCTAATAAACTAATGCCCTTGTCCAAATCTCATGAATCATTAACCACAAACCAAATCAATGCAACCACTGTAGGTCATACTTGTGCTTCTATGTTTGAAGCACCCATTTCCATGCTCCTGACCTGGAGCCAAAGGGATTTTACCAGTTTCACATTATTCATACTGAATTTCCTGAGTATCTTCACCACATACTTTTGTTGTGATAACCAAGCTTACCATATTTCCTGTCTCTGTGTATTTCCATGCCCAAGATTTATTTTGCTGCTCTGAGGTCCTTCATAACAAACGTCCTAACCAACTGAGCCAACTTGTTGATCTCAACCATGCTTGTGCTTGCAAAAAGCATAACATATAACACCAAGATAATGAATATACCATAAACACAATGGTTATACTCACTTCTTAAAAAATTGGCTCATCACGAAGAAATCAAACATATTGTACCATTTTCCTAGCATGCTTCAAGTCATACAATGATTTTTGAGTTTGTAAGCAAATCTTTTGTTGAGATTCTGAACTAATCATTATGGTTGTTCCATATACATCCCTTTATAAAAGGAGATTCATCAAACATTGCTCCACCTCAAACTTTGCATTCGAACAACTATGACCAAATCCGGCCAAACCGGCCAAGTAAGCCTTCACCGCTTACCTCCAGGCCCATTTACAACGGCGTTCACCAAGCCTTTTGTAGGCTTCATTACATGCAATTCATGGACACAATACCACGGGATACCCAAAAAACATGGACCCGAAAAATCACATGCTTTGACCTAAAAATAGATTTAACTCATTAACTCTTTCACCGAGTGAAGGTTAACCTAACATACATGCCCCCCCACATATTAAATCTACCTAAATCTATGTCTATATTTTTCATAGGTAATCTGATAAATCATGGGTATGCATGCCTATCTAGGTCTTACAGACATATGCCCATTTACATGCAATCAATAATTTCTACAACTGCATAGTAAATAATTTATTTTTTATTATTTCACGGTGACTCAACCATCATTGCCGTGCACCTTCTATGCGAACATAGGTGGAGAGACACAACAGAAAAACAAAACTTCATCGGCCATGCTTGTAGCTGAATTTTCTTCTATTGTGGAGTCCTCTTTGGATGCTTGTTGTCGTTTCCAACAATCCTTCTTGAGATGCCTTGATTTTCCACAAAACCAACATTTTTCCTTAACCTTACTATTTTTTGACTTAGACCTAGTTGTACCTATTGGCATAGGGGCAGACCTAGGGTTCAACACTAAAACAACGCACCAACAAAACCCTAACTACCGACCCTTTCGACAACACCTGCGAAGTAGATGTTGTCTCACCCGAGGTAGTGGCAAGACTCATGTATCTGCAACCTTAGCTAGGAAACAGATCTGTGATTATATTGCTTACAAAAAACTTATCATCAATCATTCATCAATATTCAACCCTTATTATACTTTGCAGATAGCATAGAGAATCATAGTATTCACTTAGATCTAAGGTAATTTAGCACTTAGCAACAGTAAAACAGGTCAGATATAGTAGATCAACACTAAGCATATTCGTACATATCAGACCTACTATTCATATACATCTATTGAAGCACAAATCATAAATAGACCTATCTGAATATATCAAAGCACTTAGCCAAAGCAGAGATAAACACATCAAGTCAAAGTATAGAGAATAACACATAGATTTACGTGGTTCACCCCCACCCTCGGGCTACGTCCACCAACTCTTATTCTTTATTAGCATCTCCAATTGATTACAGGCACAAAGCCACCAAAAACCCTTCCTCACATAGGACAAAAGATCTACACAGCTCGCTAGATTCTTCTTCCTTGTGCTTACATCACAAATCCTTCTATAACTTTTACAACAACTTGCACTTAGCTCTGTAAACCTTCTACAGTCATGCACATAGCACTTACATAGACTATTAGCACGTATATTACATCACAAAGATAAAGAAAACCCCCTCTACTAGATCCCTATATGTTATTTATACATTACAAAAGTGGGCCTAAACATGGGTAAACCCACGGGCCAACATCCCTTTCCCATTACATTGTCCCAAAACTCAAAAAGGGACCTGAAAGTGGGTCGATATCCCTTGATCTTTGCTTCATCTGGCGCTCCATATTTGAAAGGCTGTCGAAGTCCCAAAAACGGTCAAATATGACCAAGTAACTTCAAAACTTGGTCAAGGGCCAATAGGCCCCCAACACTCACCTCTGACTCGTCTCGAGTCACTCTGGTCTAAGAAATTTTTCTTCGAACGCCTCAATCTTGGCTCGAGTTGCTTCGACCTATTGCAGTGCAACGACCTCTTGTTCAGTGAACTCCTGGATGAGTGCATCACTGACTGGTCGCTTTAAACGTTGTTTTGTTGTACTCACAACCTATTCAAGTTCTACTCCTTGGTTTTTAACTTTGGTGAATAGTTGGCATGCCTTTTCTTGCACTGGTTTAAGTCATTCAGAGACTTCCATTACTTTACTCTGAAGCCTGTGTACCTATTGTTGGGCCATACGTTTCTCTGGAAACCTCTTCATTCTCTCGACTGGTGAAAAGGCCTTCAACTGCGCTTGTAACGTGTCTACCTATTGCTTTACGTGTTGGAGATGTGACTCTAACAGCTGTAAATTTGGGTTTTATGTGAGTTTTTTATAGGTCTAAGCACTCCTGGAGCTCAGTTGCTTGTATTCCAAAGCAAAGGATTTTAATCAGTCAACTGCGTTGCAGACAATTTCGTCTCTTAGATCTCTTATTTCTTGAGGGGTCTCAGGCACAGTGAAAAGTTCCAGGTTTGCGATGCACTGCCGAAGTTGTTAGATCACTCCTTCCAGTTGTGCCACCTGTTGTGGGACTCACTCTTCTGTCTAGAATTCGATGACTATCATAGAGTGAAGTGCTCTGTGAACACATTCCTATACTTCGAGTTTCACTGCGAGCAATTGTTCCTCGTCTTGTTGTAGTGTTTCTTTCTCTTCCTCCCACTTTGCTTGAAGATCTAGTTTTTCTCATTCTGCATTACTATGTTGTTCTAATAGATCTTCGTGCGCCTATGCCAAATCTTGGGTGTCTTTCGTTGTCTCTTCCTAAGCTCATCGAAGGTGATTTTCAACTTTATCGGCGATCTGGTGCAATTGGGTTGGCTCATCTCATGGTTCTTTTGTTCCACTTGTTGAGGGCACAATAGAAACTGTGTGGATGGATTGTAGTGCCTCCTGCACCTCTTGAAGTTCACCCTTGATTCGGCTGAATACCTCCTCCTGGTTTGCTTCTTTCTTTTCTTCGATCTCCAGTGAAGCGTCATTCAACGCAGTGATTAAGAAGTCAAATTCATCTGGGGTGAGGGTAGTCTTAAACATAGTACTAGTGGCTTTATCTTTGTTCTAGGACGAAGGCTTCGGTGGGGTAACCTTCATTTTCTTGGATGGATCCTCCTCCTCTCTAGGTAGAGTAACTTTTCCTTTGTTTTGCTCGACTTATGTGACACCTAACTCTCTACCATCATCTCCCTTCTCAGGTGAGATCGAACTGGTCTTCGCCGATGTGCTATGGACATCATGTACTTCATCATATTTCTTCGTCTTGCTTGGTCTAGGTGTGTCCAACATAGTTTCAAGACTATCCACGTCGGACAACTCTACGGGGTCCCCTGGAACAAGGAGTTCTACTGACCATTCCTTGGTAATATCCTCCAAGTCATCTTCTGTCAACTTGTAATATGACTGGAGTTGTTGTTTATGCTCATCAACGCATGTTGTAATATAGGTGAAGTGGCAGTCCAGGTTGAATTTCATTATGGGTCTAAACCCGTGAAGTGTGCTTGTGGTGATGCGTGGTGTAGAATGGATTGTGATCTTCAACTAGTTGTAATAGGTGTGGAAGACGACATTGGACTACCACTGCTTGTTCATGTTGTTGGAATACCACAACGTACAAAAATTCGCGGCCAATGGTTTGAAGGGTTCGATATTCGAAAAAGTGGCACCTTCTGGTAGCTCCCAGGCAATGAAAGTGATCAGTATGAGAATCCAACTAAAGTGGAACTCATACCCTTGGTCTTGCACTTCTCTACAATCAAGCTCTATTTGATTGACAAGGTATTGCGTCCAATTCATATGTAGTCCCTCTGCGCACTTCCCTGTGAGGTCGACCACGAATCCGGTTACTTGAGTTGGTATATTCTTGTGAACTAGATTTCCTGTGATCAACTGACAGGAAACGCGCACTGCGCCACTCTAGATATAGTCTCTCTTGTAGGCTTGCATGCCCTTCTCGACATCACCATAAGTTTCTTTAATTCTTTAAACTAATGCTCAATTTGAGTTGTTTCTAGGGTAGAACTCTTGTGGGTGAGGGCCTTACATACTAGGCCCTGTGATCTAATTGATCAAGGTCGGATCTACAATGATGCGTCATTTTAGCCATAGGTTTCTTCCATGATAGCACGATAGTAGTAAATTTACCCATGCATTCACCTCCTGATGTCGTCCGAACTGTGAAATCTTCATCACGTTGAGCAGCATGGACTGTGCGAGGTTTTCGGTCCATGACTGCGGGATGATATTGGAATTCTTTCCTTTAGTCCTGGTTAGATACTTGTGTGGGGCGAGCATGTTGCAATACTTCTGGTCGCCAAGGTTGAAGTTGCTAAATTTCAATCCTGCGAGCTTATCTTGGTCAACACGAACTGTGTGCACCCCTTTTGGAAGGTATGAAGTGATCAAAGTATACCTGAAGTCTTGAGGGACATTGTCACAGTTGATGGCACTGCTGAGAGGTGGTAGGTAAGCCGACAAAATGCACATAATAATCTTGGCATTCGCAATGTCATCTTTATGATTTGTTCTTGTCTCTGTCATGGTTTTGGAAGTTCCTAATCCGTGAGTAGTTGAGGGAGAATCTTGGAATCCTCCTATTGATGATGCTTGCACACCTGCAAACATCCTTCATTTCGACATGACTCTCTCAGTCATTAAGTCAATCAAAACTTCTTCGACTACTTTCTCTACGGCGCTGAGATCGTTCGACATACAAGCTCAGGGTCAATTAGATCAAGTGTGAGATGAATTTAGAGACTGCAAGTACAGGAACAAGGCAATGATCACAGTGAAAAATAATCTTAGGCTGCAGGCTCAAATTCTTAGTTAGAAAAAAATATTCTCGGTGCGTGGTGTGGCGGACTAAGTAAGAAACTTAGCAATGGTCTTCTTGCAACTGGTATGAGGTGTCATTAACTCATGTTATGTCCGTTATGGCGCAGTCTGACGATCTAGTGGCGAACCATCAATTCTTTTTGACTCGTTCGGAGCAGCATTCGAATGGTTATATCGGCTTCCAATGACTATATTGCTTCACCTCGGCGAAGTGGCCTATGTCTTTGGTCTGATATTTTGGCGAAGTTCAATTTCTACATTTTTTTCATTCTACGAGGTTCCCTCTGAAATATTTTGTAGCATGTCGATCTCAGATCTCTTTTTATTTACCTTCCTAGCCTTCTTTCCAATGAGATTTGTCTCAGTGATTGTTTTCTCTTTCTGATTCTTATTTTCCTTGGACATAGTCACTTCGTGCTGCTGTGATTCTCTCTTAAGACTCAAGGGTAATACTTCTTCTATATTTGAGACCGATACTGCAATATTTTGTGAGTCCTCTAGTGCTCTGGCAGCTTTGACATCTGGGCTCTTGGTGGCAAATAACATTGATTTGTTCTCATGTTCTTCAATCTACGTGATCTTCTGGTAATTAAATTTGTTAACTGTTGTCTCTGTTGTTATAAAGCCTTTTATTCTTCCTTCTTTCTAGCTTGATCTCTCTCAATCCAAGGTTTTCCATGTAACATAGTAAACAGGGCGTTGTCCTCAATAAACTTGATAATCTCAAAATATTACTCTATCGAAATCCCATTAGCATTCATAGATATCTGAGTGAGCCTTCCACATAGGTTCACCAATTTTCCTTTGAGTATCCCTATTCCTCTTAATGAAGGGATCATAGCAGGCCTTCCTATAGCTTCCTAAGTTCTCTTTGGCATAATGTTTACTGGTGTTTCTTCATCAGGAACACAGTTAACGTCGAAGTCCCCTATTCTTACTTCGATGCATTATTTTTCTTTAAAGATCTCTGATAACCTAAAATGTCGGTGGTCGTTCAAGGTGTCTTTCATCTATAGTAATACCTTCTCAAATTATTTCTGGAGCTACCTTAGGGTTTTCTTCATTCAGATTCATTCTTTCAAGCTTAGCAATCATTCTAGGGAAATCCAATACTTCATGGTCCAAAGCTTTACAACAAAGACAACTATATATTCCACCAAGGAATTCCTTAGCGATATGTCTCGGTCTTCTGCAACTATAACATAGGGTTAATCCTCTCTTCCTTTTAAATGATCCCCAACCTTTTATGTATTGTGCACTAGGATCATGGTAACTAGCCTGCAAAAAATTCTTTCTAGGATCCTGCATCTATTTGTTAGTCCAAACATTCTTTCTATGCATAGGTATAACATATATATCACTGTACTTATCATATCTATTCATATCAAGATTTATTTCATATATCATAGCCCTAATTTTCAAGCTAGGACATAATCTATCAAACATACCTAGATCAATACTCTAGAAACAAAAAAAAATCACTTATTTTACTTTTGTCAAGCACAAAGCTTCCAGATCTAATTTTTTTTTACTATTCTTACCTTTATCAGAGCACAGAGATTACTGATATTACCTATTTTTTGCAGATATGACCTCTTTTCTTTAGAAACTTCCACTTTTAACTTTCTTAGAGCACAAAGCATTTAGATATCACTTATTTTCTTCATATCTGTCCTTCCTTCTTTAGCACAACGATTTTCAGATCAAGTGGATTACTGCGCACTAGGGCACAGATCCATGCACAGAGCTTCCACAGTTTCAGGACAAATCTTTGCACAAAGATTCTTCTTCCTCAGTTCCCACCAATCACAGTTTCAGGTCCTGACAATGGAACCATTTGTTGGCACAGGGGCAGACCCAGGGTTCAACGCTACAACAACACACCAACAAAACCCTAACTACCTGCCCTTTCGGCAACACCTGAGAAGAAAATGTTGTCTCACCCGAGGTAGAGGCAGGGGTGGTTGCAAGGCTCAGGTGTCCACAACTTTAGATGGGACACAGGTTTGTGATTATATTTCTTACAGAACACTTATCATCGATTATTCATCAATATTCAACCCTTATTATACTTTGCAGATAGCACAGAGCATAAAAAAATTCACTTAGATCTAAGGTAATTTAGCACTTAACAATAGTAAAACAGGCCATATATAGTAGATCAGCACTAATCATATTCATACATATCAGATCTACTATTCATATACATCTATTGAAGGACAAAGCATAAATAAACCTATCTGAATATATCAAAGCACTTAGCCAAAGGAGAGATAAACACATCAAGTCAAAGTACATAGAATAACACGCAGATTTAAGTGGTTCACCCCCACCCTGGGGCTACGTCCACCAACTCTTCTTCTTTATTAGCGTCTCCAATCGATTACAGGCACAAATCCACCAAAAACCCTTCCTTGCATAGGATAGAAGATCTGCGCAACTCGCTAGATCCTTCTTCCTTGAGCTTACAACACAAAGCCTTCTATGACTTCTACAAGAGCTTTCACTTAGCTCTGTAAACCTTCTGCAGTCATGCACATAACACTTACATATACTATTATCATGTAGCTTACATCACAAAGATACAATCCCCTCTACTATATTCCTAGATGTTTATTTATACATTGCAAAGTGGGCCTAAACATGGGTAAAAATACATTACAAAAGTGGGCCTAAACTTGGGTAAACCCACGGGCCGACATCCATTTCCCATTACATTGTCCCAAAACTCAAAAAGGAACTTGAAAGTGGGCCGAGATCCCTTGATCTCTGCTTTGTTTGGTTCTCCATCTTCCATAGACTGTCGAAGTCCCAAAAACGGTCAAATATGACCAGGTAACTTGAAAACTTGGTCAAGGGCCAATAGTACCTTTCTGATCTTTCCCTCCTTATGTAGATCGACCTCTGACCACATTTCTTTTGTTGTTGAGGTTTTCTTACTGGATATTCTCCTCATTTCCTCACATAACAAATATCCCACAATAGTTTCATAATCAAAGGTATATGTTGTGTTAAATTGCACAGTTGTGACCAGATGATCCCAAGACTCAAACAATGAACACAATAGAGTACCTTCCTTGTCTTCATATTTGAACTTTACTTCCATAGAAGTTAATTGACAAATAAGAGTATTGAAAACATTTAAATGATCAACGATTTTCATACCTTCTTTCATCTTCAAGCTGTATAATTGCCTCTTCAGGAATATTATGTTTGACAAGTTCTTTGTCATATACAGACTCTCCAATTTGGTCCACAAACCTGTTGTAGTCTCCTCTTCAACGATGTTAAACAATACCTCATCTTCCAGACACAAACGAATAGTACTGAGAGCTCTTGCATCCAAATCCTCCTAGGCCTCGCATGTCATGCTTGCTGGTTTCTTTGTCTTTCCAGCCAATGCCTGTTGTAGTCCTTGTTGCACAAGCAGATCCTACATCTTCAGTTTCCATAGCGAAAATATATTCTTACCATTGAATTTATCCAACTCAAACTTAGAACTCTACACTTTCACCATTAGCACACACTGCCCAAAAACAAATCACAACTTCTAATAAACCATGATCTTATAATGAAGAAACAAGTTGGAATAAAAGGTTTAATCCAAAAAATATATATAATATATTTAGAAAACCTTTAAAAAATCCACTTCTTAACCAAAGGTATCCACCTCACCCTTTATTATATTATATCTCACATTAAAACACACCTCCACCTTTTTATATTATAAAACCCATAAGCATGTCCTAAGGCTCATGACCATATCCTTTTTTAATAAGACAAAAACCTTAAAAAAACTTTAGTTTATACCATCCATGTGAATATCATGCAAACTTTGATTTTTTATGATTGAAACTCCTTAATGGGTGTAAGGGGAGCGCTATCTTGGAAATCAATGCTCCATTACTATGGATGGGGGAGTGCTAGTTTGAACTATCAGAGCTCCTTAAGTGTGGATGGGGGAGCGTCGATGTGTCGATGCTCTATGGTGCAGAAACTGTGTGCATCGATTTCCCGAAAATTGGTATTTCTTAAGTGTGAGAGAATCGACGCGCCTCTAATACTGTCTAGGGAGCACTGATGACTTGAGACACACAATCACATCTCTTTCTCTCTCCAGAGTCCTGCATGCAATTTTCCTTGGCTCACCTGCAACACCTATTTAATTCGCCTAAGCTCTGATACCACTTGTTGGGAAGCGGAAGCAAAACATAGCATAAAACTAGAGCATAATAAATCAATATTAAACATGCATTAAACCAATAATTGCAAACACACAATTGACCCAATGATTTATGTGGAAACCCAAATCGAGAAAAAACCACGGGCAATGATTATCGGTCTTCTTCTATTCAAGGGAGAATTATAGTAGCCAACCCAAGCATACAACCATCGTCTCCTCACACAATGTACTCGCTTGCACTCACATTGTCCTCCCATTCACATTGTCCTCTACCTCTATGGGTCTTCTCGTATATATAACATCTATCGCTCAGTTACACCGACTAATCATGAATAGATAACATAGTTACACGAAAATTTCATAAGTAGATTGCATGCATGCACATGTTCATGTGCATCTGCATCTACATGTGACCGCATGGGAAAATTCGTTGGCATGTTTCCAACAAAATCTTCCTTCACAATACAAATAATGCACCACTCAATACAAATGGTGCTCAGCTATGGTGAATACTAATAATGCACCACTCAATACAAATGGTGCTTAGTTATGGTGAATACTAATGGTTCATATTTTAGTTATCATCTCTTTCCATCTATTATTAATTTAACACCATGAGAAAATAATGGAAACAATCACTACTTGGAAAAAAAATATTGAAAAAGATCATTTTAAATTGTTATTCACTTTCAAACAAAAATAATGGAAACAATCACTAATTGAAAAATAATGAAAAAAATCATTTTAAAATTGTCATCTTGGTGATTAAAAGGTTTGGGTGAAGTGGAAAAAAATAAAAAATAAATTAATTATAATAAAAAAATTTTAAATTAAATAATTATAAAAATTTGTAATAAAATAAATCATCATAAATTTATTTTAACTTTCAAACATTTAATTTAACTTTGAAACAAACACGAATAATAATGCTTAATTTAACCTTTAGTGACAAGTAAATAAACACATGGAACATAAATGATGATCCTTAATTTAACATTATAAAGTAATAGATAGTGACAAGTAAATAATTGAGACCAATATTACACAGAAATCTAAAGCCAGTAAAAAGATTTCAAAAGACCGAGCGACTGCACGATCTGACAGAGAAGGGGAAAGTGTGGAATTCAACGATGTATTGTAAGCCAACTATCAATTTCTATATATGTAGGAGTTAATTTCACTGACGTTTGCATTGTCGCAGGGTTTGCAACGGTGAGGATCATTCTATTGATTTTCTCTAGGATAAGACAACCCTCTTTCTAGCCATCATCCACCCATCTGATCAATGTCATGGTGTTTATGCCAACAAAAGTAATGTTTCTCGTTTGGGGGTTGAACACGTCTTTTTTTGGCTTCTTGTAGATTGTCGTATTCATTTCATTTGTAGGTATATCTCATTTTATTTGGCTTCTTGTAGCTTGTAGTCTTCATTTGCAGCCATATCTCATTTCAGTGGCCTCCTCTTTCAAAACCCATATGGATTTTGTGTGTATGAATTGAGATTGATCCTCTATGCATTAGAATGTGTGTTATTTTTTCTAGTTTGATTATGCTATTGGGTGGGCGGAAGAGAATGAGTTTATGAATATTTTTTGATGTTTTAAATTTAATTTTTGATAATGTCACACAGCTAACACCACCGATCATCAACAAGATTGAAACATCATGTGCTAGACAAGAACATAGGGATGATCGTGGTGTTATCCACAATTGTTAATTTGTTTATATGCACATGAGTTAATCCCCTCTTGGAAAGAGGGAATCAGATGCTTGAAATGTAGTCAATAATAGAAAAGGGCCCAACAATCAATCATAGGATGAAATTATTATCTCATTCCTTTGGGCTTGACATTGCCCCCATTGGTTCATTCTTTTCCTCTCCTCACAGTCTTCATAGTTGGATCTAGGAGCAAGGTGTGGACACTCTCATATCTTATAGTAGTATTATTAGGTGATGCCCAAAATGTGCCATAGAGAAGAGGGATATAGAGACTTCACTCTTTTGAATCATTGCTTCAAGAAGGATTTTATAAGCACTTATTTATTTCATTTCCTCAAAAGGTAGGTCGACTGAAGGGTTTCTCAAGACCCAATATATTATCTCTCTTATCAAATTGTCAGGAGAGGGGAGATAGTTGTGACTAAACCCCCGATGGAAGGGACATGACTGAGAGCTAGAGGACCCTAGATGATTGCTTAGAAAGAAATACCTACCTACGAAGGGGGAGCGAAGCAAATTTGTAATGAATCTAATTGTGTCAATGCAACATTTCATGAAGGAAAACCATACCACCCACCCAACTGCACAGAGGGAATCATGTGTTAGAATGTCATCCTCATGTTCATTTCATACACAAAAACAACATGGTCTAAATGTAGAGTTCTCATTTTGGGAACAAAGTTAGCTTAGCGAGTCAGAACTCTCATCTTTTGGTACTTCTGAACAGCCTCAACAACGACGAACACAAGATTCTCTTCAATGGAAGGATAGATGAATTTAACATGCCTATAGGTGCTACAAGAAACACACCATATGCAATAGATACTCTAAAGTTGATAAATCAATCAGAACATTCAAGCACGAGATCGAGCATGCTAGATTTCAAAATCAAGGTGAATGAAAAGAGAGCATAATTATACCAATTCTTCTACTGGGAAGGATGTTTCTTCCACTGGATGAGGATCTATGAAAAAGAGAATCCAGGTGAGGAATCAACACCTTTACCTTGTGTTGAAAAAAACATTCCTTTCTAAAGACCTCTTTTATGCATATATCTATAACTAGTTATTTTTATGCATATGTTCAATATCCTCATGGTTGGTGGTTGGATCTTGCCCACCCACTACAACAAAACCTACTTAGACATATTTTTACAACATTATTTTCTAAAAAATTATTAAATAATGATATAGAGAAAAAATCGCAAAAACAAGAGCTTCATCAAGACAAAAACTCTATTTACCAAAACACACTCACTGCACTCTAGACATGCATTTGTCTTGGTTCTCCGATTTTCTCATAACATATTCTTTCTCAGGTTCAACACCTGAGAATTTAGGAGCACCACCTCTTTGGGTAGACTCAGATTCCATTTCATGGCTATGCTCGTAATCTATCTAGTGTTCCCCTTCCATCGAATTTCTTGCAATTATGGCATCAATATGAGTTGTTCTTGCAAAGAAGGCATTTTGCATTTAAGATATTGAGTTGCTTGTCTCAAATTGTTGATTGATATATCTATCTTCTTTTGAAATTCAAGAGTGAGAGGATGATGGACTCTATAAGAAGGTCAAGGGATGACCAGGATGATGAGATAGGATGATGAGATGATGAAAAATCATGTTAAGAAGGCCCATTCTCAGACAAGAAGGATGGGGGAAGACATGAAGATGATGAATCAGAATGAGGATACAATCAAAGAGAACCCTATGCATGGAGAGGTGGTGAATACAATAGAATGCATCGACTGCAGTGTGATCCTATAGGGTAACCATACATGTAAAGGAATTGAAGAGAGCAAAATGCATCGAGTGCAGTGTGAGCCTGCAGGGTAACCATGCATGTAAAGACGATGAAGATAGCCTAATGCATCGACTGCAGTGTGAGAATGGAGGGGAACCAATGATACAATTGAGTTTTAATAATTTTTTAAATGAATTATAAAAAATTTCAAATAGGAAAATAATATTTTTCTCCACCCGGATTGTTTAGTCCCATCATTATGGTGTGAGCCAATGATAAAATGCAAATAATTTTTTTTTGAAATTGAAAAAAATGATTTTTAATTTCAATAAATCATAATTAAAAAAAAAAATCCAAAACATTGATAAGGCCTATAAAATCTTACCAAAATAGACCTATTAATATTTGAGAATGCACCCACTAATAAGGAGTCAACGATAGTTGACTTCGTACGAAAATCTATAGCCCCTTGGCGGGCCATGGAATAATAAGAGTTATGAAAGTCCTTTATTTTATAGAGATGAATTATTTTGTGAATATGGATTTGGTAGTTTTATATAGAATAAGAGGTATGAAAGTCCTTTTTTTATTTTACAGAGTTCAATTGTTCTGTGAAGATGGATTTGGTGGAGTATTTTGAAAAACATTTACAAGAAATTTATAAAATTAAAATTAAGAAAATAAAGTACAAATTCCTTACTCTCATTTAAATGTCATATTTGTTGCAATGGCTTAATATCCCTTTGCGGGTTAAGAGACACTCAAATCCGGCCATCCTTAACCCCTATTCAGGATAAGAGGCACTCAAATCCGACCATTCTTAATCGGATTGCAAGTTCACTTTTCATATTTTGGCATTCCAATTCCTTTTGTTTCAACTTGATTCTGAACATAGTAAATAGATTAATTACCACAATAAAATCAATATCTTAGTAATAATGACCTCTTGGCTAGTTGGTCTACGAAATAGTTTTTTTTGCCAGAATACGAAAATATAAATTTACACGAATGACTATTTTTTGTTGTTCAGAATCCATTTTTGAATGCAAAAATGGATTCAACATGCTGAAAAACTCCTAGGGCACTCATATTTTACAAAAACAATCACTCAAATTTATGAATCCAACAATTTCTCACTGGATATCGGGAAAATATCCCTAGAAAAAATCTTCATTTCGTAGAATCTTTAGCCTACGACTATAATTTGTTAGTTGTTCATTTTGAAACATGTATAGCCCTTGAATATATTAATATAGGATAGCCTAATCATGCACCCAATGAAGAAGTTAACCCATCATCTGGGGAAAAAAAGAACTGTAGAACAAGTGTGTGGGTATTCCTTTAATATACATGTAGTCTTTATTTTAGTGTGATTGAAACAAGTTTCATAGCCCATTAAATGCCCAAGTCACTTCAAGATCCTAGTGGATAAAGGGAAGAACATACCTCTCAAACTATCCACCTAATGAATGAGTACAAGCCCATACTACTTGTAAATGAAATCACATGGGTGAGGCATGGGTCAAGATTTGACTCTGAGTCCGATGTCCATATGTTTCACCTCAATGAAAATATATAAATGACATATTCTATCCTCCATTTTCTAGAAGTAGTTGCATTTTAAGGTTATGCATCCAACATTATACCAGAGAGACACTTGTTTCGATCCACCTTTCTTGAGTTCCCTTATCCTCATGCTACCCAAATTTCCTCATTTCATGACAAAAGAGGAAGTGAGGTGGGTTTTGTGCGACATCATAGAGAAAACCCATCAAAGGAAGCAAAGAAAACTCCCAGAAAGAGAGTTTGCAAACCACTTATGTAGCTCCCCTCAAGTGATATAATTCTTGTTTTAAATGCCTTCCCATTAGATAAATACAAATAATGTATTCTCTCCCCAAACGAAAAAAAGGAGCTTTCAAAGAATATGGGTGGGTGCAAGCCAATCGCGGTCTCTCATGACACATTAGTGGCAATGAAAACATGGAAAAACAACAATATGTTAACTCAGAGAGATTATTCAAGGTACTTTTACAATGAATTTGAATATGGCATAAAAGGATTAAATGTAAGAAATTGAATTAGCATTCCAAATATATATTTTTTTATTTATAGAATTTCTGAATAATATGTGAAATTTGAGTTTTTCTAACAATGGTATGCTATTTTATAAGAGAAATATAATGCATATGTTTTTGTTAACGCGGTGATCAATACATTAATGATGGAATTTCCTTAAAAAAATGTATAATTGTAGAGAACCCATTGTTCTACTGTGGCATAATTTTTCAAAATTTATAATCTTAAGTTTATATTTTTTTAAATTATGAATGTCATTATATCCTTGAAATTACAAGGTCTTGTGTTAGTGCAGGGTACAAGGGTCATAACAGCATCAAACAATTTATTTTTTTAGATTGTAGATCTCAATCTCTTCTACTGTGACGTATAACTTATTTTTAAAATGGTTAAGCTGGTAAAACGTTATATCAGAGATAAAAGAGGTGCATATTCTAGGATTATTGTATATGTCAAGACAAAAATATATGAAAATAGTAAAAAATATTATTATCATTTTTAAATTATATATTTGGAATATGCATAGTCAACTCTATATTTGTTTGTAGTTTCAATGAAAATGAATTTGTGTAGTGTATAGAAAAATAACATAAATATATATATATGTTGAGAGGTATTCAAAAAAATTGAGGTTTTATTGTATTTGCACACCAAACCACTAGGTTTCTCATCCTAAACCTAAATCTTTGGCAACCAACACAAAAAAATGTACGCTAGAGTGGTCACTCTTGGTAAAAAAAAATGAAATGAAGAGAACATGCATGCACTCTAGAATGTGCAAATGCTCTAGAATGCACACATGTTCTAGGAAATCACACACGCTCTAGGGACGCACACACATTCTAGGAACACATGTGCATTCTAGATTGTGTACATGCTCCAATTCCTAAGTCTTCCTCTTCTAACCTCCCTTTGATTCTATTTCCCTTATGGTTACCTTTATTGTTTTACATATTTATAGGTACATCATAATCATGTTAGAATATGTTGTAGGCACGTCATGAGTAATCCATCTCTCCATACTATTGATTTCACTCACCCTAGTGTTACATCACGCCAGACCATCTTTCCCTCCCTCCCTATAACCCTCTCTCTCTCTCTCCCTCCCTCCCTTTATGTTACCTTCTCTCTTTGACATATCTCTCTCTCTCTTGATCACTCACTTTCTATCTCTCCCTCTCCCCCTTATCTTCCACTCTCTCCATATTTACCTCTATCTCTCCCCGATTCCTCCCCCTCCTATCTCTCTTTAAATCTCTCCCTCTCTCCCTCCATCTATATATCTCTCTACACCACTCACTCTCCCCCAAACTCTCTCCATATTCTTCTCTCTCCCTCCCTCTATCCCTCTCCCCCTCCTTGCCTAAATACCTCCCTCACTCCCCCCTCTCCCACTTTAACACTCTCTTTCCCTCCCTTCATCTCACCTTCCCTCTCTCTCTCTCTCCATCATTTTCCCTCCCTCTTCTTCTCTTTATATCTCGTTCTCTCCCTCTCTCATTATCCTTGTCTCTCCCTCTCTCCCCCTTACTCTCTTCCCTTCCTCTCTCTCTCTCTCTTTCTATATCCTTATATCCAATTCCCTCCCCCCTCTCCCCACTCCATATATCTCACTCGATCATTCGCTTGATCGCTCTCCATATTTCCCTTCCCCCTATATTTCCCTCTCTACCCCTCTCTCCATGTCTCTCGATATCCCTCTTTCCATATCTCTCTCTATCCTCCACTATCCCCCCACTCCCTCCTCTCTCTCTTTCTCTCTACCCCAGTCACTCTCTTCACCTTCCTCCCTCTATCTCTCTTTCTACCCCACTCTCTCTCTCTCTCATCCTTTATCTCCACCTTCTTGCCTCTACCAACCTATAATTCCTTCTCTATCTACCCCACTCTCTATATTATTATTCCTCTCCACCTTACTCCCTCTCCCACCCTCTAATTATATCTCTATCCATCGCTTGATTCCTTCATCCCTCCATCTTTCTCTCTACATCATACATCTCTTTCTCTCTCTCTCTCCATATCACTCTACACCTCTCTCTTTCTCTCTATTTCTCCCTCTCTTTTGTCTATTTATCCCTCCCTCTCCCCCCCTCTCTTTCCTATATCTACCACTCTCTCCCCCTCACTTTGTATCCCATTTCATTTCTCACTCCCTCTCTCTTGCTCACTCCCCCTTTCTATTCCCCCCTCTCTCTCTCGGGCCCTGACCTTATCTCTCTTACTTGCAAGGAAAACATTTTGTAGCAGAGTTTTTTATGGAAACTCCTAGAAAAAATTATCGCTTCTCCATTTATAGAAGAGGTTGTTAGAGGAGAAAAGTGGTCGAAGGTTTTAGCATAGTTTTTTTTGGTGGTGTTCCTATCAAGTAAATATGCACCAATGCACAGATTATAAAAATTCCTCGGTGATTTAAAATTAAGGTGCATCGTTATCCACTATTAACAAAAAAAATACACACCGAACAAAGTGAACTTGTTCACGTGCATATTACTCCCCGACGTGTCCAAAATATTTGTCTCACCTTGGAAGTTGGTGCATCCTGTGAATTTACAAGATGCATCACTGACAATGTGTATATGATAAATAAAGGCATCGATGTCGTTAATGGAATGGAACCACTAAAATGTCAAAAAAGTAACATAGCAGTGCATTTTTGGAACACCCCATAAATGGTGCATTATAATATACAATGGATCAGTTAACAAAAATATCATGCTCTAAGACAAATGGATCACCAATTAATTCTATTAACCTATTGTAGTTCCCATTTTATAGAAAAAAAAATTGGTCTTTCGATGCATCAAATCCCATAAAATGCATTACTGTTGTGTATTGTAAGGCACAAGACAAAATATATAATAATTTACCATAAAGATTCATTGTGGTCGGTCAAAGCGAAGATCAAAGTATTGGTACATTTTAAAAGTCACTATATTATAAGTATGTGGTATCGAGGTAATTTGCTCACTGCATATTCCTTGAAAGTGATGAAATATTTACTCATGTATCACTATTTTATCAGATCTAGTACCTATTTATTTAGGTTTGTGAGACTAGATTTTTGACATATAGTAGAATAGAAAAATTTCCAACTCTAAATGCATGTGGGCCTTCCTAATTTATTTATAGTGAAGATATGAAACATAGATATATGAAAATAAAAAAAATTGGATTGTTGTTTGAATGTAGCCTTTTTCTGGGTACGACAATGGTTCTTTTGGAAGTTGGGTAGTATGTTGGAGGGTATTTATTCATATATTGTGTCCTAATGTAGATATTAGGATAGATGTATCATATCTGAGACAATGGAGGATAGGCCTATGCCACACAAAAATATCCCCTGGGAAAATACAAAGGAAGAATGCAGTCCATACTCCACAACTTTTGTTTATTTGTTGATTTGGTGGGCCAATTTTTTAGTTTTATATGAAGCTAGGGTTTTATTTAAGCCAATGAATTAATTTTTTAAACCTTTTTTGGATATATAGGTCATGTACTACTTCATTCCTTTTAGGGTTTATAGTTCACATGACCGTTAGAGAAATCAAACTTTAGTGTTATAAACCGGAACTCATTTTTCTTTTTTTAATGAGTTATGTGCTCCTAGTTTTGGGTGTATTTAAGTTCCAATATACAATGGGGTATTTATGTAATTGGATATATCCCTTTTTCATGTACATCCAAGACCGTTTTATATATTATTCTTAGGGTTTCGATGCTTACCAAAAAACATTGTTGATTCCCATATTTTACATCTATTGTTGTCGTATCTTGATCAAATGTGTTTTATCTATTGTTACTTTATTTAATTAGTAAAGTGGCTTGTTGATATGGATTGGATAATTATATTATTTTTCATCTATCTTTGTGCTTTCAAATTGGAAAAAAATGGAGGAATCGTCTTGCAGGGCCATTTTAGTGGCAGGTCCTAGTTTCGAAAATTGGGGTCTAGAATGTTCGAAACCCATTTTGAGGTATTAAATGGAATTTGGGGTGGTTTGTGCTCAAAGTTTGTGCACACACATTTCATGGTGTTCTACACTCCAATACCTTTCCAATAGTGCATACCATGCATTATCCAAAGCTTGTATGCAAATGTTATGCCTCTTGAAAGATGACTTATCATGTTGACCACCATGGTATGAGAGGATGCCACATCAACCCTAGTTAGTCATGCATATGGAGATAGCCAGATGGGGAATTTAAAAGATATTATAGAAGGTCCAAAAAATTATCACAATTGAAGGTAGAGTATTTAAAAACTCTAACCCTAGACGACTATCGGGAAATGTTAATTACTAAGCCGCTTGGAGGACAAGGGGTTTCATTCTATGTTATTGTATTTTGTTCCAAACCATAGCAGAAAAATAGGGACTGGGAAAATTAGAGAGAATAACAAAGGGTTTTAATTTTTTGTCTCATCCTAATAGGCCATAGTTCTTGGGTAACTCCATAGAGATTACCGTCTCCTTTGTACTCGCATTATTTCCATACCATAGAAAACATATCACAACAACCTCATATTATAGTTGGGTTTCCTCCTGTCAAGGTTTCCCAAAGAAAAAATCTATTTTATTTTGTAAATGTTGTCTTATTGTATATATATGTTTTATGGATAAGCAAAAAATAAATCACTAAAGATTCGGGAATCTAAAGTAATTTAACCTTGATATTGTAGATTTCATTTTTATTTATTAGATTTGTTTTGATGAACTAT
Source organism: Picea sitchensis (assembly GCA_010110895.2). Taxonomy (NCBI): domain Eukaryota; kingdom Viridiplantae; phylum Streptophyta; class Pinopsida; order Pinales; family Pinaceae; genus Picea; species Picea sitchensis. The sequence continues at coordinate 173,507 of SNQJ01S0012589.1, read as the reverse complement.
TCCAATGGAATATCCACTAAGTTTTACAGATCATATTAGTATCAAGGAAGGATTTATTTTAGGTCTTTGTGGGAAGTTGGAGGATCTAGGAACGGACTTAATGGTAAGTTGCATAAACCCTAGCTATGACAGATGAATTTGTTCATAACAACCCTCGAGAATATCAAGGATGATTTTAAGGATGGAAATTTATTTTAAAATGTAGAAACCTTGACGAATCTTAATAATCCTTCATATGAAAACTATAAATGTTTGGTGATATTTTTGTAAAAATATTCAAATTTCTAAGGATTTTATATAGTTTGTATAACATTTTTATGATTTTTTAGGTAAAATAATTTTATCCTATAGAATTTGGGCGATTCATTTTTAGAATAGTAAATATTGTTTTGGGAAAAACCATGGAAAATTAGCCCATGAGCGAAATTTAGCCCCTAAAATCATCCTTTCTCGAGATCTAGTAGAAGAGAGATTTGGGAGGCTAGAATCATAGGAAAACGATATCAACTTCAATATGAACCTCCTCATGGAGTATCTAGAAAGAAATTTCAGACACTTTAGAGATGATGGAGGATCTAACTCAGAGATTAGGTTCGAGGGGAAATTGGGAGATCGAGAAGACCAAAGAAAGGATTCATGGAAAGAACGTGAGAAAGAGAAATCGATTTCAAGTGACATTAACCATTCATAATGCCTATTTAATATGGAAGTGAAAGTGGACATAAAGATATACCAAGGTCAGATCGATTCATCATAATGGAATCATTGGTTACACCAACTACAAGTTTAGTGTAGAATTCACCATATAGATGAGGAGTAAAATATTTCATTTTCTGGATTGAAGTTAGACGAAAATGGTTTAACCTTGTGAGAAATTCACACACAGACACTTATGCTAGAGGGTGATCCAGCAGTAACTAAGTGGGAGGATTTTATAACCATCATTAATTCCAAGTTCAATTGTATTGGGTGTGTAGAGGAACAATGCATCCATTTTCATTACTTCAGGAAAAGGCAGGAGCAGAGTGTACAGGAGTACACCATCAAGTTCAAAAAGATGGCCATCATGTTGCATATCTCTCCCAATAATCGATATGTACTCATCAAGTATCTAGGGGGTATACATAGTAATATTTGAAATAAATTGATTTTTTTCAAGCCAAGGACAATAGACAAGGAATGTGTATAGGCATAATGTCTGGAACACATAGGTCATAAGGTCATAAGAACAAATAAAACAAGGAACTCCTTTCCAAAACTCCATGTCCTTTACCCAATTCTGGTAAAACTTAAAAAGGATTCCTCCTCCCCAATTCCTCTTTAGTTTAAGTTACTTTATGATGGAATTACATATGTCTTTTGTAAATAGGCAATCAACCATTAGATGATTCAAATTTTCGTCCTTTTATCCACACACACACATCTGCTAGGACCAATCATACCTCTTTTTGTCAAATTATCCCAAGTAAGAATTTTATTTTCAAACATTAAACAACAGAATAATTTAACTTTTAATGGTAACTTCCACTTCCAAATCTATATGTACCATTCATTTTGAAAACCCTCATTGTCATCTAGAATTTGTACTTCACAGGATTTCTTTGCATTTACTTGTCCTCCTTTGGTATTCCAAGACCACAATAATGTATCATTTTTTGCATTTAATTCAAAGCCAGATCCATCTAAGACTTTTAAATATAAATCCCATTCCTCTTTTTGTTCTCCATCTAGACCAATACTCTCTTCATTTTTCCATCTTGAAGATGTTTGGTCCTTAGTTACAAGAAGTCCTACATGTGCTAGAAATTGTATGCCAATTGAATGCAAAGTACTTGTTAAATTATTTGAGAATTTAAAGTATGATTGTGTTGCAATCATTGGATCCTCTCCTATCCTAATATACCATCCATTTCCCAGATTCTAAGCAAGCCAATCAGTGATGATAGGTAAATAGGTTGTTAGTGCTCTCTAGCAGTTTGACATACCAAACTAACTTTTCCTCCCTTCCCTGAACCACTCAATAACTTTTTTATTTTTCAAATACTTCTTATGTACCACTTCATGCCAGAGACCAGGAACCATAAGGAATATCCACAGACTCTTTTGTTCCAATGCTTTTCCAAACGAGAAAATATTTTTTAAACCCCATCCTCCTTTCTTCTTTGGTTTGACAATTCTTTTCCAGTTTACCAAGTGTATACTTTCTTTTTCTTTTTTCCCGGTCCATAAGAAACTAAACATCCTTCTTCTAACTTTATTTAAAATACTTTTAGGAATATTTGTCAATGATAGCCAGTAAACATGTATACTTTCTAATACTAATTTTACAAGTGTTACTCTTCCCCCTAAAGTAAGCCATCTATGACTCCAATTCGAGATTATTTTTTCTATTTTTTCTACAGCCAGCTCCAATCGGCCAAATTATAGAAGTTTGGTTTAATAAAGAACCCCAAATACTTAAAGCCAACTTCAATTGATTTAACTTTAGATGGAAGAATATATTTTAACACTAAGAGCTCCTCCCATGTCCATCCTGCTTCAAGGAATAATGACTTATGTGAACTGAAGGACATCCCCGTCACATTACAAAACAAATCAAGTGCCTCATTTAATACTTTCCATTCTGTGAGATATATGTTCCTAAACAACAATACATCATCCACAAATAGTAAATGAGTAATTATGATTCCCTTTGCAACTAAAACACCTTCAATTTTTCCTTCTTTAACGAGCTTCAGAATGATTCTACTCAATCCTTCCACAATAAGTAAAAACAATAATCGAGATAGGGGGCATCCTTGCCTCAATACTATTGTAATTTTGAAAAATCATAAGGGATTCCATTTATTAAGACATAAATTTTCAAAATTTGCACACCCCATTATCCAATCAGTTGCTTTTAGACTTGGGCCAATCTGAAGTAAGACTAGCCTTAGATATCCCCAATCCACCCTATCATAAGCCTTCATCATATCAAGTTTTAGGACCAAATATTTTTTTATTTTAATCTTTATATTGTCCAGGGCTTCCTGTTCCACTCCTATGACATTTGTAATTTGTCTACCCTCCAAAAATCCAAACTATTCCTTTGAAATACTTGTTGAAAGAGAGGATTTGATTCTATAAACAATATGTTTTGTAATAATCTTGTAACTCAAACTATAGAGTAATATTGGTCTAAATCATTCAAAAGTATCGGGCTTGTAACTTTTCGGGATAAGTGCTATAAATTTATCATTCATAGCTCCTTAAACCTTACCTTTCAGTCTAGATTCTTCCACCACAACCAACAATTCAGGCCCCAAAAGATAAAAAAAAAAACACAAAAAAAACTCGATAGTCCATCCATCTGGCCTAGGACTTTTTGATGCAGCTGAACATTTTAGAGTTGATAGTACTTCGAATATTTTAATTGGATCAAAAATTCTAAGACCCTCTTCCTCATAGAAAATGCTAGGATAGGCTCTAATAACTGCCAATTGGTTATAAATAGAGAGATTCTCCTGAGTTTTAAAGATGTTATAAAAGTATCCAATGGCTTCCTTTTTTAAAGCCTAATGGATTGTAATGTTGGAACCATCGTCCTTTTTAATATCCCATATGGAATTTGGTTGTTTTCTATAACTTGCATATGCATGGAAAAACTTTGTATTCATGTCTCATGATGCAAGCCAATTGATCCTACTCTTTTGTCGCCAAGTTTCCTCCTCCTTCTTTAAAAGAAATTGTTTTCTTTTTTCTTTCTCTAATACCAATACGTTTTCTTCATCCTTATCAAAAACCCTAGGAAATTCAAAGTAAAGGATATCTAAGTCTGTCTCTAGTTGAGTTAATTCCTCCTTTTCCCATTGTTTTTTATTCCTATCCCACTCAATGACCAAAGACTTTAGTAATTTTAGTTTTTGTACTAGGGAGTCCATTGGGGTTATATTCTTTGTATCCATGATCCTGTTCTAATTCAATCTCACTAGATTCACAAAATTTGGTTCATCTAACCAGAAATAATTGAATTTAAAAGGATAAATGATATTTTCTTGTTCTTGATCCAATTCCAAAATCACTGGCATGTGATCGGAAATCTTAACATTTACCACCCAAGACCTGTATCTTATCCATGACAATGCTATCTCCTTATTAATTAAAAAATGGTTCAATATCTTAGCAATATGATGTTGTTCAGCTCTTCCATTCCTCCAAGTTGGGAGAAAATTTACCAGTTCTATATCGACTACTCCTTCTTTTTGGAGCATTTGGATAAAGTATGAAGTCATTGGATTAGATCTAGGATGAGAACCCCACACTTATGTATTTGAAATAATAAATTTTAATTTTCCTCCCATAATTAAGTTGTGTTCTTTGAGTAATCCATCCAACTTTATCTTTTCCTAGAATTCTTGTCTATTTCCATAGGGGTCATAGTAGTTTATCAAATTCATACTTTTCTTTAAATCCTTTACAATTCCTTCCAATAATATCCCTGTAGGAGTCAAAAAATCATTAAAATCGTCTCTCCTCGTATTCCATGCAGATAATAGACCTCTCGATAATCATATTGAATCCACCCCACATAATTTTCATGTGGGTAAATGTTTTGCAATATTTCCATCTCTTTGTGTTCACTAACCATAGTTTCTTGGATAAATAGTTTGTCTAGCTTTACCAATTCTAAAATCCATTTGAGGGATAAGTACTTGGGACAACCCATTACTCCTCTTACATTTAGTGAGACCACAATCATTTTTTAACCCTTTCTTGGGATTTTTGAGCTCTAAGCGCTCTTGGTCATTCCAAGACCCACAATCTTGTTGAAGAAATGTTCTTCTTCTCCTCTCCTAACTTTCTAGAACTTCTTGTATTTAACGAGGAAAAATAATTTTCCAGACCTCTAAATACATGTCCTTTCAAAGTTGATAGATCACTCAAAATACTACAAACTACTTCACCTTCTTTCTTCACATATTTCTTATCCTTTAAAGAGGTCATAGGAAATCCCGAAGTAGACCTGAAGGGGGTTACAATTTAGAACCTCTTTGTATGAGGGGATACATGTTAATAAGGAGTCATCAATTGTATGAGGGGATACATGTTAATAAGGAGTCATCAATTAGAGTTTGAACAAAAGGTTTTTCCTAAGTGTGTCCACCATGGATTTCCACAAGGACCTCCGCCTCCACCTTAGAAGTAGTGCCAATTTCAAGTTGTGTACAATTCACTAACAATCGATCTAGGATAATATCTTTCCTTTTAGAACACAACTCCCCTTTTACCTCCCAGGTCTCTAAAATAGGCTTCATACATAGAGGAGAATTACAATCATCCCTACCACTAGAATTGTTAGTTAAAGGCTCGTTGCAAGTGGTCTCATCACTAGATATAAACCCTTCTAGAACCCTTCTCGTCAACTCGGGGAAATGCCTACCTTTCTATGGGTTTCAAAACCCTCCTTAATAACCCCCTTACAAATAGGCTCCAATAAAACCATGTTTTCTTCTAATTTTAGATCAGGGAAAACTGGCCCCTCGGGAATAACATGAGTAGACAACGAAAGGGGGTTTTCCAAAAAACATTCTCCTCAGAAAATTTAAATCACACAGAGACAGTGAGGAAAATAGTGTAGGGATAAGATTTTTTAACTTACTAAGTAAAGAGTCATTATCCATATTCAAAGAAGACAAGGCCCCTTCTTCACAGTACATTGCAGTAAATATCGTTGGCCGGTGTGATTTCATCTCCATATCAGCCTCCCAGTCAAGGAAAAAGGTGGAAGTTTCTTAAGTATATCGAGACAAGCTAGTTTCATATGGCCCACTTCCTTATAGACCGAACACCTAAATGGGATCCCTAGATAATCTAATCTTTGAAAGTAAATACAACTACGCTAGTCAATTTCCAGTTCCACTGGTATCCCTTGTTGTAGATCAAATTCGACCGAAATTGTACCATCCTACCTATCCTATCCTGCAAGTACCCACAGGTCAACATGCAAAAATTTACCTAAAGAGTTTCCAATTTCGTTGAAAGTTTCCAGGATCCAGAAAACTAGTGGGAAACTTGGTAATAATACCCAAGTGTGTCGAAATCTGTTTTGTTCCTTCTATGGATTAAAGAGGTGAGTCCAATGCTTCAACATTAAACTCCCGGAGTTAAACAACCAGACCCTTTCCAGAATCGACTCTTAATCTGCCATATATTTAAACCTAAAGCAATACCACCCTCTAACTAAGACAATTATTTATGGCATATATCCCAGTACATGTTTCTAGCTATCTTCAACCCATGTGATAATACCTTTGGGCAACATCGCCTAGTAACTAAACCGGCCAACCATTGCACATAAGGAGAGAGAAGTTACCTCTAGCAGGCCAACATATCATCCTAGAACCATCGACGCCTTATTTTTCTTGGGTTTCCATGCTTTATTATCCCAAGTTTGCTTCACCTCCCCCACAGACCATCTAGTGACAGTTTTAGACTTTAGTCCCTCCTCCGGTCGGAAACACCTTAGTACCTACACACATTCCTTTGCATCTGAAAGCCCATTTGTCCCTCCCAAAAAATTAGTAGAACGTCGACACTCCTCTCTAATGTTAATCCCACCATTCGATGACCACAGGGAGGATAACCCAGAGCTATGTGGAGCACTTGGTACCAATGGAAAAAAAAAACCTCACAATGCCTCCACATCGAAAAGTTTGTCGATGATCCCGATGGACCTCGTGTCCATCGATCGACCATCAGAATCAACACCTGTCAGCTGGGATCTCCTAGAGGTGTCATCCTATCAAAAGGAATTTAAAAGAGGGTATGGTTTACACGTTTCCCACCTGTCCTCTCTGAGGTATGCACGGTAATCATCGTCAAATTTATAAATACCTTCATGGCTCAAGAAATCTTCATTCGCCAAGCATGTGGCTAAAGCCAACTCATCTTCCTCCATAAGTTGTAAGAACCATCCCAGTCAACCTTTACACAAGTGAGCACGCCTACCCAGGTACTAACCCCCACTCGACTTACCTCACATAGGGTCCCTCCCGTCGACTTACCGGGTCCCCTCACAAAACCAAAGATGTTCCATCTAGCCTACTGAGTGGGCCCAGGTACTCGAGACCTCGACCCTCCTAGTGTTCCACCTCGGCCCTCACACTTCAGACGCTATATTCCTTTTAGATGTGCATGTATCATAAGTTGAACCTTAACATAATGTTTAATGAAATCGTATTCATCTAGACGATTTAATTTTGGTCGCCATCTAACTTTTATCTTCTAAATATTTCTCATTCACATCATATATTCTCAACACATCATAATATTCGTACCATGAGGTATGTATCTCAAAGGGATATCAAAGCATAAGGTGGATATTATGCCAACAAGAAGATTAACATATGATTTGAATGTTACTTATGTGATTTTTATAAAATTGTATGTTTATTGATTATTTCTTTCAAAATTGAAACTAAAAATAACTTTGCGTATATGTTTTTATTTGCTTATGCGTTGATTTTTTATATATTGTTTTTCATTACTAATTATTTTATTAATTATTTGTACACATATTTTTGTTAAAGTAAAAACCACCAAACTATCCTATGGCCAATCATTAACAACTTTTTGAAACAATATCAATTAAATGGAGAAGGTTTTAGATTTACAATACTTTTCCTAACCTTAAATTATGGAAAACAATTTCAATTAACAAGTAACATGGTAATTATATGGCCAATCATTAACAAATTTGTGAAACAATCTCAATTAAATGGAGAAGGCAGTAAAAGCCACCAACCTACAATCCTATGGCCAATCATTGAAACAATTTGCGAAACAATCTCAATTAAATGGAGAAGGTTTTAGATTTACAATACTTTTGCTAACCTTAAATTATGGAAAACAATTTCAATTAACAAGTAACATGGTAATTATATGGCCAATCATTAACAACTTTGTGAAACAATCTCAATTAAATGGAGAAGGTTTTAGATTTGCAATACTTTTGCTAACCTTAAATTATGGAAAACAATTTCAATTAACAAGTAATATGGTAATTATGTTTGTATTAGTAATTGTAAATGAATCTAGATACGAGTTTTAAGTTATTTTGATAGTATATATATGGCTATGATATAAGTCATTTTGATAGTATAGATGTGCATGTGATATAATAGCAGCTTAGCTAAAGAGATTATTATACATGTCTATGGAAATGTATATTGTATGACAATTTTCTTTGACTTTGAATTAGTTGTTTGTCAGTGTATACATATTTATAAAGTTTTTAAATTTTATTTTATTAATTTTATTTTATTTTTTCTTTTATGAAATTTGAAATTCTTAATTTTCTATTGGTTGAAGAGAGTGACTAATTTTATGTGGTTTTAATATGGATTGGCATATTAAAATATTTAATTCAAAAATTAAAAATTCAAAAATCCCTCAAAGTGCCACCTAGTCATGACTTTAATTTGTCATTTAATGTATTCATTGTTGATGTGAGATATATCATTATTTTAATCAATTCCGGATGTAAAAGATATGATTATTTTAATCTATTTACTCCATACTCCATTAAATGATACTTGAGTACTTCATTAATTTGATAGTACTTCCTATTTTAACCTTGTCATTTAATGTAATAATTATTGTTTAATATTGATACCTTTTATATAGTTTTAATATTTATTCTAATTTTTGTTACTTTTATTAGTCCCTGTCGAAGGCGTAGAGGGACTATAGCAATCGATAATTCGTTGACTTCATATAAGTTTGTACTTTGACTAAAAATATTTGCATAGTATCTATTGTTGGAACTAGGGAAATAAAAAACATTGATTTTTATATAATAAAAAATACCATATATGTCATGATCTAATTAGATAACAGATTGGAGGTCTTATTGCCAGCTTCACTATTCTCAATGTTTGATATGTTAGCACATCTAATTTTTTTGATCATATACAGTCTTTCTGAGTTTTTATTTTTTTCTTGAAATGTTTGGTTATCCAAAGTTTTGAAGATAGAGAGTCAGTATTTTATTAGTTGACTTCATATTAGTTTTTCCTTTGAAAAAAATATTTTTTACATAGCCTCTATTGTTCGAACTATTGTTACTAAATTTTTTTATTGTTATAAAATAATATAATAAATCTTTTTCCGTACGTAAGAGACGTGCCACACTGCATTCTTTCTTAAATGTTTACAGAGCATATCTGTCAGACTTAAATGTTTACCTAAAATGCCTCACAACCTTAAGTGTTTACTTAACAGGCTTGTTACAATACATTTTCTTCCGTTATTTTTTTTTGTTTGCAATGTTCTCTGCAGTGAATATGGGAAATATTGCTCTTCAACGACATTGTTGGTTCACTGGTTCATGCTTTCTTCTTGCTTGTTCACTAATTTCTTATTTGCCTATTGTTGTTGTTCTTGTTTTCCTGCTGGTCTTGTTGCAGTTTGCACGCTTGGGATTCTGCAACCACGATTGGAACTGCCCTACTGTCATTCCCCATTGATGGGTAGGTTTGGGTGTCATGTTTATCTTTGCTTCCTATTTGCAGTTTGTAGTTGGAAAATGTGACTACTGGGGATGCCTGAGTCGAAATCCTCTTGCAAAAAATCTGTGTATGTGAGGAAAAAATATGATTCCCTTTTACTATACGTCACTATGGTTGTGTTGGAGGTAGGTTCTATGTTGAACATTGGCCTTCTGTTGTTCCCCGTTGACGGGCGAGTTTGGGTATCGTGTTTAGCTTTGCATTCTATTTGCAGTTTGCAGGTGGGAAATTTGATTGTTGGGGATGCCTGAGTCGAAATCCTCTTGCATAACATCTTTGTATGTGAGGAGAAAATACGATTTCCTTTTCCTATGCGTCACTGTGGCTATGATGGAGGTAGGTTTTGTGTCGAACATTGGAGATCAGGAAAAAGAACCTTCTCTGGTCATAATAATCACATACAAAGATGGACTGCAAGAGAATTTTGATAGCTCCCAATATTGAAAGATACCAACCATGAAAACCACACCTTTCTTAATTACTTGCATAGTGGCAGGCCTTTGGACGGTCCTGATAGATTTCAATGATTACCTGATAGGTCTCACAACCTCAAATATTTGGTTAAAATATGTGTTACAATACATTTTCCTCTGAATGTTTTGATACAATCTTGCGTGCAGTGAATTTGGCCAATATTGTTCTTCACCGAAATTCCTATTCGGTTGGTTGGTGTTTTCTTCTTGGTTCGTTGTATGTTTCTTATTGTTGTTTGATTCAACTTTGCAGGTTGAGGTCTTGCAGTTGTAGTTGGGCCTTTCGGTGCTTCTTAACTGGTTTTTTATTTGTTTCTTTCTCTTGTTTGCTTGAACTTTGCAATGTTGGGGTCCTGCATCTGCAGTTGGATCTATTGTTACATAGTTTTACAGTTGGCTCCCCAGAAAATACTATTAAGATAAAATAATATGCAAAATTTTGCAGTGGATGTAAACAACATCTCTTATGGCTTGAAGCAGAGTTTGTTGGGATCCAACTATATTTCAAAGATGACAATGTTTTCCCAGCAGTTAATGTATCTTTATGGCTTCATAGTTATGAGACTAAGTGTTGTTGTATGAGCGATAAAGTTATTCTCTCCCTTTATTTTTCCTCTTCTAAACTTTCTCATTTTTCCCTTTTGTTCTTCCCCTCTATTATGCATTTCTGGTTCTATACTTTGTAACGTTTCTATGGTCGTGGATTCCTGGGGTGGACAATTGAAAAATTGTCATCTCTAGCTATATATTTACATCACGAGTCCGACCGACCGCCATTCGTTTTCATACTTACACAATTTCTTCTAAACTTGCACGTTTTTCCCTTCTGTTCTTACCCTCTATTTTGTGTTTATGGTTCTATGCTTTTTCACGTTTATGTTCTTGCGGATTCCCAGTGTGGAAAACTGACAAATATTCATCTCCTACAATATCTTCACATCACAAGTCCGACCGACCATCGTTCGTTTGCATACTTAGCCAATTTTATGAATTCGGGTTCGCTGATAGGTACTATCGAACTCTAGTAATACATGTTCAGGGTATACATCTTGCACCCAAAATTTCATGCTCTACAATTTGACCCCAAAATCCTCAAAATTGCAATCCTACCTCTACCTACAATGACTCCATCTGTCCATCCTCCCTTTCCATACTTATTCGAGTCTTCAAAATTTTGTAGGTTCACGCACTCCTGGGTTCAAAAACGTTAAAAGAATTTTTCTCTCCCCTCCATCCCCGATACCTTCTACCCTTCCCAATGCAGATTAATTATGCTTTTACTAGTGATAACCGTCTAGACAGGTTCGAAAAGATTGTCTTTAATAGGCGAAAATCTCAAGGACATCTCCCATTAAAATGCATAAAGAGACGAATATTATGGGATTTGATAAATGTTTTTGCGTCCATTTTGAATTTGCAAAAAGTGTTGGCTATTTTACTTTTTTAAAGGAATCATCATAGTAACAGTGAAATATTGTACTACCACACTGCCATCCATGAATGTGTCATCCACAGAGGTCTTGATGTCATGTCCCTCTTTAATACTGTGCATATGTTACAGGTTGTCATATTTGAGAATTTGCTTGCATATGGGAATGTTAACTCGTGCTATTAGTGACTATTCAACACACATATTAGAAAATATTGGCATTAATAAGTGTAAATATCGAGGGCATCTGCCATTAAAAAAAATTAAACCAAAATCCACGGAAGATTATACTATCATCCTCCAGTGTTGATTTTAAATAGTTATTCCCATTTCTCTCTATCATCGAAGAGTTGGGATTTAAGGTGCCTTTGTTGTAATGTTCTTGGTCATGGACATGTGAGACAACTTAGAGATTCCATTAAGGCCCAATTGAAAGAGGAGGGAATGGTTTTATGTGATGCCATCTTTGAGAGAAAAAAAACTCTGTTAGCCAACAAAAAGTCAGAAACAAAAAAAAAAAGTCAAATGTCTTGTGGTTGGTATTGTCCCTGAATTTGATGATTTGGATGGTTGAAAGGCCTTCCTGAAGATTTGTGTGTTGATATTCTTTGTTTTATTACTGGGATTTGGAAGATACTTTCAGGTCACCTGCAAAATGCTCCTTCGTTGAAGTATATAGTTTCTTCCAACAACACACATTTGGCAAGTGTATCAAATTCTGCAGACCACACAAGAATTTATCTTTCGTCAGAGGAGTTGCACATACCGTGTCTTGCAAAATGGTCTATAATATTCGGAAATGACATGAAATATTACTCCATTTGTCAATATACTCAGAAGGAAATTATAAATTTGGATCATCGCGAGTATGAGAAACGGTATGGGTGGTTGAATCGACATCCTAAAATTACAGAAGTTTCTATTTCAAATTTTGTTGAGCTACTTATGGGTGTGGTAACAGACTTGACAGAAGGTCATATTCTTTGTCAAAGTTTGTTCATTGTCCTCTATATGTAGTAACAAACTCCACATACAATCAACTTTCTATCGCCACTGCACAATTGTTTTTACTATTGCTATGCATATGATTGGATCTGGGTCGATGAGTTTTCCCCTCTTTGCATGGATATTCTCGTCCTACATGAAGGTGGGTATATAACCAGGGAACGACGCTCTCAAAAATTTCTAATTCCTGCATCAACATTTAAGTGGGAAAAGTTAATGGGAAGGAATTTTGGAGTATGGACTTTGCAACACTTTCTGAGGATTAATTTATACTACCACCTTCTGCAAGAAATTTCAGGTGTTCGGTAATGATTTGTTTTCTGTAAATCACCTTTTACCACCAACTTCATGTAATCATTTTATTTAATTATTTATAAGAGACCTTAATGTAGTGGTGTATTCCAAAGTTGTTTCCACCTAAAATTTCTTATTTTTTTAAATATATAACAATGTAATTTTTTAACCCACGGCTGTTCGAAAAGTTTTAGGCATTGTTTGGGATTAACGTCCTTCAAGGATGTTAATTAATCACACAATTAATATTGCTTGTGCCAATGCAATTGAGTCATTGTCCACTATGGAAATTTCATTAACACTGCAATGTTAGATAATAGATGTTTGTCATGTACCTAATGTCAAGGTCATTATCGCACAGGACACCCAACGTCCAAATATTTATGGAATCAAAGAAACATTGTAGTTGTCATGACAAAGAAACACTAAATTCGATTTTCTTTACAGGTCTGGCACTCCTACAGTCTAAGTCCTTTGACAATAAAAATCCTCCTTGTTCATCGCATTGTCGCACTGCAATCAATAGCATTGTTCCCATTTCCACCGCCAATGTCAATGTCTGAAGCTGAAGCTATATGGAGCCTGGGGTCAATGCTAGTGTGGATGCCTAAAGGTGAAATTACCTAGAGCCTGCGATCACGATTTCTTCCACTTGACATTAGTATTAGTAGTGATAGAAAGTTGATTGTATGTCGAGTCTGTTACTGTAGCCAAAAGTCACTCAACACTCTTTGACATAAAAACTGACTATTTGTCAAGCCTGGTACAAATTTGGCATAAAACGTTCTGTAATTTTATAATGTTGATTCAAATGCGCATATAGTTTCTCACATTCGTGGGTATCCAATTTTATAATTTCCTTATGAGTGTATCCGGGCATGGAGTAATATTTGGCATCACTTCCAAACATTCCATACCATTTTGTGGGTCGCCATGTCTTCCACCCCTACGACGAAAGATATATTCTGATGTGATCTGCAACATTTGATACACTTGTCAGATATGTGTTGCTGGAAGAAGTTGTGTACTTCAACAAAGGAAAATCTTGCCATTGACTTGGACGTCCCTTCCAATTTACAGTAATAAAACAAAGAAGTTAAACATACAAATCTCCAGGAAGGCTTTTCAACCAAATAGATGATCAAATACAGGGATAATAATAGTCACAACATACTTGATTTTTTTTTTTGTCTCATCTTTTGTTGGCGAACATGATTTGTTTTCCACAAAGATGACGTCACATAAAACCACTCCCTCGTCTTTTAATTGGACCTGAATCTCATCTCAAAGTTGTCTCATATGTCAATGATCAGGAACATTACAAGGAAGGCACCTTAAACCCCAAGTTTTCGACGAAAGAGGGAAATTAACACTTAACAAAGTATGGAATGTTGAATAACCAACCAATGCAGGTAGGCCATATCTAGAAGAGACAAGTTATTCAAAAAACTAGGATAGATCTAGTTGGCAGTAGCAATGAAGTCCAAGACCCAAAATTGATATTAAACTCATTATTTTTTACGAATCAAGCATTTGATGGTCCAGTTGAAATCTATAAAATACTGTCCACAATCTTAATTATTGTACATATTTTCTTTTTTTGTCGGCGGCAAGCCCAATCGCAGTCATTATGGAAACTAATCTCAGCTCTATTTTGTAACCCAGTTTACTTGAATATAGAATATTTGAGTTTTTTGTATGGTTTTTTCCAATCTCTGGTGTTGTTTTTTATTTTATTTTGTACTTTTTCTTGTGTGTCATTAAACATGGACAAAAATCTTTTTTTTCTGCTGCCCAACACTTCGATTTAAATAAAGGCCACTCTGCTCGCTCCTTAATTTTTACACAGAAGAGTAATTTGTAATAGGCCATACTTATGTGGCACCCACCCTATACTTAAACAAAGAAATGGGAGGACCCATCCTGCTTTCATTCTTCGGGGTCCCGTAAATAGAATGAATTAATGACTCTATTACAACAATGAAACTCAAGTGTTGACGTCATGTTCCTGTTCAATATTTTGCATACATTTCAACTTCTTCTATTTTATAACATCCATGCATATAAAAAATGTTGCATCATATATATATATATATATATATATATATATATTATCATTATTATTTTTTCTTTCTATTGCTTATGGGTTTCAACAAAATTTGTGAACCGAACAACATCCTACAAATTGGAAGATGATTTTCTTTTGGACCAGAAATAATATATTAACATATATTAATATGAGTACTATTGGAATAAATATAAACACTTTATCTTTAAATTTTCCATGTTTTCTCCCCCTCGATTATCCCTTTGTGGTTCTATATTTAGTCACATCTCTATGATTACGACCTCTTGGATTCATGGATTGGCAGATGCTTATCTTTATCTATATCCTCACACCATGAGCCCAATCGACCGTGGTCCATTTGCAGTATCCAACACTTATGTCCCCTGTTTCGTCATATACATATTTCACCCAAATAAATTTCGTGATCTGCAACTTATGCTTTTACTAGTGAGGACTGACGAGGGGTTCGAAAAGATTGGCATTAATAGATGAAAAGTAGATGTTGTTCTATGAGATACTTGGCCCTTTTTCCCTTTTCTTATTTCCATCTATTATCGATTTATGGGTATATACTTAGTCTCCTTTCTATGACCATGGGTTCCAGGGTTGGAGGGATGACATATCTTCATCTCCATCTATATCCTCACATGACGAATTCGACCGACCGTTGTTCTTTTCCATACTTAGCCAATTTTATGGTTGCGGTTGCTGAGTTGGCCCTTTCAAACTCTATTGCTTCTTGTTCGGTGATATATATCTTGCACTCAAAACTTATGTGATCTATAATTCCATCGTGGACTCCTTGAAATTGCAAGCTTCACTCTACCAGGGTTCACAAATGTTTCAAAGTATTTTTCGTTTCCTTCCATCCCCACTAAATTTGCACCCTTCCCAAAATACATTGATTATGGTATTACTAGTGACAACTGAACACACTGGTACGAAACAATTGACACCTAGACCTTCGAATCTTCCGCGACTTGAAAACAGTTCCCAAAGTTCTGCGATATACAATTTGTCTATTGTAATGCCCAGTCACGAGCCCGAATGTCTATCGTTCCTTTCAATACTTAGCCCCAAGTTGACCGTATCTCCATGACATTGTACATTTACTATGTATCGAGTCCAACCTACCGCTTCCCTGTTCCATAATTAGACACGTTTTTTATTGTGGGTTCCCAGAATGGCAGACTCATAATTGTGTTTCCAATGTTCTACGACTAGAAAACAATACCCGGAGTTTCGTGATATAGAATTTGTCCATAGGAATGCACCATAATTCCCTCTTCTGTGTTACACGTTCCATGATCAACACTCCCGAGAGATGCAATTTTACCCTCAGGCCCTCACCTCTGCTGGTTGTATCTTCTAGCCCTATTTTGAAGTATCACCACCCGCTTTCGATAATTAGCCATTCCTTAATTGTTGTTCCATGTCCCCGCCACCTTCCTACTTTTCTCTAAATATGCAATTGGAAATCTTCGTCATGCATAAACCTTAAACATGTCATTAATGAGAGAAACGCTCGAGGATATCTCCCACACCTCTGCCATATACAAATTGACCATCGGACTCCCATATCATCCCCTCTTCTGTGGTACACATTTTGCACTCAAGTTTCGATACATACAATTTGACCCTCGAGAAGTCATGTGTCTTGCGGAACCATTGTCACCCTAATTCTGAAGCTAGTCTGACCGCTTTCCATACTTGTCCATTTCATGGAATCTCTTTCGCGGTTCCTCGGGTTTGCGGGTTCACTAAATATCCAATTCTTAGTCACTATTTACTGTGCTCAAACAAGGTTTAATGCTAACAGTTCGTCATGAAACAACCATACATACTGTCATTAAAAAGAAAAAGCATCGACGAGACAGTGAAATTTAAACGAAGCTCGACTCCTTGAATTTAAATTAATTTATCTTCTCTTATTTTCTCTTTTCTTCCAAGAGACATGCATAAAAGATCTTGCCACACAATGGGATATATATTACAAGTTTCAATATATTAGCAAAAATGAATCAGCCCAGTCGTTTCTCTAATGCATACTTGAGCCAATTTTTCGATTGTGGGTTCTTGGATAGGCGGGATCACATTTTCACTTCCATTGTTCGGTGTCCTGCAAACATTACCTGGACTTCCACGATATAAAAATTTCCCTCTGGACTATCTTATCATACCCTCTTTCGTGTTATGTTTTTTTCACTCAAAAAATTCTGAGACATACAATTTGACCCTTGGGCCCTCAGATCCAATGGTTGTACCTTGGAACCCTATTTTGAAGCCCGCCGGATTTCTTTCGATTATTTGACACTCCTTAATTGCTCTTTCCCGTCCCCGCGACCTTCATACTTCTTTCTTAATATGAAATTAGTAACCTTTCATGCTCACCATTCAGGAACTATCAACATTGTCATTAATGAGTGAAATGCTCGAGGAGATATCCCATTA
Source organism: Picea sitchensis (assembly GCA_010110895.2). Lineage (NCBI taxonomy): Eukaryota > Viridiplantae > Streptophyta > Pinopsida > Pinales > Pinaceae > Picea > Picea sitchensis. The sequence continues at coordinate 156,239 of SNQJ01S0012589.1, read as the reverse complement.
ATACACATCAAACCAAGATCTGCGGAGAGTTATATTATCCTTTCTGATTGTTCATCTCAAACACGGGTCGTCGCATTGAACTGTTCAGGAAATATCCAATCCTTAATTGCTCATTGTTGTATCTTCCATGTTCACACTTCTATGTATGAAATTACTAGTCTTTAATGCTAACAACACATCATGCAACAACCATCAAAATTTTCATTAATGAGCGAAAGTCTCGAGGAGATCTCCCATTCACACACGTTTGGACCAAGATTTGCATAGGATTGCATTATCCCTTCCATCTCTTCATTTCAGACATCGTCTGGAGAAAACAAAAATTCTTGTAAACTTATGGCATTAGCTCGACAACAGTTATGTGGAGATACAATGAATATCTTCCGACATGAGGACCCGAACTTCCAATGGTCCAGCGGATACTCTTACTATTCATCCCATTCTGCCTAGAACAAAGTGATTTAGACCTATGGAATCACTCGTGCAGGCTGCGTCCTTGAGGTTTTTGAATTTAATGAGGTGGTCTCGTGGTGCATTGAAAAATATATTTCAAGACAAAGAATTATTCCAATGCGCGACCATTCTCTTATTTCTTTGTCACCTCGGGTCTTCCGCAAGATGTTAAGATTGTCGAAGCCAAAATTGACCTTCAGAGGACAATACTGCAAGTAGCTCCTAGAAAAACATGATAACAGGTTGGACCTCTTACCTAAGTTCCTCGAAGACCCAACAACAATTCCTGAAGATATCAAAAATTTGCAGGTTAGTTCCTTTAGAAATCCATTCCAGGAAATTGCTTGGTTGTTTACAAGAATAACAGGACAAGAATCCACAAAAAACATTTCCCATATAGTTATTTATATTTTGTACTTCACAGTTAAATAACAATTCATTTTCGATTGGGTGAAGTTAATTCCCATTGAAATATGTTCCCAGCTGTCACGATTCAAAGAATCGAATAAATTTTATATGTCATCCTACTTGATTTTCGCAATAGTGCATTGTTGTCCGTTTCCGAAATTGTCTCTATCCAAGAAAATAAACTATGAATTCAACCTAGTAACATTCTGGTACCACGCCTTGTGGAGGAACAAGGCCTCCCATTGTTTTTATGAGGTTTTTAATGAACTTGTCTCAGATTTCAAAGATTTATTGTTAGGAAAGGATGCTCCCCGGATGTTTGGCCAAGAAACCAAGTTTTTGGAAAAGAAGGGGACACTTCAACAAAAGGAAAATTAGAGTGTACTAATGGTATTTGGCTCCAAGGAAAACCCTTCTTTCCTTCCATGCCACATCACGGACAAGATGTTTGTAACAGAAATAGCAAGGCAATACAACCATTGGTTTCTTTTTTTCCATGACAAGAGAAAACAATAGTTCCTTCCTCTACCCTGGAAAGTCAGGGACTTCGTGTGTAGAAATGTCAACAAGATTGATGAATTCGTAGGCCATTTCAAGAACTTGAACCTAACATATGCTAAAAGGATAAAAGGGTTCAGCCCTAATGGGATTTTTCGAGAACATTAACTATCAGTTGGATTTAGAGGCTCTTTTATCCATAGACGCCTGACCGAAGACAAAGACATTGATGACAACACTCTTGCTTCTCACGATTGCACTGTAGAGACATTACAAAGTGCGACTGAATTGTACAGAAAATAGGGAAAAATATCTGGTGAGAAGAGTGTCCAGTCCCCGACCAACACTCCCAAGAGCACAACATCATGGAGCATCACTTCAATGACCCACCCCAGTAAGAAATCAACCCATAAATATTCAAACGAAGGAGATAAGAAACCTCCTCGTGAAAAAATTGTTAGTTCTCAAAATTTTCCCCTGACAAAGAAGAAAAAACACATTGTAGGGCAGGCGGAAGAACCTGAAATTGAAAGTGAGCACATGTAGCTTGAAATTGAAATTGAGCACATGCAAAAAGTTCCCCCGTCAGCGGACGTGATGCACCATAGTTCCACAATGGAAATAGTTGAGACTCACATTTTTTATGAAGATGAATCCTTCGTATTCCAGAGCGTTGTTTTTGACATGCAATCTAAAAATTTAATCATTGAAAAGAGAGATGTAACAAATAAGAAAGAAAAATCCCGTAGAGATATTAACTTTAGAAAAATGTGGCCTTCCCAATTCTCCCAATTTCACCGTGTAACATGTGATTCTCTTGATGATTCCATTGGAGGAATTGAAGCGGAGAATGCTAGACTGAACAACCGAGTCAAGGAATTGGAAGAGGCTTTCATTACTACCCCAGAGTTTTCCATTCCTTTAGCAAAAATTGTGCTTTCTACCCCTGCATCCAAGTTAAAAGGATCCTCCAACCTCCTCACATCGTGTAGAGACGTTGTAGAGAATAACATCAAGAAAATAATGCAGCTAATTATTGAAGCCTAGGAAACATCAAAAAATATAGTTTCCTTCAGAAAGAGGGAAAATGATTTGCATGGACATTTGTAGATGAATTTAAAAAATGAACAACGTTTCTATGAACAAATGGTGACCCCTTTTTCCAACCATGCCATCAACAACTCGGATCTGAAGAAAAGACAAGAGGATCTCCCCTCCCCAAAGCGGATCAAACAATTAAAAGCATGTTGGTAAAAGAAAATTAAGAACCTACAGCTCATTGTCAAATCATGTGAACAAGCCATATCAGAAAAAGAAGAATTATTCAGAAACCTGACCGAAATAGACTTAGCTGGAAGTACCAACGAGGTTCAAGACCCAAACTTAATCCTCAAATCCTTGTCATTGACCAAAGAAGCCTTTGATGAACAAGTTGATATTTTAAAGGGGTTGTCTTTAGAAATATTTTACGGCATCCTTGAATATGGTGTATATGAGGTCGAGACCTGACTACTGAATTATTCGGCACACAATGAAGAAATTGAACAAGCTCTCCATAGTATTTCTATGGATCTAAGGAAATTAGAAAATGATATTTTCGACATAGAAATCTAGGATGAAATCAACGTGGCCCCCATGAGAAGCTACAATGAATAATGGTTCCAATGGAGAATGGACAAGCTCATCGACGAAAGGAAACAACCAGTTGGCACGATTCCAGTGGTCATTGACGACAACAACAAAAATGCATCGACTTCATAGTAATTCTATACTGATCACATCTTGTTTTCTTTATCAATCCAATTATTCTACCTCTTTAAATAGAAATCTCTAACCAAAGACTCATAACGTCCATTTTCTTCTTTTCAAGTCTGACTCTCTACCATCGCGCACTTCTTCTTTCTAAAGTTCTATTTCTTGCACTTATTTCTTTTATGGTCTGTGGGATCCCCAATCCCAGTCTATATGACAAACACATTTAAATTTCCAAAAATATGTAACATACATTATTAATTTTTGATAAACTTCAAAGAAAACTAATTCGAGAATGTAATTTTTTTTTTCCTTCAACTATGTTGGATGCCAAGAAATTGTGTTTATTATATTTGAATGTTTAATGTGTGTGATTCCTGGTCCTTTTTTCGAGGAACCTTTGTTGCAAGGCATTATTAATTTTTGATAAATTTAAAAAAAAAAAAAAATCGGAAATGCTAAATTTGTTTTCCTTCAACTATGTTGGATGTCAGGAAATTGTGTTTATTATATTTGAATGTTTAATGCGTATGCTTCATGGTCCTCTTTTCCACAAACCTTTATTGCAAGTCATTGAGACAGGAATTTTCTAAATCCCATGTTTGAACTATACACACCCCAGGAAAAAAATGCCTCGTTCGCATAATAACCTTGGGGGTCATCTACAAGTCAAATGTCTTGTGGCTAACCTGTGACACACTGCCAGAAGTCATCCTCTGCATGGATACCACATGTACTTCAAGTTGCTTCCCACGTGTCTGTGCTCAATCCCACCGTAGCACTACTTTTATTCTCATTCCAACCTAACAAGAACTACATTACCATGCAACACTTGTTTTTAAATGCTATCTAACATCTTATATTATATTATTTGACACTTTTTACTTTCATATTAATATTAATTTGATATTATTATCTTTTTTATTATGTCAATGTCGGGCATGTCTAAATGCACACTCTGCACTTTCATATTAATTTGATATTATTTCATCTTTTTTTTTATTATGTCAATGCCGCGTATGTCTAAATGCATGCTTCTTGTAATGGCCTGTAAACACAAAGCGAAAGCGAAGGCGAAGCCCGTTTAAATGCTTGTGGTGACCTCTAAAGAAATGTGTGCCCAGTAGTGACGTGTCCTAACCTTCTCGATGCTTATTGAAGCACGATTAATGTGATCCATAGCAGGTCCCCTTATACGTGATCGTTTCAACCTCGTCCCATTAGTAATCTCTTCGCTTATAGTTTAAAGTTTTATGGTTTTTTTTTTTTTTTCTCTAAAATTCATTAGAAATTTAGAAAATTGTAAATTTTAGGGATTGAAATGAAATATTTAAAATGTTTTGAATTTTTTATTTAAATTATATATTTAAGAATTTAAATTACATATTTTAGAAATTTAAAAAATTGTAAATTTTAGAGATTAAAATGAAATATTTAAAATGTTTTAAATTTTTTTATTTAAACTATATATTTAGAAATTGAAATTACATAATATTTTGAGATTTTTTATTTAAATAATATAAAATTATAATTTTGTTAATATTAATAATAATTGAAAAAATAAAAAAACTTAAAAGGTTTATAATATGCCTATCTCCTTTAAATATATTGTAACTTTCTTGCTATACCTAATCCATATCCTTTTGCTAATTGTACTGCTGGCGGCTTGTTGATATGCAAATTATATATGTTTTAAGATGGTTTTAATTTAAATGAATGAATTTGGAATGAATTTTTCATTTAAGCGTGTGTTATTTTAACAATTCAGTTTTTTTTTAATCTATATGAAATTTATAATTTTAATATTAAAAAAATATATTTTATTTATTTATTTACTCTTCTTTATACAATTAAGTTATATTAATTTATTATTTTTTTTATTTCAATCTTTTTTTTGGTTTTTATATTAATAAGTAATTAGCAATTTATAAGTTCCAATTGTTTCCTAAATCATATAATTATTATATTAAAACATTTTTAAAATTTTAAAAGATAAGTATAAGTTATTATTTTTCAAAAATAATGCTACTCCAAATTCTGTTTTAAATTTTAATTAGAATATTTCTTTATACAATTAAGTTATATTAATTAATTAATTTTTTTTTATTTCATTTTTTTTTTGTGGTTTTTATAATAATAAGTAATTAGCAATTTATAAGTTTCAATTGTTTCTTAAATCATATAATTATTATATTAAAACATTTTTAAAATTTTAAAAGATAAGTATAAGTTATTATTTTTCAAAAATAATGCTACTCCAATTTCTGTTTTAAATTTTAATTAGAATATAATTGAAGAACTTGAGATTAATCCTTATTATGAATGTCAATTGTTTTTGAAAAATAACTAAGTGGTTCCATCTTGTAAATCTTGTATGCATATTGAAGAGTGTTATATTCTAGGGCTTGATATTATCCAAGTATTTCTTAGACTTATGTACTAGTAATTGTCATTTCTTTTCTAATTCAGTGTAATCAAAGATATGGACATCGAAATTTAGTGTAACATACCAAGTATCATTTGTGAACCATTCAGGATACGAGGCACTTCTAAAAAATACAAATTTACTTCATAATTATTATTTTCATACCACTATGTAATATGTCGAGCTTTGAGCTAGGATAAAGTCAATTCCTAACATAATAATATTAATTCATAGAATTACAATTAAAACATAACACTTATATTTCTATGAATAAAACATCAATTGGATATAGACGAAGGATGTTCCACCCAAACATAATCTCATTGTTGTAATTAACATCTTTACATTTGACCACCCCCAAGTCAAGGCTATGAGACCACGAGGATGAATTATCCTATTTCTAAATATAATCTTCTCACACAACCCAATTACCCTACATTTAACAATCTGTCAATTCCGACATCAATTTATGTTGATTAATTGGGTTGATTGTCATTGATGTCAACCCTTGAAGCAAGCTCGGTAGCAAATTCTAGTAACCCCAATAGTATGGTTAAGGGAATTCAGTTTGATTGATGTATAATGGTATCAAGATTAATTTATTTTTAGGTAAAACTATTCTAGATGGATAGTACATGTTATGCCATTTTCGGTGATATGTGGAACATCACTTAACTCCTCACGGTTAGAGAGTTACGACCTTGTGATGTTGGATAACCATCACAAGTTATCTAGAAGGTCAAAGAATTCAAATTATTCTAGAAGCTCCTAGAAAACGTTGACTAGTCAAGTGGGTGAAACTAGGAATTAATCATGCGCTAAGTTGTTGCAATTAGAAAATAATTAAAAATAATTTAGTTGCAACTAAAAGTGGAGAATTTACTATTTGTAGCAAAGTGGGTTATCCCTAAAAGAAGGAAATTGGGTTAAGTTTGTTAGAAGGTAACCCCTTGAGGAAGCTACATGGAAGTATAAACAAGAGAGCAAGGCTCTCCTATTAGCACCTATTGAGCACATTGAATATATATTATTGTGTAAGGTTTATTGCAGGTACTCATTGATACATCTGAAGTTGCGCAAGTCTGATGTAGCACGAAGGGTTGACGACGAAAAGTTTCGACACTTCATAAAATACTGAAAAAACCCTAGTCTTCGAGGTGTACGTAGGATTCAGTGGAGAAGGGTGTGTACGTACGTGGGCTGGTAGTATAATAGGGCACGTACATGAGGGTAAAGCCATAAAAACTTGAGAAGATGAAGATTCCAGGTCTCTAGATTCTGAAAGAAATATCCTAGGAAGGTCTACAGTGATCATGTACATCATATCTATCTACAGGTTCAAAAGGTATGTCTTATTTCTATGAGTTGTTGGATTTTGTTGACTGCATGAGAAATGGTAAAGGGGGTTTGAGGATTTGACCTATAGAGGCTATTGGTTGCATGAGACTTACTGTATAATTCATATCTACATAAATACAATGATGGTATAACCAATATTTATCATTGGTACATCTTTTTAGTGTTGAGGAACATCTTGTATTTCTTGGCAAATGGTTAAGGGTTTTTTGGTACATGGTTGAGATCTTGTATTTGTGAAGTGGTTGTTGTATTGAGAGGTCGTATATCAGTAAGGGTTTGGTGTCTAGTCAATGTGAGGGTTATTATACCTGTTCATGATTATACACACTTGTATGGCACATGACTAGAGAGATATATATGCCCTTTGTTAAGGGATATGTATGTATAAGGAACAACTATAGTCCGAATACAGTGACAGGTTGCAGGTTGATGTGATAGAGGTGGGAAAGGGTCAGAGTTTTTTAGGAAAGAGAAAACCCTATTTTTCAGAAGGCATACGCAGGTTGCAGTATAGAAAGGCCACGTACATACGCAAGATGTAGTATAGAAAAGGTGTGTACATACCAGCGTAGACAGGTACACACATGTTGGATTTTGATTGGTACAGGGTGAATATAGGTATAGGTTGGTTACATATTGTTGGCACATATTGGTATAGTTTTACAGTGGTATAGATCTCACAGTGACAGTGTGGGAGTGGTTTCATCATTTCAATTATATTTTAGGGAAACAAGACACAGAAAACATAGGTGGTTTTATCCACCTTTCAGTTGTAGATGAAGAACATAGGGGGTTTTAGCCTCCTTCTGGTTGTAGCTAGAAAATTGGGGAGTTGGAGCTTCCCTCAGGTTGTAGCCTGAAAATATATGGGGCCAGAGCCTCATTCCAGTTGCAACTAGAGAACTTGAAGGAAGTTGATACTTCCAATGAATGAATTCTTAAAGACATATAAGAAAAAAAAATCTTTGTGTTTCTCCCGCATTGGATTTCCACATAAAAATACTAGTGTATTGTGTATGTGTATGATTTTTCATTGTTCAGGGTTTATTTACTCTACACTTATTGGATGATAATGGTATATTGATCATAAAAATAAATAACACTTACATAATGTGGTTAAAAGGATTAAAAATCTCTATTACTAATTCACCCCCCCCTCTAATTAATCCAACAATTTCAATCCACCAACTCTCTTTTCCCATCATCCTACAAAAGCTAAAGACTAGGGACCCCTTATTTTCTATGCAATCCCTTAGGCTATCCCACATCCCTCCAAAGCTCCAACATGAATTGGATAGGAAATATCTCTATCTACAACTCCCATGATTCTCAACTACAGTTAAGTTACTCAATGTCCACCATGTCCTTTACACAAGGTCACTTCTACAACTATTCCAATACACCATCCCTCTTTCCCCATCATTGTTCATAACTCAAGGAATGGGATTTTCTTCTCAATAACACAACCCCTTGAGCTATCTCACTTTTCTCTAAAGATATAGCATATATTCGTGAGGAAATCTCTCTATTGGAGACTCCATGTACTCTCAACTATAATGAGGTTTCTTAATTGTATGAATTTACGATGCACATGTGCATCAATTTCCCACATTTTTCATAATATCCATACACATACACATAATTTTATTATAGTCATGGTAGTATATGCTCTCCCCACAATTTCCAACAAGAATGATGAATAATCCCATTTCATAACCATGAGGCATGGACTATATTTTTATGTTAACAACTCACGATGTTTCTTAATAAGAGTGCCAAACAACTCATAATATCATGTGCATCAATTTCCCACATTTTTCATAATATCCATACACATAATTTTATTATAGTCATGATAGTATATGCTCTCCCCACAAGTGCCAAACAACTTATTATCATGTACATCAATTTCCCACATTTTTCATAATATCCATACACATAATTTTATAATCATAATTTTATTATAGTCATGATAATATATGCTCTCCCCACAATTTCCAAAAAGAATGAGGAATAATCCCCTTTCATAACCATGAGGCATGGACTGTATTTTTATGTTAACAACTCACGGTGTTTCTGACCAAACAACGCACTTGGGAACTCATGCCAAGATTGATATGGCTTACGATATTATAAATTCGAAGACTTAGGATTAGAATAAAATAAGAGTATTTTATCTTTTGGTCTCCTTTAATCGCCATTTTCCCACTTTCTTCTTCTCTTGTGGACCCGTGATCTTGCGATGTATTTTTATTCTTATTCATTGTAAAATTTACATATTAAATCACTATTCAACTTTTGACCCTTCATAAAATCCACATATATAAATTGTTAATCCGGGAATGGGGTATTTCATTTAGAAAAGCCTTTGTTTTATTCTTGTTTAATATGGTCAAATTTATATTGAATTGTCTAACATGTGTCAATGGGATTAGAGTTTAAAAATCCTTAAAGTGCAATGAGTTTTAAATATTTATCTTGTTTTAGTTTGAACTTTGAACTTCCATTTTGTTTCCTACTAATCTCATATTTTCACTAATATTTATCTAAATATTAGTTGTAGTAGTTAATTTAGAAAATATTAATTATATTTTTCTCATTTAAATTAAATCTTCCTTATAATTTATGAATATAATATTATCTCAATTATTTGGTTATCTATATGTTATCTACTATACCTACAATGAATTTAGAAGAAATTAATTATAATATTTTCACATAAATCAAATTTTATATATGATTTCATCAATATCATATTGTGTCAATATTTGGTTATTTATAAGTAACCTAATATACGTAACTTATTTTCTTTCTATTTTATGTTGAATAGAACCAAGAAAAAAATATATATATGTATATTCTTTAAGTATTTTATTTTATATACAGAAGATAAATTTCATATTAAGTTTACAATATTTTGTTGATTCATTATATTTCTTTATTTTATGTTGAATAGAACTAAGAAAACAAGAAAAAATAAAAATCTTAAGTATTTTATATATAAGATAAATTTCATATTAAATTTACAATTTTTTTTTATGAACACTGAAGGGGTTTTATGAATTTGAACAAAAAACTGTATACTATCACTGAATTTGAAAGGTCAATGGTTTATACTCATAGTGAATTTGAACTGTGAAGGGTTTATACTCCCTAGTGAATTTTAACACATAAATTTATACTCAACTCAATATCGATCTAGGTTTCCCGTGCAGCTGAAATTTGCCATCTATACCAGTCTAGCTTCCTTTGCCTCCTCCAATAGTCGCGTAATTACATATAATAAAGTAACTAGAGAGACTTGCCGCATAGTTATGTTCTTACGTCTTATGCAATGAAATGGAATGGATGGGCTTCCGATGATTTCTACCGATGCTCCACTGATCTCCCTGCTAGCTCCCGACGAGAGGCGGTTTTCGACAAATACCATTATAGTAAGCCACTCTCCCCAAGCTCCCTCCCCGCCTGATGTTGAGCTTCAAGACCAATTTCGCAGATTATGAATCTTGCGAGGCATATGAGCAAGAACCAAAGGACTCTCCTGACCTGTATGAGGCTACCCTAAGCAGAGATTGTCGGGAAAACGATTCTCAACAGGAACAATAACCCACTCGAAAAAGGGAATAACAAGTGGTGAACTTTGTACGCGAATTTGAACAAGGTGAAGCCTTTCTACTTTGAGGTAAACTCCAGAGAGAAATATTTATACATGTGAATTTGAATGGGTTTATACTCGAGTGAATTTGAGTGTGAATTGGTATGGAATAAACTAAGACTAGGTGTATCTGTACGATAAATCAGGACTTTAGGAAATATTTATCTTCCTACAGGAAGAATATTGAACACACTTTGGGTGAATACTTGTGATGGTTGTGTCTACAAGGTGAGCGAAGTGCACAAGAATATTTGTGATGGTTGTGTCTACAAGTTCCTTTTGTAGTTTTTATTTATTTCTTTTTTTTTTAACACAATATGAGTAATTCACCCACATACGAAAACATATCCAGGGAAGACCTAAAAATGTAACCTAAGATATTTTGTATGATCATGTAGAATCATTAGAAAATATTAAGTCAAAATTAAAACATAGTTGGAAATAATGTTTGATGATAAATTTAAACCCTTTGAAGAAAAGATTGAGACAAAGACAAAAAATAGAATTTTAGGGTAGGAGAGTGAGGTACACAAATGGAGGCTATATTACAATAAATGGACAAAAGAAACCCAAGAAAACAAACAATGAACCAAGGGGGAGAAGTCGAAAAAAGTTGTAATCTTATGGACAAGATTAGAGAGCTAGAAGAAAAAATAATTGGTAATTTGGTTGTAAATCGTTTGGAACCTAAGTTCGATATCAAACCCATCAAATAAAAAATGAACAAGCTCATATAATTACACAACGAACATAACAAAGGAGCCTTAAAACTCATATTTTTTGGTGTAAAAAAGCTTAAAGATGAGGACACCCTCACAATAGTCAAGGAGGAACTAAAAAATAAATCACAAATTGAGACAACTTGCCTCATAGAATAAAAAAGGTTGGGAAAAATAATTTAAAATAAAGATAGGTTGATCTGGGTTAAGGTAAGCTCTAATGACCATGAATATGGAATACTTAGCAAAAATGTAAGTTTAAAATGGTCAAGAATATTTATCAATGAAGACCTCATTCCAAAGGACCAAGATGAATTAAGGAAGGACGTTCAAAAGGTGAAAGAATATAGGAAGGAAGGGAAATGGGAAATCATTCGGAATCGAAAGACTATTATTAGGGATAGAGACAAAAAAGATAATAATAAACAATAATTTGGACACTTCCAATTCTCTCTTGGAAATTCCATGGTTTTCCATGGAGTAAAAGGCCTAGAATAAGTCACCTCGAGTGAAATTCATATTATTTTCTTGGTTGAAAATTGGGAGCATGAAGAATCTATGGTCCCTAATATAGAACAATTTGTTTTATGTTCAACATGGAATAAGAAGTCCTCCCATAGAGGGGTTGGAGGAATATATTGTTACATAAAAAATAACGTATCTCCTCACATCCAGTGTGATAAGAAATATTCTCTTAATCAACACAAATGGATGGAGATATCAGATATTAACGTTCATAAAATTTATATGGACATATGTGATTTCACACTTATTAACTCTACTTTTCATACAGAAAACAATATAGATAAGAATTGTCCCTACAAAAGATTAGATAAAGATATATATGAACTAGATGGATGTCGGTGGCCTCCTACGTATTCCAACTGGCTCATTCTGGCAGTTTTCCAGTTTGGCAGTTTTTTCTAGTTTTCGAGTCCTGGACTTTCAGGGTCGTTTTGAGGCATGAAACAATGTTTTTAGGGATTTCCATAGTCACACTATAGGATTTAGTGATAGTGTGATGAACACATGTGTATTCCTTGGATATAACTTTCCAATGAGCTATTGTGCGCCCCAAACGGAGATCGTATGCCAAAGTTATGCCCCTGAGAAGTTGATACACCAAACTACCCAAAACGGGGTTGATCCAAGGGATCAAATTGTGCTCAAAAATAAAAGTTCTCAGAATCGCTTAAAATCGGACATGTGTGTAGGCCTTGTCGTTATGAACCCAACACAACTTTAATGGGATAAAACGAACGTCATATGAGCAATATATCACGTTCTGTTTGTTTTGCCAAACAGGCAAAATTTTATTGATTGTGTAGTCCGTACAGTGTTGATGTGGCAGCTGACCATATAGGCCATAGAACCGTACTATGATGTAGTAGAGGAGTGGAATGTTGAGTGGACATGTGTGGAAGATGTGGTTGAATCATATCTTGACATGTGTTTGTTTGATGGCAAGTGTTACAGTGCCACGTGGTGCAGTCGTGGGCTACCACGTGGCACCCCTCCGTTGGATTGAATTGGAAAACATTTATGACTCCACTGGATTCAAACCTGCGACCTCCAGGTGTGGGAAAACGATTTGGAATGGTCGAGCTACCAGTGATCCAAAATCGGATCTCAGGACCAAAATGGGTCCAGGAAGGCCTAAAACTCAAAGTGCTCATAATGGCTTCAAAATGGACGTGTGCATAGGCCCCATTGATACGAACCCAACACAACTTGAATGAGATCAAACATATGTTGTATGCGAAATATATCGCGATCTGTTTGTTTCGTCAAACAGGCAAAAAAAATGATGTTGATTGTGCAGTCCATACAGCTCATACAGTGTTGACGTGGCAGCTGACTGTACAAGTTGTACGACCATACACCTGACGTGGTAGGGTGTGTTCACACTGACATGGGAAGGTACAGGTGGAAGAGTCAGGGTGTGACACTTGGCATCACTACAAGGGTGACACGTAGCACAGGCTGACATGGCAAAGTCGTACGACATGTGGCAGGTAGTTGATGTGGCAGGTACAATGGATGCTGACTGGGCAGACAAGTGTTGAAAGTTGGACGAACCAGTGCTTGACATGTGATAGTTTGTGGGAAAGTTGTAAGGTGCCACGAGGCCCATTCATGGGCTGCCACATGGCACCCAATTATTGGTTTGTTGTATTGAAAAATTATTGAGAGTTCATGGGGGTCGAACCTGTGACCTCCATGGGCGGCTGAGTCTTCACATAGGTCGGGCTACCATCCTTCCTACACAGTGGTTATTAACCACATATGACCCCACATATATTTATGTTGCAGTTTTTAAATCATCGGTGGAGTTTAGGGCTGGGGCTATGCCCCAGGCCCCGACATGATTCATGCGACCTATACCATATGACTACAAGCCTTCACTTTGATGTCCATGCAAGAACCGTTCCAATAGCCTTAGCTTCGACGTTTTGGCATAGGACCACACCATTTGACCATATGTTACCATTTTAGCATGGGTATATAGAGGTTTTCCCTAGTCGGTCGGGCTAGCCCGCCGACCAAGGGTGTAACTGTGGGCTAAACCGATGGGGGCTATATAATAGTTATGGGCACATGGCGACCAAAGCGACCGAGGGCCAGGAATCCAAGGGACTAGTGCGCCCAACAATCAGTGCTTGGCCACATGGAGTGCGCCTAGGTGACCAATGGAGAGGAAAAAGGGGTTGTGCCCTTAATATATGCCCAAAAGTGGGTTTTACACTATATATTGATTTTATTTGGATTTTCTTAGCATTTTTGGAGATTTAGTCCATTTTTGGAGGATCTTGGGCCCTTTTTGAGGCCAGATCTTGGGGAGAAGTTGGGAGGTTGTTACCCACTTCAGGTCTATATAAACTAGAGGATCTTGAATCCATGAGGAGGTTCAAAATAGAGAAATTTTGAAGAATTGTCAAGCCAAAGCCATTTTTATGCAGGGAAGCAATTGAGGAGAGCACCTATGTGGGGCATTTCTGGGAGCTTCGTTCATCTGTTTTTAGTGCCATTAGTTTTGTTGGGTTCTTGAGATCTGGTAGAACATGACCAGATCAGTTTGTAATCATTTTGGCACTGTTATGATGTAATTTTAAAGCTTCAAACATAAATAATAAAGCCTCACCCACTGAGACAAAGGCCCGGAGATGTAGGTGATGTTACCGAAATCCGTTATCAACTTTTCTTGTTATGGTTTGTTGTTTTTTTATGATTATTTTCAGATATGTATATGTTTATATGGTTTCTATGTTTCTTCATTAATAATTCCTCTTTCATTCAATTCCTAAATGGTAATTTAACTCATCCTTTAAAACTCAACCATTTTCATTAAAAGATCTTTTCAGATCAAGTGGTATCAGAGCTAGTTGACGTTTGGCTTTTGATTTTTCATGATGACCAGGGAAAAGATGAATCATGGAGAAGGTGAGATTGTTGAAGAGAATCATGATATTGGATTGAGAAAGAGAACTTCTCAAAGTGAGAAGATGGCATCGGAAGAGGGACTTTCTCGTGATGAGAAAGAGTTTTGAAAGACTTTCTTCACCATGTTGGAGATGATAAAGGTTCTATATGAGGATTACCTGGAACAGAAGAGACCAGTTCTAGGTGAATCTTCAAATTTCAAAAGTGAAGAAGGAGAGGATCCTCCTCAAATTCCTCCTTCACCTCCATCAACTTCTTCTTCTTCTTCTTCAACTTCAAGTTCCAAATCCACAGCAAGAAAACATGTCCATAAACATTAACATGAAATGCCTTTACTTAAAATTGATGTGAAATTTGAATTACCTATGTATGATGGTGAAGTCAATATAGAGAGGCTGGATAACTAGGTCAGACAAATGGAGGTTTATTGCAGTGTGCAACAAATCAAGGATGAGGCCATTTAAATCAAGTTGGCATCACTTCGACTTGCAGACACAACACTCATATGGTGGAAAAGCAAGTTACAAAATGGCATGCAACAAGTGGGTAATGTATTTCCATCATGAAAAGTTTTTGTTTCTGCACTTAGAAAGCAATTCTATCCTTTGGGTTATAAAGAGAAATATTTAATTGAATGGAAAGGTCTTAAACTAAAAAAAGGACAAACAATGCAAGAATACATAGATGGATTTCGTAAAATAGCATTAATGTTAGATATTCCTTTACATACCCAAGAAACTCTTATGAAGTATATAGGAGGTTTACCTACACATATTCGTAATACTTTATTCATGTTTGGACCTACTAATATTTATGAGGCTTTTGTTCAAGTGACATACATTGAGGAAGGGAAAACAAGAGTTGGTGTATCAGGGGAATCATATTCAAGGAAAGAGGACAAAAGGAAGTGGAATGGAAAGAAGGAAAATTCAGTGGCAAGAAAGGAAGAGAAGCCATCTTGCAAGCATTGCAAGAAATAAGGGCATGATGAGGACCATTGTTGGAAATTGCATCTTGAGAAGAGACGGAAGTGGTTCAAAGAGAGGAAATGGAGGAAAATAGTTGCAGCAACAACATGGCCAACAAACTTGGGATCAGATTGGGGTGATGAATCTAAAGTCTCATTGTGTTAAGCCCTAATATTGGCTCATTACCCGTTAATTAGGGCATATTAGATTAGTAATGCTATTTTATTTATGTCGGCTTTAGGACATTAGTTGTAATTTAGATTAGTAATGTTATTTTAATTATGTCGGCTTTAATCCATTATTTGTAATTATACACCTCCTAGTCTCCTATATATACCAAGGAGACATTTTCATTCTGAATCATCTTGTACTTGAACATTTAAGTGCAGGGTAAAAGGAGGTTGCCCCCTCGAAGAGAACTATTATCCCAGAAATTATCTCTTTTTCAAGGCGTTGGTACTTTTCCTAAGGTTTTTCTCGCTATATTGATGTTTCAGTTCATAACTTGTATGGTATTAGAGCACCGAGGTCTTGGGTTTATTTTCATCTGAGACAGAGTAGGAATTTTAATATAACTTTTTTTTTCTAGCGTTTCATAAGGAGCGGCTTGGAGGATATTTAGAAAGCGAATCTAGGTATGTTAGGGTTCAAATTCATCTCTACGAGGCTTTTATACTTTCGGATACTCGGCCTATACAAGATAGGGATACGTAATCATCTTGAAATAAGGTCATTGAGAATTTTTTTGCTATAAAAAATTTTATACAACGTTCGATTACAGAACTCAGAGGCCATCACACAGAAATTGGTAATGTATCTACATTGGTAAAAATTTGAAACACGGTTCATCTTAAATTTGTAGATACACCTCTGTAAGATAGGGTATCTCACTAGTCATATCAACTAGTCTCAAGAAAGGTGTTCTAGATAAAACAATCATAACTACTTCCTAGAGTATCCAAATTAAATTGGGGTTGCATTGGATAAATTGAATGATCTATAGTATTTTTGGTGTGAGGTTTAGAATTTTATATAAATTATTTTGGGCTGGGCACACTATACAAGTGAATCTCACGGAAAGGCTTAAAAAGAGAGCAAGTTGTGGGAAGCTAAAGTAAATTCCTTGGGGTATCCAATTTTGATCAAGACACGTGGAATTGTAGAGAAGAAATATCAGGAGAAATACATAAGATAAAGTTTCCTTGGAAAGGGTGCAAAATTGGGAATGCAATAGAAGAAATATTGTCTAGCCGAGTTACCTCAAAATCAAGGTTCAAAGTGATACTTGGTCAACGCATACCCAAAAAAGGAACTTCTACACCAAATAAGCCTCGAGAAAAATCCTAGGACTCTTGATGAAGGTGAATAAATGCGTGAGGACATATAAATGAACCACAAAATAAGATGGATTCAATACATCTTAGCTTCCATTGAAACCATATTAGTATCCAACTTAGATGGATTCAATGGACACTAAGATAGATGGTTAAAAGATCATGCAGTATTGAAAATTTTCATAGCAGAGAAGACACCCAAAAGTTAAATGCATCCCGGGAAATTCATGATGTGGACACAAGGAAAGGTGAATCAGAATGGAGAAACTCCAACTTTGGTTTGAGAAGACCTTCCCGTTCCTAAAGATTGTGAGGAAGTTTTGTGGCAGGACCCAATCACATGGATACCAGTTAGACAATTCTTTGATCTCCATATTATACATACACAAAAAGTATGAATTGCTTTTTTATATTAGAACCTAATCAATTTATTTGGTATGGTTGGCTGTTCTGCAAATCACTGATCCCCTTGGATGACGATTTTCATGGAATAAATGTTAGCACACTATGAGGATACAGGAATAATACCTTCTTTACAGCCAATTGATAAATCTCAAGCAAAGGATTTGATTCTTTTAGAGGCACATTGAGAACTTCCAAAGATTGAATATAAGGTAACTAATATTCAGGATGGTACTTGATTAGTGTGATGCAAGAACTTTCAAGGATAACATTCAACATGAGGTTATGCAGACCCAAATCATTCAGAGAATGTCATTTAAGGTGGCAAGGAAATGTTGAAAGTAAAAATAGAGCTATGGCTACTAGAAGGGACTATCCTAACATCCCCATAGAGAAGGTGAATTCTCCTTCTCTAAAAACACCTCAGCCTACAAGGTTGACACCTCTTTCAGTGGAAAGCAAAAGGTTTATGCTTTAATTTGTGACACTGAAGTCTGATTAAAGGAGGGACATAAGTGTGGTGAGAAGAGTTATTCTACATAGTTGTGAAGAGGAATAAGAACAAGAACAAGAACCATCTCCAAGATGAAAACGTAGAAACAGTTTAGGTAAGAGTTTGACTCCCCACAGATGTCGTGCCAATGCATTGGCTGGGAATTAACTCCTCAAACCCTCCAAAGTCGAAGGGATCATCCAAAGAAAAGGTAATGGTCCTAATTGATTGTGCTAGTACTCATAATTTCATTCAAAGTAAATTATTGAATCTCGATTGTTTGCTATATCGTGTGAGTTTCAAGTAATGATTGTGGAGTGGAAGATTTATCAATTGCTCAGGAAAAACAATAAGATCAATCTTACTGTGGGGAATATGCAATGAATAGTCCAATGGTTTATACCCATGGGTGGTGCAGATGTTGTACTAGGAATCAATAAGTTACAATCTGTTAGAACAGGTGGATTTTAATTTTCAATAACTTTCATGAAATATTTATTGGAAGGAAAGTAAATTGGTGAAGGTGTCCACCGAGGAAGCCATTGGGTGATAAGCTCTAATGGCATGAAAAATTATTGAAAAAGGGGCATCAAGGCATTGTTACACAACTATGATCACTAGAAGTGTTCAAACATCTAAAGGCATCTATTCTCAAGATCTCCAAGGATCATTGATAAGAAATCCAAAATGTTGAAGATATTCCCCAAGGTCTCCCACCCATTCGAAATAAAAATCATGAAATTCACCTAATTACAGGGAGTGTTCACTCCTAACATGGAATATCTGAATGCCCTTATGCCCAGAAGAGTGAGAGTGAGTGCATGGTTGAAGAAAATCAGTGAAGCTGACATTATTAGGCCTAGCCAAAGTTCTTACTCTGCACCAGTGGTAGTAGTATTCAGAAAGAATGGCTCATGGCATGTGTCCAGTTACATGAAGAGAGCTCAACAAGATCACTATTAAAAGATAAGTTTCCCATTCACAGCAGTTGATGAATTGTTAGATGAACTACATGGAACAATCTATTTCACAAAATTGGATCTCGTTCAAGGTATCATCGAGATCAGAATGAAGGAAAGAAGATATCCCAAAAAAGCGACATTGAACTCAAGAAAGCCATTATGAATTTTTGGTCACATGCCTTTTGGCCTTACAAAATACACCTTCCACATTTCCAAGGTTGATGAATTCCATTTTCAAGCCCTTTCTTCAAAAATTTGTGTTAGTATTTTTGATGATATATAATCTATATATAAATCTTGGGATCATATTTTTATGTTGATAAGGTGCTACAGCACTAAAGGAGCAAGCAATATATATAAACCATCCAAATGTTTCTTTGGAGTAAAAGAGGTAGAGTATTTAGGTCATTTTGTATCTCTTTAGAAGGTTTCAAGGTGAGCCCTAACAAGATTAAAGCCATGATGGACTCGTCGATTCCCAAACGTAAAAATCTTAGAGGATTTTGGGTTTGACAGGTTACTTGCAGTAGTAACCTGTCAATTTTGTTCGGAACTATGGAGAATAGCGGCACCTTTAATGGCACTAACTAAGAAAGGATTGCATTTCATGGACTCGAGGAGGCAACTAAATCTTTTGAACAACTTAAAGAGGTGATGTACAGCTCTGTCTTGACCACTCGGACTTCACAAAAAGCCTTTGTGGAGATGTGATGTCTTTCGAGAAATGGAGATTGTTTATTTAATGCAAGAAAGGAAGTCCACAGCTTTTGAGAAATTAGAGCCACTCAGGAAGAGACTTACAAACCCATTATGAGAAGAAATAGTGGAAATACTACATGCATTGAAAAAAATGAAGCGTCCTTACCTAGTAGGTAGGCACTTCAGGTCAAAAGCAGAATCATGATAGTCTTAAATACTTTAACTGGAACAAGACTATCTTTCATAAGAACAACAAAAATGGTAACCAAGATATTGGGCTATGATTTTGAAATAGATATAAAAGGAAGCAAAATGTTGTAGCGAGGATGCACACTCTAGAAAGGATGAAGATGTTTAGGGCCTGCTTTGTATATCGAATCATCCAACTTGGAGGTGGATAATAGAAGCAAAGGGATGAATGGAAAAATGATGAAAAAGACATGGACTCTCATTCAAAGGTTGCAACCGAATTCCAGTGCATAGGATACATTTACATGGAAAAATGATTCACTATGGTACAAAAGATCGCTTATATTTATGTAAGAACTCCCAACTCAAACAAATATCCTTATTGGAGTGCACACCTCTCAATAGGAGGGCACTCAGGATTTTTGAAAACCACCATACCAGAGTGAAGAAGGATTTTTTGGGATGGCTTATGGCCCGATGTTCAAAGGTTTGTGTGAGAATGTGTGGTTTATGAAAAAGCAAAATAAAGTGGAAACAATTAAGACCCGGAGTCTTTTACAACCATTATCCTTCCCAAAGTCATTGGGGAGGAGGTTTCCATGGATTTCATCTGGGTTATAGTCACGAGAAGGAAGAGTGTCATCATGGTGATTGTTGATAGACTAACCAAGTATGCACTTGTGCACTCATCCTTCAAAGCTATTACAGTTGCCACAGCATTCATGGAGAGCAGTTCAAAGCTACATGGCAGCCCAAAAGATTGTGCCAAGTGACATGAATCCCATATTCACTGGACATTTTGGAACAGAATTATTTTCTTGTTTGGTAACTCAATTGGCTCATAGCTCATCTATCATCCTCAATCAGAGAGAAAAGCTGAGATAGTGAACAAATGTGGAAGGCTACCTTAGATTGTTTTGTCTCTGGTAAACAAGCATAATGGTTCAAATGTTTACCCTTAGCAAAATGGTAATTATAACTTCCTTTTGCTTACCCAACAAAAATGGCTTCATTTATGGCACTTATGGATACCACCCTCCTTCCATCACTTCTTCTCTAAAAAATCTAAAGTTCAATGGAGTGGAAGATCATAGAATCAACAACAAATTCTCCAAATCTTAAAGAGGACAACACGACCGCAGCACGAGAATCACATGAGAGCAACAAGCGAGAGATCCAACATCATTAGTGAAAAGAATTTTTGAAGTAGGGGATGAGGTATTTTTTTAAGACTACAACCACTTCATGAGATGTCCCTCAAACAAGCCAAGAAGGATAATAAATTATCACCAAAGTCTATGGCCCTTATAAGGTGTTGCAAATATTGGTACTATGGCATACAAATTGGTACACCCGGCATCTTCCGAGAGTACATCTAGTTTTCCATGACTCATGCTTAAAGAAGGTTATAGGTGACAACATCCCAGTTCAAACTATATTGCGAGAACTTGGCGAGGAAAGGAAAAATCCATATTGGATCCACGAAGCCATCAACGACACAATAATTCATGGCAGGAATAGATCCATTTCAGAGTATCTCATTAAATGGAGGAAACACGGTGAAAATTCCACTTGGGAAGATGGAGTCTTTATCTGAGAGAGGCATCAGAGTTACTCAAGCATTGTAGACAGCACTTGTCTCAAGGGGAAGGGCATGTTGAGCTAATATTGGCTCATTGCAGGTAGTGGGGCATATTAGATTAATGCTATTTATTTATGTGAGTTTAGGCCGTGGTTGTAATTTAGATTAATAATGTTATTTTAATTATATCGGCTTTAAGACATTATTTGTAATATACCTCATAGTCTCCTCTATATACAAAGGAGACATTTTCATTTGAATCATCTTGTACTTGAACATTTAAGTGGGAGTAGGATCTTGTACTTGAACATTTAAGTGGGGTAAAAGGAGGTTTCCCCCTCGAAGAGGCTTATTATCTGAAATTATCTCTTTTTCAAGGTGTTGAGTACTTTTCCTGAGGTTTTTATATGCTATATTGATGTTTGGTTCTTAACACATTGGTTTCTTTGACAGGTAAAATTGGTGAAGGGTTTGATTATGGAAGTAAAATGTTTCACATAAGGGTCATTATGAGGCATACTAAGGTCGACAAATTGATATATAGTGGATATCAATCTAACTTGATTTCAGAGGAATTTTTTAAACAAATGGGATTAAACATTCAGATGCATCATAAGACTTACTCACTTAAATGGATAAGAAACAATCATAAATTGCACATAGCAAAGCAATGCACATTAAAATTTGCAATTTCATCTAAGTTTGTGGATGAGGTAACATGTAATGTGGTGCCACTCAATGAACATGGGATGGTTTTAGGAAGTCCTTATTTGTATGATCACAAAGAAATCTTCTACATGGAACATAATCAATATCACTTAATCAAAGTAGACAAAGAATATGTGGTACATGATCATCATTTAAAAGTAAATCAATCTCTTCAAATAATGGAACAATTAAGAAAGGGGGATCATGAAAGGAACACACCTATAATTGTTTCAAATCAAGTAATTGGTCTTAAGAAAGAACATGAAATGATTGTAGAATGGAAGATCAATCACACTTTGCTTCAATATAATCTAATGTCGTGCAAGTATTACAAACATATTATCTCGTTTGCAATCATATTTCTAATGTTATCATTAGTAATTTTTTCAACATGGATGATAGTGGATTCAGTAAGATGTGACAGAGTACAAGTGGCTAACAATATATTTTCATTTATCATGGTTGTTTTACAGTTGATCTTGATGAGACAGGTGCACAGGACATAGTGTAAAGACATGGAACAAGTGGGGTGGCCTATCCCACACTTTATAACTAGTCAGTAACCTTTTAAAGGACCAAAAGGTATTTAGTGGGGAGGTGTGATCCAGAATTGGATCTCGGGACCAAAATGGGTCCAGGAAGGCCTAAAACTCAAAGTGCTTAGAATGGATTCAAAACATATGTGTGTGTGAGCCTCATCGATACGAACCCAATGCATCTTGAACGAGCTCAAATGAACATCGTATGAGAAATATATTGCGATCTGTTTTTTTCGTCAAATAGGCAAAAAGAAGATGTTGATTGTGCAGTTCGTACAATGTTGACATGGCAGTAGACTCTACAGGCCATACGACCGTACAAATGACATGGTAGGGTGCGGTGCCATTGACATGGGTAGGTACAGATGGATGAATCAAGGTCTGCCACATGGCACCACTACAAGGGTGACACATGGCATCACTACAAGGGTGACACGTGGCACATTCTGACGTGGCAAGGTCGTATGACACGTGGAAGTTAGCTGACATGGCAGGTATAGGGGATGTTGACTACGAAAACACATGTTGATAGTTGGATGAACCAGCGTTTGACACATTGCAGTTTGTGGGCAAGTGGTAAGGTGCCATGTCGCCCAATCATGGGCTGCCACGTGGCACCCAATTATTGGCTCATTGTATTGAAAAATTATTGAGAGTTCATGGGGGTCAAACCCATGACCTCCATTGGCAGCTGAGTCTTCACGTAGGTCGAGCTACCAACCTGACTACACAGTGGTTCTTAACCACATACGACCCAACATTTATTTATGTTGCAGTTTGTAAACCATCGGCGGAGTTTAGGGTTGGGGCTAGGCCCCAACCTCCTGCGCGATTCATGCGACCCATACCATATGACTATGAGCCTTCACTTTGATGTTAACGCGGGAACCGTTCCAACATCCTTAGCTCCGACATTTTGGCATTGGACCACAACATTTGACCCTGTGTTACCGTTTTAGCAAGGGTATATAGAGGTTAGCCCCAGTCAATCGGGCTAGCCCATTGACCAAGGGTGTAACTATGGGCTAAACCGATGGGGGCTATATAATAGTTAGTATGTGGATCTCTGAGCTATGGGCACATGGAAACCAAAGAGATCGAGGGCTCAGAATCCAGGGGGCCAGAGCGCCCAACACTCAACGCTTGGCCACATGGAGTGCACACAGGTGACCAGGAGCGCAGAAAAAGGGGTTGTGCCCTTAATATATGCCCAAAAGTGGGTTTTATACTATATGTTGATTTAATTGGATTTTCTTAGCAGTTTTGAAGATTTAGTCCATTTTTGGAGGATCTTGGGCCCTTTTTGAGGCCAGATATTGGGGAGAAGTTGGGAGGTTGTTACCCACTTCAGGACTATATAAACTAGAGGATCTTGAACCCACGAGGAGGTTCAGAATAGAGAAATATTGAATAATTTCCATGCCAAAGACATTTTTATGTAGGGAAGCCATTTAGGAGAGCACCTTTGCGGGCCATTTCTGGGAGCTTCGTTCATTCGTTTTCAGTGACGTCAGTTTTGATGGGTTCTTGAGATCTAGTAGAACACGAAAAGATTAGTTTATGATAATTTTCACACTTCTATGATCTACTTTTAAAGATTCAAACATAAATAAGAAAACCTCACCCACTGAGACAAAGGCCTGGAGATGTAGGCGAGATTTCCGAACTCCGTTATCAACTTCTCTTGTTATGTATTACTGTTTTTTTATGCTTATTTATAAATATATATATGTTTATATGTTTTCCATGTTTCATCATTAATACTTCCTCTTTCATTCAATTCCTAAATGGTAATTTAACTCATGCTTTAAAACTCAACCATTGTTATTAAAAGATCTTTTCGGATCAACCAGTCTGCCCACAAGTGTTTCTTACACCTATAACAAGTTTAATTATATTTGAATTTGAATGGAGTTTAATGTGGTGGAGTAAAGGGTCATGAATAGGCCCCAGCCCCCGGTGCATACCATAGAACCATTCCATATAACCTTTGAATTACCTTTTCGCACGCGCGAGGATTGCATACGACTCTGCCCCGACGTGTATCCATGTGAAATTTTCAATATGCCCCTTTCTTTACCTTTGGCGCGGACCAATCCAGCTTAGCCCTGTTTTGGTAACCCCCGGTGCATAGGACCTTGACATATAACCCGCGTGGATACTTTTTTATGGAGTTATCCCCTAGTTCTTGTTAGCTCCGACGTGTTTACATGGAACCGTTACATATGACCCATTCCTTATGATATGGCGTGATATTTTTTTCTATATGGTTTTGTTGGCACACGGGAGTTTTATGGGTACAACCCCGCCACTTGTCATCATGATACTCACGCATGCAAACGGGCCCGATTCAAGCACTGGGACGTGGCCACATGCCCCCCATGTGGCCAACACCTCCACCCAAGGGGGCGCTAATCTCGGTAATGATTCGACAAATTGCCCCATTTTGTGGGATCTGTGTGTGTGTTGGGTTTTAGGCCCAATAACACTGTGAGAGCCAGGTTAGTCAGTCACATGTGCGTTTTGGCGAGCAGGTACAACAAGATTGAAGGGGAAAACTTCCAAGGAGTGTAACTTCTTCATTTTTTGGCCAAACCAGGTGACGAAAAATCCCAGCTAGGGGTTTTTGGACATTTTGAAGCCATTGAAGCCATCCATTTTGTATTCTGAGCACTGTCAGACAACATTTTAAGAATAATGAAAATTATCCAAATGAAGTTGGACCAGGAGATGTAGCCCAAGAGAGGGGTGAACTCCTTTATCATTTGTTGTGTTATGTGTTCATTGTTGATGGTTTTTATCTGTTTGATATGTTGCTCATGTTTAAGTAAAACTCACCAAATTTATGTGTTAGTAAGTGTATCCTATTACCCAAACACATGCCATTTTACACTTGCAATTTTAAAGAGATAAGTCTTCCTCATTTTTAATATCTATTGGAAACATATTCATTCCATTTTCATATCAGTTGGTATCAGATCTTTGGTTTTTTAAGACTTGATTTTTTGCAAGTTGTTTTTGTTTTTCATATGCTTACAAGGTTTAATCTCACAAGAGGAGAAGTTCAAATTGTAGAGCCAAGTTCTCAACTGTCAAGAAGGAGAACTATCAAATCACCTCAAGTTTCAAGAATATTTTCACCAAGTATGGCTCATGACGACATCCATGGAAATCTTCTTTCAGAGGAGGAAACTTTCAAGAAATCCTTCTTTGATATGGCTGAAATGGTGAAAGTGTTATTTGATGAAAGGAATGCAAGATTGCAAGGTGAAATATACAAGCCTCCAAAGGGAAATGGAGATAGTGGTGATAAAACTCCAAAGGGAAATGAAGGGAGTGGTGATTCTCCACCTCCTTCACCTACATATTCCACCTCTTCCATCATTTCAAAACCACCTCCAAGTTCTCCAAAATAATATGGTAAAACTCCTTTATAAACCCCTTTACTAAATCTTGATATTAAATTTGAATTGCCTATATATAATGGAGAGGTGAATGCAAAAACGTTGGAAAATTGGGTTCGTCAAATAGAGGTGTATTGTAGGATACAAAAGATCCAAGATGATGAAAACAAAGTTCATATTTCCTCTCTTAGATTGGAAGGTGCAACACTCATTTGGTGGGAATCCAAAACTCAAGAGGACATGAAGAAACATGGTAAATTTTTATCCTCTTGGAATGATTTTATTGTTGCAATTAAAAGGCAATTTTATCCATTACCATACATGTAGAAAAATATTATGGATTGGCAAAACTTTAGGCAAGCTAAGGGGAAAGATGTGCAAAGTTTCACTCAAGAATTTAGGAGAAGATCCTTGGTTTTGGGTGTAGATTTGTCTTCACAAGATACTTTTCTCAAATACATTGGAGCGTTACATAGCTACTTGAGGCATACAATACTTATGTTTAATCCTTCAAATCTAGAGGAAGTATGTGTGCGGGCTGCTCATTTAGAGGCAAGAGGAAGGAATGAACCTCAAGAAGGAAGCAAGAAGTTTCTTAATGGAGACAAGGGAAAGAGGAAGTTTGAAGGAAATGGAAAGAAAAATGCTTAAGTCAATAAAGAGAGGGAGAAACTCTCTTGTAAACATTGTTCAAAGGATGGCCATGATGAAAACCATTGCTGGAAACTTCATCCTGAAAAGAGACCAGAAAAGTTCAACAACAAAGAGAAGCCAAACATTGTTGCAACTGTACAATGAGATTTAGGATCTGATTCGGAAGATGAAACAAAGATCACAACCATGGGTTTACAAGGTAATAATTATGTTGCAAGTACTAGTTCTTCAAATTCTTCCATCAATGAAACTCAACATGAAAAAGAAAGGATAGAGATTTTCTACATAAGGGTAATTTCAAAATATACCAAGATAGACACTCTTTTTGATATGGGATCCCAACAAAACCTTATTTCTGAAGACATTGTCAAAAAACTAGATTTGGAAACTACTCCTCATCCTAAACCATACCCTGTAGGTTGGATATGTGACAATGCCAAATTGCATGTGACAAGAAGGTATAAACTCATATTTGTCATCACTGCAAACTATATAGATGAGGTAGATCTTGATGTCATTCCATTGGATATTTAAGGTATTGTGTTTGGAATCCCATACGCATATGATAGGAGAGACATTTTTCATTGTCATGAGAACAAGTATCATTTTTTTTTTAAATATAATTGAGTACATTGTTAGAGCACATAAAAAGAAGATGAATTTGTCACTTACAAATGTTGGACAAATGAAAAGACTAGTCAATGCTAGTAATAACCTTGTACTTATAATGACTAAACCCAACGACAATGATGAAGAAAAAGTTCTCAAAGGATGTGATACAAAGTTACAATCTGATTTGCATGAGGTTGTTAATGAAAATGTTGAGATGTTTCAGGAACAAAAGGTTGCCTCCCAAAAGGGGTGTCTAACAAGAGATTATATTCCAGCAAGGAGGTCATCTTACAAACCTTGACATGTGCATGATGTCAGTTAGGTAGAATGTTGAAAACAGAAAACAAGTCCAAGAGTTTCTTGACAAAAGGGTCATCAAACAAATAACTTCGCCATGCAAGTTACAAATTGGTTTGGTACCAAAGAAAGATTGTATGTGGTGTATGTGGGTAGATTTCAGAGCCTTTAACAAGACTACAAGTATGATTGTTGAAGGAGACATACAAAAGAAATCTTTGAGATCAAATAACACTCCTTTGCATGGCTTGACAAGTTATGTTTACCACTTGGTGATAAGGTATAGGAAAGTCTTTTATGATAAAGTTGTTGATATGCTTACTAGGCCTATTTTTGGTGCTTTAGTTATTTTCAAGCATAATCCTATCATGCATAAGAACTATTTGGAACCATATGCTTTAGATGTTGATGGAAAACATGTTTATGAAACTTTATGTCATGATAACCAAGTTGAGGAATTGGATTCCTATGTGCATGGTAAACTTTTGTATCTTGGCAAGCTATGTTTTTCACAGGGTGAAAGAGTCAACAAGATATGGGAAGCACATTCTTCTCTTATTGTTGGCCATTTTGGTATGGAAAAGACGATGGTTAGATTGAAAATAAAGCATCCTAAGTTTTGGGATGAGAATCTACATTAATTTCATCATGTTCATAACTAGTCCAAGAAGTTCATTGAACCAGTTCAGTTTGTGCAGCAAACTATTCAAGAACAATTGAGAAAGAGCCAAGCCAAGTACACAACAAGGCGTGGAAAGTTTCATATTGTTCTCAAAGGCACCAATCCAAGAATGGTTGGATGGATTGAGATTATAAGGGTGGTTTAATTGTACCCTCATCTAAAAATGGACTAAAAGTAGTCTTTTGGAGGTCCAAAAGCTTCCCAATGGGGAGGTGTGATCCATAGGATCAAATTGTGCTAAAAAATCGAAGTGCTTGGAATCGCTTAAAATCATATGTGTGAGTAGGCCTCATCGTTACGAAACCAACGCAACTTGAATGGGCTCAAACGGATGTTGTATGAGAAAGATATCGCGTTCTCTTCATTTTTCCAAATAAGCAAAATTTTGATGATTGTACATTCCATACAGTGCTGACGTGGCAGCTGACCGTATAGGTCATACATCCGTACAATGACATCGTAACATAGTGGCATGTTGGCTAGACAAGTGTGGCAGATGTGGTTGAATCATATCTTGACACGTGTCTATTTGATGGCAAGTGTTAAGGTGCCACGTGGCCCAGTCGTGGGTTGCAACGTGGCACCCCTCCGTTGGATTGAATTGGAAAATGTTTATGACTCCACGAGATTCGAAACTGTGACCTCCAGGCATGGGGGAATGATTTGGCAGGTCCGGGCTACTAGCCCGCCCACAAGTGTTGATTACACCTATAGCAAGTTTAATTATATTTGAATTTGAATGGAGTTTAATGTGGCAAAGTAAAGGGTCGGGGCTAGGCCCCAGCCCCCGACGCATACCATAGAACCATTCCATATAACCTTTGCATTTCCTTTTGGCGTGCATGAGGATTGCATACGAATCATCCCTAACGCATATCCATGTGACCTTTTCTATATGACCGATGCTTTATCTTTGGCGTGAACCACTCCAACGTAGCCCCGTTTTGGCAACCCTTGGCACATAGGACCTTGCCATATAACCCGCGCGGATACTTTTTTATGGATTTATCCCCTAGTTCTTTTTAGCCCTGGCGCGTTTACATGGAACCATTACATATGACCCATTCCTTATGATTTGGCATGAGATTTTTTGTTATATGGTTTTATTAGCACGTGGGCTTTTTATGGGTACAACCCCACCACTTGTTAGCACGAGACTCATGCATGCAAACATGCCCGATTCAAGTGCTAGGACATGGTCACATGCCCCCCATGCGACCAGCACCTCCGCCCAAGGGGGCGCTAATATCGGTAACGGTTCGATAAACTGCCCTGTTTTGCAGGATGCGCGTGTGTGCTGGGTTTTAGGCCTAGTAACATTGCGGGAGCTAGGTTAGTCAGTCACAGGTGCATTTTGGCGAGAAAGTACAACAAGCTTGAAGGGGAAAACTTCCACAGAGTGTAACTTCTTCACTTTTTAGCCGAACGAGGTGCCAAAAAATCCCAGCTAGGGGTTTTTGGACATTCTAAAGCCATTGAAGCCATCCATTTTGTATTATGAGCACTGTAAGAGAAATTTTTAAGCATAATGAAAATGATCCATGAGAAGTTGGACCAGGAGATGTAGCCCAAGAGAGGGGTGAATGCGTTTATCATTTGTTGTGTTATGTGTTCATTGTTGATGGTTTTTATCTGTCTGATCAACTGCTCATGTTTAGGTAAAACTCACCAAATTTATGTGTTAGTAACTTGATCCTATTACCCAAACACATGCCATTTTACACTTGCAATTTTAAAGAGATAAGTCTTCTTCATTTTTAAGATCTATTGGAAACATATTCATTCCATTTTTAGATCAGGGGTCCACAAAACTATTGTCTTTTCATCTTCTAGGGTTAGGGTTTTGGATTTTATTTTTGTTAAAAAGGCCTTTAGAGCCTCATTGTAATCAATCTTCTGGAAAATGTGAGTATCTGTCACATCTCTTCTCATAGATAAGGTGCCACCATTCTAGCAAGTATTTTACTCTATAATTTTACAGTCTTTGTACATTTTCGCTCATTAATATAAATTGTGTATTACTGTATCTCTATTTTTATGGTTGCATCTCTGATATATTTATGTTATATTATTGTATAATTGAAATATCTATATACATTTATTTATTATATCTTCTCTCTCATTTCGTGCCGAAAATAATCTAGATCAGTGGTATCAAAGCAGGTTGCTCTTGATCATTTTTCAGTTCTTGTCCCTGACGAGGTATAAGCATAGAAAGTTGGGTCTCGAGCTTGTCTCTCTTGAGGAAAATTTCTCGTGCACGCCCAAGAAACCCTCAATGGCGGAAGAAAAGAAAAATGATGGAGCAAAAGATTTTATTAATTTGTTGCTGGAGCAAGCTCTCACGCGACAGAGGGATGAAATGATGGAGAATTTTCGCCACATCCTTCAACACTTGCCAATAACAACCGACACGTCTTCATCAAGAGACCACTTTGGAGACACCTCTCCTTTCAAGGTACAAGTCACTTTTGATATTCCCGTATTTGCAGGAAAAATAGATGTGGATTACCTAGACAAATGATAAATATGATAGAAGGTTATTTCTTTGTTCACAATTTATCTGATAGGGAAAATATAACCTTCGCACTCCTTAAGGATCTTCCCCATGTCAAACATTGGTGGGAAACTTACTGGGAGAAACGTTCCACAGAGGAGTCTAGAATATATGGGGTCGAGCCCACCTCAAAAAATATTTTGGATGTGGTCAAGGAACAATATTACCTTGTTGGTAACTATGACAACCAATACATGAGATGGTCCACACTACGGTAAGAGCGAGGCCAAACAATGCCAGAATTCAAAAATAATTTCCATACCTTGCGCACCAAGTTGGGTATCAAAGACTTTGAGTGACATCTGGTACTGAAATACCACGGTGCTTTTCATAGGTACATCCAAAATGAAATTGATTTCCTAGAAATATCACCACTGGGAGCTGCTTAATGGTATGCTATCAAAATCGAGCAAAAATTTAGGCACCAAAACACACGGGAGTTCGGGTCTACAAGTACGCAACAATCAAAGTATGATAAATACAAACCTAACAAACAACCTCCCAAAAACCAGTCTCAGCCACAGGAAAATAAGGGTCACGGGAAGACGAAGAAGGACACTGGAAAATGGTGCAATTTCCAAAAAATCTTGTCTCACAACACTGATGAATGCATCTCAAGAAAATCATTGGTGGTCGATATCAAAGACAAGGAGACGAAAGAGGATTCATAATATGATTCAGAAAATACTGGTAGAAGACATATCATCGACGCAGACCTCGTTGTTATTGTTTCCACCACAACAATTCAACCCGAAGAACCAATAGATCTTGAAGAGGGGGAACACCCTTTTCATTCACAGAAGTGGGTGAAGGGGACCCCGTTTCATTTTCTTGTTGATAGCGGAAGCCAGAAGAACCTCATCTCAGCACAGGCCATCAAACAATTGGGACTTTCGACAAGACCACACCCAAATCCATACAACATCGGGTGGCTTCGCCAGGGACAATATCTTTGTGTCATCCAGCAATGTCGATATTCATACGATATCCAGCCCTTCAAGGATGAGGTATTATGTGATGTTTCCCCACTGGATTTCTGTGATGTTCTCTTGAGCCAACCATATATGTGGAAGCACCATGCTATTTATGAGTCTCAACACTGTAGTTTCATTGTTACTCTGGGGGTTCATCTCTACAGGATACCAGAGGTAATTTCGACTACCGTCCCACCTAAACAATGTTGCAAGGTAGTATCTCATACTACAAAATTAAGCTTCTTCACAATCTGTTTAAAAGGTGAACAAAAGGACACTACAACCATGACAACCTCAATCCAAGCACCTTCTATCTAATAGAATCAAGTCGACAAGATTGCAACAAATCACAGAGGTTCCTTCTCCACAAAGTCATTTCATGTAGCCAGACTTTTTGAACAAATTCAACCCCATCAACAACATGTTTGTGACAACCTTCCACAAACCAAGTAGCGCAATGTCTCCAACAAAACAAGCAGCTCACCAAGATTCAAATTCAACAATCAAATTCCCCTCTACCTAGGGAACTCAAAAAAATGGAGACCATTTATTCCTAATGAGGGAGGATTGATCGATATGGATTTTGGTGGCCTCCCACCTATTCAAATTGCCTCATTTTGGCAGTTTTCCAGTTTGGCATTATTTTTCTAGTTTTTGGGTCCTAAACTTTCACAGTCGTTTTGAGGCCCTAAACAATGTTTGTAGGGATCCCATAGTCACACTATATGAATTGTCTATATTCTAACAGAAAAATATTTAATCCTCGGATAGACCTCTCCAATGAGCTATCGTTCTCCCCAAACAGAGATTTTATGCCAAAGTTACACCCACGGGAAGTTAATACTCCAAACTACACAAAACGCGATCCAAAAAACTGTTGGCTTTTAATTTTTAGGGGTTAGGATTTTGGATTTTATTTATGTTAAAAAGGCCTTTAGAGCCCCATTTTAATCAATATTGTAGTGAATGCGTGTAGCTATCACATCGCTTCTCAGAGATAAGTTGTAACCATTCTAGCGAGTCTTTCACTCTCTAATTTTACAGTCTTTGTACATTTTCGCTCGTTAATAGAAATTGTGTACTACTATATCTATGTATTTATGGTTGCATCTCTAATATATTTTTGTTATATTATTGGATAACTGAGATATATCTATACATTTCTTTATTATATCTCCGCTCTCATTTCGTGCCAAAAATAATCTGGATCAGTGGTATCAAAGCAGGCTGCTCTTGATCGTTTTTCAGTGCATGTCCTCAATGATGTCTGAGTATAGAAAGTTGGGTCTCGAGCTTGTCTCTATTGACGGAAATTTCTCTAACAAACCCAAGAAACCCTCCATGGCAGAGAAAAATATAAATGACGGAGCAGAAGAGTCTATTAATCTGTTGCTGGAGCAAGCTCTCATGTGACAAAATGAAGAAATGATGGAGAATTTTTCCCACATCCTTCAATTCCTGTCGAAAAAAATTGGCGCGTCTTCATCAAGCGGCCACCTTGGAGGCACCTCGCCTTTCTAGGTACAAGTTAATTTTGATATTCCTATATTTGCAGGACAAATAGATGTGGATTCCCTAGAAAAATGGCTAAATCTGCTAGAAGGTTATTTCTCTGTTCACAATTTCTCCAACAAGAAAAATATCACCTTCACACTCGTCAAGGCTCTCCCGCATATCAAACATTGGTGGGAAACTTACTGGGATAAAATTTCCACAGAGCCTGGAATATATGGGGTCGAGCCCACCTAGGATTTGTTTGTGGATATGGTCAATCGTATTACCCTGTTGGTAACTATGACAACCAATACATGAGATGGTCCACATTGTGGTAAGAGAGGGGCCAAACAATGCTAGAGTTCACAAATAATTTCCATACCTTGCGCACAAATTTTGGTATCAAATACATTGAGAGACATCTTTCTCTGAAATATTGCGATGCTCTGCATAGGTACATTCAAACCGAAATTAATTTCCTAGACATCTCATCATTGGGATTTTCCTATCAATATGCTGTGAAAATTGAGAAAAAATTTAGGCACCACAACAAATAGGAGTTCGGGTCTACAAATACGCAACAATAAAAGTATGATAAAGACAACCTTAACAAACAACCTCTTGAAAACCAGTCTAAGCCACATGAAAAGAAGGGTCATGGGAAGACGAAGGACACTGGAAAATGGTGCCATTTCCACAAAATACCCTGGCACAACAATGATAAATGTCACTCATAACAATCATTGGTGGTCGATATCGAAGACAAGGATTTGAACCCTGATTCAGAAAAAAATGGTAGAAGACAGATCATTGACACAGACCCCACTGCTATTGTCGCAACCACAACAATTCAACCTGAAGAACCAACAGATACTAAAGAGGGGGGTGCCTTTTTCATTCACATATGTGGGTAAAGGGGACCTCGCTGAATTTTATTGTTGATAGCGGAAGACAGAAGAACCTAATCTCAGTAGAGGTCGACAAATAGTTGGTAGTGTCGAAAACACCACACCCGAAGCCAAACAACATCAGGTGTCTTCGCCAGGGAT
>SNQJ01S0012589.1:105032-121920 GCA_010110895.2 Picea sitchensis | reverse complement strand
CCAGTAGTCGTGTTCCATCATTCGTGTTCCAGCAGTCGTGTTCCAACATTCGTGTTCCAGCAGTCGTGTTCCAGCATTCGTGTTCCAGCAGTCGTGTTCCAGCAGTCATGTTCCAGCATTCGTGTTTCAGCATCTACGTTTCAGCATCTGTGATTCAGCATTTGTGTTTCAGCATCTACGTTTCAGCATTTGTGATTCAGCATTTGTGTTTCAGCATCTACGTTTCAACATCTGTGATTCAGCATTTGTGTTTCAGCATCTACGTTTCAGCATCTGTGATTCAGCATTTGTGTTTCAGCATCTACGTTTCAGCATCTGTGTTCCAGCATTCCTTGTGCGTGTTGACATCCTTGACTACTCCATAACTGATTGCCATCAATGACAACCTTAACCATCTGCGTCAGTCTTCTGTTATAGCCATATCTCCAACATTATTTCATGTTTCCCCACTGGATGTCTGTGATGTTTTCTTAGGCCAGCCATATATGTGGAAGCACCATGTTATTGATGAGTCTTGAATCCTTAGTGTCATTTTTACTCTGGGGGGTCATCTCTACAGGATACCAGAGGTAATTTCAACTATTGTCCCACCTAAAAGGTGTCGCAAGATAGTATCTCATACTAAACAATTCAACTTCTTCACAATTTTTTCAAAAGGTGAACAAAATGACACTACAACCACGATAGCCTCGGTCCAAGCCCCTTTTATCCAACAAAAGCAGGGCGAAAAGATTGCAGAAAAGAATAAAGGTTCCTTCTCCACATAGTCATCTCATGTAGCCCAACTGGTTGAATAGATTCAACCCCTTCAACAACATGTTGGTGACAACCTTCTAAAAACCAAGCATAGCAACGTCTATAGCAAAGCAACCAACTCACCAAGATTCAGATTCAACGATCGCTTTCCCCTGTCCCAATGAAACTCAACGCAATGGAGACCATTGATTCCTAAGGAGGGAGGATTGATCCATATGGATGTCATTGGCCTCCCAGCTATTCCAACTGACTCATTTGGGCAGTTTTCCAGTTCAACAGTTTTTTCTACTTTTTTGGTCCTGAACTTTCAGGGTCGTTTTGAGGCCCTAAACAACGTTTTTAGGGATCGCCATAGTCACAATATCGAATTTATCCATAGTGCGATGGAAACACATGGATTCCTTGAATAGAACTTTCCAATGAGCTATCGTGCACCCCAAACAAAGATCATATGCAAAAGTTACACCCCCGAGAAGGTGATACACCAAACTACCCAAAACGGGGTCCACAAAACTGTTGGATTTTCATCTTCCAGGGTTAGGGTTTTGGACTTTATTTATGTTAAAAAGGCCTTTGAGCCTCATTGTAATCAATATTATGGAGAATGCAAGTATCTGTCACATCTCTTCTTAGAGATAAGCTGACAACATTCTAACGAGTATTTCACTCTGTAATTTTACAGTCTTTGTACATTTTCACTCATTAATAGAAATTGTGTATCACTGTATCTCTGTGTTTATGGTTTCATATCTGATATATTTCGTTTATATTATTGGATAACTAAGAGATTTATGTACATTTATTTATTATATCTCCACTCTCATTTCATGACGAAAATAATCTGGATCAGTGGTATCAAAGAAGGATGCTCTTGATCGTTTTTCAGTGCATGTCCCCGACGAGGTCCGAGTATAGAAAGTTGGGTCTCGGGCTTGTATCTCTTGATGAAAATTGCTCTCACACACCCAAGAAACCCTCCTTGGTGCAAGAAAATAAAAATGATGGAGTAGAAGATTCTATTAATTCGTTGCTATAGCAATCCCTCACACTAAAGAGGGACAAAGTAATGGATAATTTTTCCCACATCCTGCAACGCCTGTCGATAAAACCCAATGCATATTCATCAAGCGGCTACTTTGGAGGCACCTCATTTTTCAAGGTACAAGTTAATTTTGATATTCTCGTATTTGCAAGACAAATAGATGCGGATGCCCTAGAAAAATGGCTAAATATGTTAGAAGGTTATTTCTTTGTTCACAATTTCTCCGCCATGGAAAAAATTACCTCCGCACTCCATAAGGTTCTCTACCATGTCAAACGTTGTTGGGAAACTTACTGGGAGATAATTTCCACAGAGGAGTTTGGAATATATGTGGTCGAGCCC
Organism: Picea sitchensis; assembly: GCA_010110895.2. Taxonomy (NCBI): domain Eukaryota; kingdom Viridiplantae; phylum Streptophyta; class Pinopsida; order Pinales; family Pinaceae; genus Picea; species Picea sitchensis. The sequence goes on along the minus strand of SNQJ01S0012589.1, from coordinate 119,780 downwards.
ACCTGGGAATTTTTTGTGGATGTGGTCAAGGAACAGTGTTACCCTATTGTTAACTATGACGAACAATACATGAGATGGCCCAGACTGCAGCAAGAGCAGGGCCAAACAATGCCAGAGTTCACAAATAATTTCCATACCTTGCACACCAAGTTAGTTATCAAAGACTGCAAGCGATATCTGGTTCTGAAATACTATGGTGCTCTGCATAGGTACATTCAAACCGAAATTGATTTCCTAGAAATCTCATCACTGGGATATTCCTATCGATAAGATGTCAAAATCGAGTAGAAATTTAGGCACCCGAACAAACGGGAGTTCGGGTTTGCAAATCCACAACAATCAATGTATGATAAATACACCCCTAACAAACAACCTCCCGAAAACCATTCTATACCACATGAAAAGAAGGGTCATGGGAAGACGAATAAGGACATTGAAAAATGGTGCGATTTCCACAAAATCCCATGGAACAACACTGATGAATGTCACTCAAAACAATCATTGGTGGCCGATATAAAACACAAGGATCCAAACCTTGATTTAGAATCTGATTTAGAATATACTAGTAGAAGACATATCATCGACGCAGACCCTGCTACTATTGTCGCAACCACAACAATTCAACCGGAAGAACCAAGAGATCTTGAAGAGGGGGAGCACCTTTTTCATTCACATATGGGGTCAAAGGGGACCCCACTGCATTTTATTGTTGATACCGGAAGCCAGAAGAATCTCATCTCAGCAGAAATCATCAAATAGTTGGGATTGTCTACAACACCACACCTTAATCCATACAACATCAGGTGGCTTCGCGAGAGATGATATCTTCTTGTCAGCCAGCAGTCTTGATTGTCATACGACATCAAACCCTTTAAGTATGAGGTATTATGTGATTTTTCTCCACTAGATGTCTGTGATGTTCTCTTGGGCCAACCATATATGTGGAAGAATCATGTTATTTATGAGTCTCGACACCATAGTGTCATTGTTAATATGGGGGGTCATATCTAAAGGATACCAGAGGTAATTTCGACTACTGTCCCACCTAAACAGTGTTGCAACGTAGTATCTAATACTATGAAATTCAGCTTCTTCACAATTTGTTCAAAAGGTGAACAAAAGGACACTACAATGACAACAGCCTCGATCCAAGCACCTTCTATCCAACAAATGATTTTCGACAAGACTGCAGCAAAGAACAAAGGTTCCTTATCCATATAGTCATCTCATGTAGCCTGACTATTTGAACAAATTCAACCCCATCAACAACAACTTCGTGACAACCTTCCACAAACCAAGTAGTGCAACGTCTCCAACAAAGCAACCAGCTCATCGAGATTCAGATTCAAAATTCACTTTCCCAGATCCCCAGGGAACTCAACCCAATCGATACCATTTCTTCCTAAGGAGGGAGGATTGATCCATATGGATGTTAGTGGCCTCCCACCTATTCCAACTAGCTCATTTGGAAGTTTTCTAGTTTGGTGGTTTTTTCTAGTTTTCAGGTCCTGACCTTTCAGGGCCATTTCGAGGCCCTAAACAACGTTTGTAGGGCTCGCCACAGTCACACTATAGGATTTTTTGAGAGTGTGATGGAAACATGTTTATTCCTCGGATAAAACTTTCCAATGAGCTATCATGCACCCCAAATGGATATCGTATGACAAAGTTACGCCCCTGAGAAGTTGATACACCAAACTACCCAAAACAGGGTCCACAAAACTGTTGGCTTTTCATCTTCCAGGGTTAGGGTTTTGCTTTTTCTTTATGTTAAAAATGCCTTTGGAGTCTCATTGTAATCAATAATTTGGTGAATGCAAGTATCCATCACATCTCTTCTTAGAGATAAGTTGCCACCATTCTAGCGAGTCTTTCACTCTCTAATTTTATAGTCTTTGTACATTTTTGCTCATTAATATAAATTTTGTATTACTGTATCTCTTTGTTTATGGTTGTAACTCTGATGTATTTCTATTATATTATTGGATAACTGAGATATATCTGTACATTTCTTTATTATATCTCCACTCTCATTTCGTGCCAAAAGTAATATGGATCAGTGTTATCAAAGCAGGTTGTTCTTGATCATTTTTTAGTGCATGTCCCCGACAAGGTCCGAGTATAGCAAGTTGGTTCTCGAGCTCGTCTCTCTTGAGGAAAATCGCTCATGTATGCCCAAGAAACCTTCCATGGTGGAATAAAATAAAAACAATGAAGCATAAGATTTTAATAATCTGTTGTTGGAGAAAGCTCTCATGTGATAAAGGGATGAAATGATGGAGAATTTTTCCCACATCCTTCAATGTCTACCGATAAAAACTGACGTTTCCTCATCAAGAGACCACTTTGGAGGCACCTCTCCTTTCAAGGTACAAGTTAATTTTTATTTTCCCATATTTGCAGGACAAATAGATGTGGATGCCCTAGAAAAATGTCTAAATATGCTAGAAGGTTATTTCTCTGTTCACAATTTCTCTGACATGGAAAATATCACCTTCACAATCCTTAAGGATCCCCCCCATGTCAAACATTGGTGGGAAACTTATCGGGATCAAATTTCCATAGAGGAGTTTGGAATATATGGGGTCGATCCCACCTATAAATGTTTGGTGGATGCGTTCAAGAAACAACATTACCCTATTGGAAACTATGACAACCAATACATGAGATGGTCCACGCTACTTCAAGAGCGGGTCCAAACAATGCCAGAGTTCACAAATAATTTCCATACCTTGCACACCAAGTTGGGTATCAATGACTTTGAGTGACATCTATTTATGAAATACCACGATGCTCTGCATAGGTACATATAAATCAAAATTTATTTCCTAGACATCTCATCACTGGGAGATGCCTATCGATATGCTGTCAAAATTGAGCATAAATTTAGGCACCAGAACAAGCGTGAGTTCGGGTCTACAAATACAAAACAATCAAAGTATGATAAATATGACCCTAACAAAGAACCTCCCAAAAAATATTCTAAGCGACATGAAAAGAAGGGTCACGAGAAGACGAAGAAGGACACTTGAAAATGGGGTGATTTCTACAAAATCCCCTGGCACAACACTAATGAATGTCTCTCAAAAAAATCATTGGTGGTCGAGATCAAAGACAAGGAGACAAACCCTAATTCATAATATGATTCAGAATATACTGGTAGAAGACATATCATTGACGTAGATCCCATTGCTATTATCAGGACTGCAACAATTCAACCAGAAGAACCAAAAGATACTGAAGTGGGGGGGTGCCTCTTTCATTCATAGATGTCGGTGAAAGGGATCCCGCTTCATTTTATTGTTGATAGAGGAAGCCAAAAGAACCTCTTATCATAAAAGGTCGTCAAAAAGTTGGGCTTGTCGATTGTTACACATCAAAATTACTATCTTCAATAGTGTCGCAAGTGTCATCATTACAAGTGTTGTAAGTGTCGCATCTTGTCCGCAAGTGTCGCATCTTGACCACAAGTGTCGCAAGTGTCATAAACATCATACTGCCATATTTCCTATGTCATTCCTCTAAGGACATCACAGGGACACTTAAGACACCTCAAAGACTAGTTTTGAAGAAGATAAATAAGTTGACAAGGAGTACAAACCTTTTGATACTAAAAAAATCACTCAAATATAAAATTTGGAAGGCATCGCTCCCCTATGCACTGTTAGGGAGTGTTAACTCTCCCTGGGATCCTTTGGGGGAGTGATACAACACTCTTTGCCCCACTTTCGGGGAGTGCTACCCTTTCTGAGAGAATTTTGGTTTGTTGAGACAAATCAGGGAAGAATCCCCTCAATTCCTGAAGGTGGTTGGATTCAAATAGAATCTCAAGGCATGATCTTAGGGAAGATCTTCAACTAAAGGAGAAGAATCCTCAACTTATCCCAAAGATCTCTAAAGTGGTTTGGCCTCTCCAAGCCTATATAAGGAGGCATTCTCATGGTGAAAGGGGAGATCGAGATTGAGAATTACACCAAACTTATGATCCCATAAGTGTGATGTCATTGAAGCATAATCAGTGTAGATTACTTGAGAAAAGGGGTTGGACAAGGAGAGATGGAAGAAGTTGCTCCACCTTCATCAGAGGATTGTAGGTACTCTTCAATTGTTCTCATTCATATATATACATGCTTGGAATGTTTTATTCAAGTTTATGTTTGTTCCACATGAACTTGTATTCAGTAGATCGATCTGTATTTGGGATAATCTCAGTAGAATAGAAAGTTCGTTGTATCTTTGTTTGTTCTACAGGACCTATCGAGGAGCTTGGGATTGAAGCTCAACTTGGACTTTACGAGGAAAAAGGCCATTTAAAAAGGTACAATTTTCTTCTTCCTCTTCATTCTTTAGCTTAATTAGATCTAAAAGGATGCCAGTGACCAATGATAGCACCCTTTCTGTCTTGGTTTTAGGGGTCTAGATACCAAGAGGGAATCCACTTGTTCGTAGGAGGATTCACCTGTAACAGAAATTGGTGATGCCACTAGGGAGGAGAACTAATTTTTGTTTCCTTTCCTAGATCTTGTTTTGGCCCTTTGCCCACTTCTTGAACTTCTCCATACTGTCTTTGATTCTTAGATCCATTTGATTGGCTCTTGATTTCATCAGGCCTTCAAATTGATTGACTAAGTTTTCTTGATTCTTTGATTTTCTGGGCATTTTTCTGAACTTTTGAAGCCTAACACTCCCATGCCCTTGATATTAGAGTGTTAACACTCCCTGTTGGTATTACACGGAGCATTGGAACACTCTGGTGCCCTTTACACCAGAGCGCTGACCCTTTTCTGTGAGAAATTTTCCAGGATTTTCACTCTCTGGATTCATTTCTTGATTTTGGCACTAACTCAGGAGTTTTACAATCTCAGTTCATCTTGGTCTTGGCCTTCAACACACTATTTTCTAAGAATTGATCATCTTTTGTTTCGAAATTTGACATTTTATTTCCTTGCCTTGAAGTCACTCATTGTCTTTATTGATCTAGAGTTAACTTGTTTTTTTCTTCTCATTTATCTGACTGAGTAGAAGCTTTTGTGAGGAAATAGAAAGGTCTATGAACCTTTCCATTTGATCTTTGAGGTCAGTTTTCCAGCATTTCTCTTTTGTTTGAGATTTTTGGTTCTTGTTTTCAAATTTAGTTATCTTTGTCTTTCTTGTTTAATCACGACGAGAGTGGATTTTTGTTTGTGTGAGGTTTCCTTCTGATTGTTTAGTCCTGAAGTCTGATTGACATTAGAAGTTTTACTTCTAATTATCATTCACATATAAGAAAAAGGACATATTTTAGTGGTTGGTTTGGATATTAGAAGGCATTTCTGAATTTTTTTAGCATTACATTGGATTTGATTGAGAAACTATTGTATGAGGATGTTGCATCTCAATGTTTAATAATTAAAATAAATTTCTCTCTTTCCCTTAAATAGGAATTCATCGAAAGAGAAGACTGCTTATCATTTTCTTGTGCATTTTTTTGGAAGTGAGTCATAATACCATCAGTTTCACTTTCATACACCCTTGAGTAAAGAACAACTGTAAATTATCACTAATTAAAATTTATCTAGAACATTTTTGTTTTTAGAATCTTCCACCAATATTAGACTAGGAATAGTACTTTGGATTAGGCCATGAGTACAACTCTCCTAAGTTTTTCAAAACAAACATTAGCATCTTGCGATAGGGAGAGAAAATTGAATTGTCGTATAGGGTTTCTGGGATCCCCCTCTCACACAGGGGTTATGCATGAGGTCGCATTCGGGATGATTACGAAGATTATCCCTCCGTTGTTCAATAGTTTGTAGTGGTCAGATCATATATTGGGGGTCACTTGAGGGTATACACATGATTATGTGTGGGAGCCTCTCGAGTTGATTTTATACTTGTTATCCTGCCCATACCTTCAGACAAGACTGTCGACTGTACCCGCCCAGGGCTTGACTACGATTTAGTGTCCTTAGTAGACACAATATTTAGGTACTTACACAAGGTGATGGTGAAGGGAAGTCTCACTGTAACTAGAATAGACATTGGTCCAACTCACTCGAGCTCCTTATAGGGTAAATCCACAATTACTGCGTGGAATCTTGCACCAAGGTGAAAGTCCATTAAGCAGTTCTCGATTGTAACTATTCCACCATATCCTAGACCCTTATTTACTTGATCACACGACGTTGGATTTCATCACCAACTAGTACGATCATCGAGAGAAGGTTTTTTTTGCTTGGTTCTGATTCCTATATTTTATTAGCGTATGTTGTTTCTTTTCGTTAGTTGGCCCTAGATTTTCAGCGTGTGTTTTTATTCTCCAAAATTGATCATGTAGGCGATAAAGGTCTTCGTCGATTGTGTAGTATGCAAGGGATGCCTCCAGAAGGCTACCGACCCTTACCTCCTAACCCTCCAGAAGACAACTATCGTGGAGAGGTAGAAAATCAATGTGACACTGGGAGTGTTGTTTCTCCTCTATTAGACAGACCAAAAGGCGCTTTGGTTATAGAAAAGAATCCCACTCCTCGCACTACATCTGTGTCGACAACCCCTCTTGAGCCACTTTTGCTTCATTTAGACTCCCTTGTGAACGTCATAGACGAAGAGGTCCCACAGTTACCTGCGAGAGCTTTTAACGAAACATATATGGGATCCACATAACTAATCTTTGGTGATGAGTATAGGAATCCTATTCGTCCTACCACTGTAGTAGATACAAATCCCACACCTACTCGTTCTGTATGGAGGAATTCATCACGACGCAATCTCTATGATAATTTTGAATCCATTCGACAACCCTTTAATCCTCATGAACCTCCTATTGAAATGGGGCCATCTGGTCAAACTATGAATCAACCCATCGATCAGGTCATTAACCCTACTGTTATGTCAGCACAAGTCCATCCTAATGTTGGACTCATAACCTCTACTCATTCCAAATTCACTTCGATCCCTAGCCCCACTTTTACAAACTTTCACTCTACAGCTCCACATGTTCCACATGATCTTGATGGGACATCTTTGCACCAGAGAATGTATACCATTGCCAGCCAAATACAACCGACTGGAGGGAAAAAACCATCTAGAAGACCTATCCCTCCTAGAAAACCACAATCCTATGGCGGGCCTACCCCTCCCGGGGGACAACTCCCTTTTTGTGTTCCTCCCAGAGGGAAACCTCCCTTTGTCAGTCATACCCCAGTCGTTAGTCCACCACTAACAGTTGGGAAACCTTCGTTTGCTGGAAACCCTTCACAATCCTGGGGAGTATCTTCGGGAGGCACATTTACCCAACCTCACATTGGGGGGAACTCATATCATAACCAACAAGGAGGAGTATCAAATCCTGTTTTTTCCAGACCATTCTATGGACAACCTTATCCAGGCATCCCAAACACCACTTGGAGTCCTCAAGGACAACAACCTTGTCCTTCCCAAGGGTCTATTTTTTATCCTCCCCACGATCCTAATGTGTATCTACCCGCGGGATCTACTTCTTACCCTCCTTAAGGGAAATTTTTTTATCCTCCTTATGGGCAAGAAAATCACCTGGCTTATAATGCTCAGAACCCACCAGGTTATGCAAATGTTTCTCAGCCATCATCGAATCCTGCTTATCCTAGTCAGCAAAAACCATATGTAGGAGGACCTACTGGTTACAATTATCCACCTAACCCAGTTTATGGTCCTAGTAGTGTTCCTATGCCACACCAGTATCATCTGCAGGTTAACTGACAACCACCTTTCCTTGCGACTCTGGATCTCCCAAACTTGTCTCGGTTAACTAATGATCCTATTTTTCATTCATCGGTTTGGCCAGTTATTCCAGCTAAACTTCCTTCTGATATTCCAAAATTTGATGGAAAACCTAGAAAAGATCCAAATAACCATCTGATGACTTTCCATTTTTGGTGTTCATCAAACTCCCTCATGGATGATTCTATATGTTTTCATCTTTTCTAGTGAACACTTACGGGCTCTGCAGAAAAGTGGTATATAGAAATACCATGTGCTTCTTTTCATGATTTCAACTCCCTTTCCATGTCTTTGCTCACCCAATTTCAACTACCTATTCTCTACGAGATGGGTACTGAACTCTTGACCTCCCTTTGTCAAACTGACTCCATGCATATCTCTATCCATATTCATGAGTGGAGACGACGATGAAGGATGATCAAAGCAATCATTCTTGACCAATTATTGGCGAAGTGGTTTACTAAATATCTTTTACCCCCGATCGCTCGTGATGTCACTATGGTTCGCGTAGTCACCGAGGAAGAAACCATTTCTCGGGCTCAGTACTTAGATTTGGTTTATTCAGAATCTGGTAGTTTGTATGAGTTGCTCTTGAATGTTGGTCGAGATAATGCCGACCCATCCAATCCATCATCCTCATCTCATGTGGACGGTGTTATCGGTTCTGTCAAAACTCAATCTACTTCCCAGTTGACTGGAACTGCAAATCGATCTACTTCAACACTCACTCCCAGTTCAACCACACTCTCCTCTACCTTCCCCCCAAAATTAGATCTCTGAGGCGAATATAGTTCAATCTACCCATTCACAACAATTTGGAGGTAAGAAGAAGGAAAAAAATAAATAAATAAATACTAATAACAATGAACAACCAAAAAATCAAACTCAAACACCTACTACCGAAAAGAAACCACAGTGGAAACTGAAATTCCCATGTATCATTTTTGGTGACGATCACTACACTCAAGAATGTCCACATTGCGATGAAGTGGCCAAACCTTTCCAGGGAAATTCACAACCCGCTGCGCTTACTCAGCCTTTTCCACAATAGCAATCCATGGTTTCTCAAACCCCCTCTCCTGGGGGAAGTTCTAGCCATCCTCATGATGAGGCCTCAACAAGTGCCCATATTTATATGTTTAATGGGATTAACTTGACCACTCACTCTATGACATGTGAAAGAGTTGAATCTGTAGCAGATACTAAGGGAAACCCTCAGTCTTTTGATTTGCATACAAAGAAATACAATCAACAGATTGACATATCAACAGATGACAGTATCAAATCTACAGCAAATGCTAAGGACATTTCTCAACCTTCAGATTTGCAGACAAATGGGAATTGCAATAGACATGAAGAGGAAGATGATGACCAAAAAGGTTTAGATGAGCAATTGATCATGCATGCTTCTCCAACAAAGGTCAAGCAGTCTGTATTCATCATTGAGATCTATGAAGGAAAAGAACAACAACATACAGAGGTATTATTTTGTGGTTTTAATGATCCGATTGCAAACTATTTGGAATATATGAGCAGCATATGTGTTAAATTATTTTTGTCAGATGAAAGTTGTCTTTATCATATGTTCAAACCACTTTTCTGTTAGCTATGCATTCCATTATTTTTGGGGTTAATATCAAGAACAGGTTCAGTAAATCATTTTCTGACATGGCTTCATTGGAAGCATGTGTTCACTTCATAAGAGGTAGTACGGTTGGTTAGTGTAGGGGTAGGCAGGAGAATAACTCTTCCTATGAGCAAGTAGATTCTTTCAGTTGTTTTCAGTTGTTGAATAAGAAGAGCAGGCTACGGGCAGGCTACAGGCATGCTACAGGTTTGCAGGAAATTAGTTGTAAAGGCCAAATGGCTCCATGCCCAATGGTAAAGGCTAGATGACTCCATGCCCAATGGTAAAGGAAAATGGAACTACTAGGTTCTTGGAAACCTCGCAGGGAGGTCTCCATCCCAGTTGGAGCCAGATGTTAGCGACAAAAAAATGTAATGGTATTTTTGAAAGCCTGTTCATATCCCTCTCATTTTTACTTGTTATTTTTGTGGCCAATGTCCTATCCATTCTAGTTCTTCATGGATTTTCTGACGATTGCTTTTTCCCAGCATACTTAAATTTTTCCCCCTTAACCTGCAATACGAATAAAATTGTTATCCGTTATCTATTACATCTAGTCACTGTTCGAAGTTGACACACAACCCAAGGCCACATTCCATGCAATTCATCCAAGTTGAGCGTTGAGCACCATGTCATTTCATTCCTCATCGATAAGTTATATGAGTATTTGTGTTATAAAAGCCACGATTCAAGCTATGATTATAAACTAAGTCTCGGGTTAACTCATAGTTTTGACTTGTATGCCAAATCAATACATTAAGTCGAGCCCACGAGTCATAGAAAATGCATTCAACTCAAACAAGTCGACATATAAAGCCATAGATCAAACCATGGTGAGGCTAGCTGCCAGATCTAGTTAGGTGTAAGGGCATATGAAGAATATCTCATTGGTATAATTGTCGAATATTGAGTTGCATATGAAGAACCATGAGCAAAGGGGATTTGCGTCGAGCCTCATATTTCATTTACCTCTGTCAAGTTTTTTTTTTGTTAAGATTACAGGTCACCGAGCTTGCAGGAGTATGTAGGTGACTCATAGAAATGCATAAAGCCCAAGTTGTTAGTTGTCAAGCATCAAACTGTAAGATACATGTTGTAAATGAACATGCAGGGAACCAGAACTTCCACCATTCGACTACACACCACCGATTTACAGAGGTCCCTCCTCCGATGAGGTTTTTCAAAAGAGGAAGAAGTTCCTCGGCCTCTCTCTCTTTTATTATTACTAGAAGCTGCTGAACATTATTGAAGGGAAGATGAAGTACCTTTTTTATGAGAATGGACATCGAGATCTTCATGATTTTGCAGGTATCGTGATAGTTTCCTGTGGGCATTGTCACCCAGATATTGTAAAATCCATCAGGGTTCAAAATCAAACACTACAGCATGTTACAACAATATACCTTCATCATGCAATAGGAATTTTGCAGAGCCACTAGCTTCCAAAATTCCCAGAAATCTCAAGGTTGTTTACTTTGCAATTCAGGCTCAGAAGCAAATGAATTAGCCACATTGATAGCTCGATTATACAGTGGTAATCATGACATGATTTCACTTAGAAATTCATACCATGGTGGGAGTGCTGGCACAATGGGATTGATAATTCTTTTGGATAGTCGTAGTCCCTCAGCAGATCTATCAAACAAATCTTGCATGGGGATGGTTTCCTTATTTGATAAGGAAGAGGTAGGGTCAAATTTAGTCCAAAGAGTAGGGGCACCCACGATGTTTCAAGCTATGAAAAAGATTACAAAATGCTTGACTCATAGATTTCCAAAGGAGGGTATATTTGAATGTACAATCCAAAAGTATTTTCTTAATTCTGCAGATAGTACATGGAGTACATCCAAATTATTCTGAGAAATATGAAGATGATCATCAACCTAAGTTGCAGAAAGGCATCGTGATCAAACATAATGCCAATCAACATTACACAACAAACACTTTGACTACGAATGGAGTCTATAGGAAAGATTGATTGTCTGCAACATACCGAGGAGAGAATAATGATTCATAGCCCAGGTGGTGGGTAAAACTCAAGAATCATCATTCAATCAAGGTTAATCCAGAATTTCCAAGCAGCCATAAACTTGCATAAAGAGCCCTGAAGAAAAGATAGTCCAAAGAAATTTTAGTTTTGCAGTTTTTAAGACTTTTTGAAGGCCTGCACTTTCGACATCTTAGACCAGTTCCAAAAGGCATTGTTAGATGCCAAAAGATCCTCTTTCGGAATCTAATCTCACTCTGTCTCATGCCTTTAAGCTGTCGAAAGAACAGAAACAGGCATAAATTCAGTGTTTGTGCACAAATCGAATATCTTTTCTGGCAAATCATCTCATGAAAGTTCTAAATGAATGATAGAATTTTATGGAACAAAGATTATCCTCATCTTCAAGTTTATAAGGTGGATACAAAGGAAAATAGTTTAAGGGGGCTTTCTACTTTTAGCAAAAGTGTTGCCCAATTGTCAAAGGGAAATCTCAAATGTTTTTTCATCCTACTGAAGACTGCATAAGATATCAAGATGATTCGAGAAGTCCATTTTCTTCTCAAGGATAATTCATGTGGCACTTAAATACTCAATTTTAAATGGGATCTAATTCCTTAGACATAGGATCTAAGTTCTAGCTGTTGTATTTGATTTTACTTAGAGATTTATTTAGATTTGAGATCCATTTATTTTAGGATCTGGAAACTGTTTGTAAAGGCTATAAATCCAACAACATTTGATGAACGAGAGGTTCGAATTTGAGTTCTAGACTCTATTGTTATTGTGATACAGACACTTTCTTTAATATATTCAGCCTGCAAGCTTCTTTCATTGTTATTGTCAGACTTTCTTTTCATTTCTATTCTATGCCTATGAGTTGAAATTATTTCTTTGTCTTTGTTTAAGTGTCCTATGGTAACTGTCATCTTACCTTTGATTATTAAACAAGAATCATAAGCACCCACTTCTATTTTGTTGACCCATCATATATATTGTTTATGTATGTTCTGGTTAATTGATTGGTTTCTTATCCATTTGATTTACAAACCTATCTCATAATAGCTCTTGAAGGCCTTGTATTATTTGAATATAACTAGACTATCTTGAAGATACAATCTAGTGATTTAGATATTCATCTTGATCCAACCCCACACCCATTATTGAGTAAATAATTACAAAAACAGTTAAGTTACCATACATCTATGAGATACAACCTAGGAGAGTTTCCTGGAGGGATAACAATTCCTCCATCAGTTAATCCTCCATCTGGACCACTTCAGATTGATAAACCTACGTTCGACTCTATCTTACACCCTCCTAAGAGAACTATCCATAAATCTACCTTTAATCCTAGTTCATGTGCCGCCCAGAACTACAACATTGTTGAAGATTTGGCTCAAGAACCGTGTGTTATGTCTACGTTAGAAGTTCTACAACACTGTCCCAATCAACATAGAACTCTCTTGGATGCTATTGGCACTATCGATCCTGAGTCATCCAACAATATCATGTTTAACTTGGAAAATTATACATCTCAACACTCCCACCAACTTGCTTTCCAAATTGATGTTGTTGTTCACAATCAACAAATTCACCAAACCATCTTGGATGAGGGAGCCTCTACTTGTGTCATGTATTTAGCATGCTGGAAAGGTTTAAAATCAACCGCACTTAACAAATCCAGACAATGTTACGGGATTTTTATGGGCAAGGTTTTCATCCCCATGGGATTTTACAGTCCCTTCCCATCCAGTTGGGTGGAAAAACCGCCACTGTTGATGTCGAGGTGGTCGATGCTCCCCTCGATTACAAATTATCACTTGGAATAAGTTGGTTTTATGCTATGAATTGCATTGCCTCATCGGTGTTACGATGTGTACAATTTCCTCATCAGGTTAAAATTGTCACTGTCGATCAGTTAGATTTCTGTACACCCGACGCTCGCGCTCTCACTACCAACAATAGTCCATTATTGGGAGATCACAAGATCACATATGAAAGCATTGGTGTTGTCTTGTTGAAATATTCTATCCTTATGGGTACCTTCCCTACACCACTTCCATAAAAAAATGAAACATAAATCTAGGGATTTAACCCGGAGCCATGAGCATAGTTCATTTCCTCTGTCAAGATTATTAAAAAATGAAATAGTCACCTCTCCTACCAAGATGAGTCTTTCGTTAGGTCTCGTATTTGAACCTTCTTTCATCCACCTGTATCCTTTTTCTATGTCTTGTAGATAAATTGGTGATAACCTCAAATTCGGTGAATGAATTGAAGCCTAGGGGGCATGTCTGCAGCCTTTGATGATCATTTAGGCCACTAGATTTTCAAGATGGGGGCATACCAAGATTAGTATTTGTTCTTTATTGCGCTCATAAAAACATGATAATGTAACCAAGCAACCTTTTATCTCTTTTTCGGGCTCACGTGGATACATGAAAAAGGAACCCCTTGGAGTCTCCTTTAATCTCTTTTCAGACTCTCTAAACATGAAAAGACTGTTGAGTGATCTTGATTCCTTTCACACTCGTTAAAAGGTTTGAAAGGGCATCTTTTGAGTGATAATTTATCTCTTTTTTGGCCTCGCAAGACTAACATTACGAAAAAGGACAACATTGGAGTCGTCTTTAAGTTGTTTTCAGACTCTCTAAATATGAAAAACCACTGAGTTTACCTTCTCTGGACTCGTTAAACAATTACACATTGAAGGTCCCATATGGGACCGAACCCTTACTTCTTCCAGTTCGTTAAAAAAAGGAAGAGGGACTTACTAAAGGTGAGTCATATCGAGCATGTGTTACCCTCCTCAATCTCGTTAAATTAAAAATAGGTACTCGTCTATCTGGATGGGGGGAGGAATTGAAGGAAGCAAGCCAAGCAGTTTTTGAGAACATTACCAGTAACTCTTACAGTCGCCCTTGAACATAACACTTTGTATCTGCATACATTTTAATCCGTTGAACCTATGCACTCATCCAATCCTCTGAGTTTAATTATTCATTTGGGTCACCAGACAAAATTCACTGTATCCACTGCATTATCATGTTTTTGTCCATGTCATGTTTCTGTTGTTGTGCCCCAGTGTTCAAGGAAAGTATCTACCTCGAGAGTCAGCCATCACAAATACCCTGTTTCAATACCCGTGTCAGTCCATGTTCATTTGATGTACCAATTTACATCTCTATGTTAGTTTCATGTCGTTGATGGGGGATACATCAAGGCCCTCCTACGATGAGTCTATTCCTGTCGGCTTTAACACATTATCCGGGAACTAGATTTGGAAACTAGTTAGTACCTTGGGACCTCCATGCCTCAATGGAAGGTCTCCTCGCTTCTGACAGTGGATTTACATCACTAACCTCTGATCAAATGATTCGATGGATGTGCGAAA
>SNQJ01S0012589.1:48181-105022 GCA_010110895.2 Picea sitchensis | reverse complement strand
TGTATCTTCAATGGCTATACCATTTTGTCAATATAATTATGGATCCATAGTGTATTTTATGGCAGCCATACCTGAAAAGTCTTTATCACTCAAGCATAGGTATGCCTTCCTTGGGTTTGAAACATGTCATTAATGTTTGTTGGATAGTTGTGTGCATCTTGTACCAAGTTCTCCACATCCATACCCTTTCTTGAAGAAGTCTACAAATTACTTCAGTCATCACGTCTTCTAACTTCTCACTTTGGGGGGCAATCTGTTACACATCAAAATTACTCACTTCAATAGTGTTTCAAGTGTCATCATTACAATTGTTGTAAGTGTCACATCTTGTCTGCAAGTGTCACATCTTTATCACAAGTGTCGCAAGTGTCACAAACATCATACTATCATCTTTCCCATGTCTTGCCTCTAATGACATCACAAGGACACTTAAGACACCTCAAGGAATAGTTTTGAAGAAGAGAAAACAATTGACAAGGAGTACAAACGTTTTTCCATTGAAAAAACCACTCAAATATCAAATTTGGAAGAAAACTCTCACCTATGCACTATTAGGGAGTGTTAACACTCCCTGGGCTCCTTTTTGGGAGTGATACAATGCTTTGTGCCCCACTTTGGGGGAGCGCTACCCTTTCTGAGCGAATTTTGGTTTGTTGAGACAAATCAGGGAAGAATCCCCTCAATTTCTAAAGGTGTTTGGATTCGAATAGAAGGTCAAGGCATGATCTTAGGGAAGATCCTCAACTGAAGGAGAATAATCCTCAACTTATCCCAAATATCTCTCAAGTGGTTTAGCCTCTCCAAGCCTATATAATGAGGCCTTCTCATGGTGAAAGGGGAGATGGTGATTGAGAATTACACCAAACGTATGATCCCATAAGTGAGATGCCATTGAAGCATAATCAATGTAGATTACTTGAGAAAAGGGGTTGGACAAGGAGAGTTGGAAGAAGTTGTTGCACCTTCATCAGAGGATTGTAAGTACACTTCAGTTGTTCTCATTAATATATATACGTGATTGGCCTGTTTCTTTCAAGTTTATGTTTGTTCCACATGAACTTGTCTTTAGTAGATAGATCTGTATTTGGGCTAATCTCAGTAGAATAGGAAGCTCGTTGTATCTTTGTTTGTTATACAGGACCTATCGAGGAGATTGGGACTGAAGCTCAACTTGTACTTTACGAGGACAAACACCATTTAAAAATGTACACTTTTCTTCTTCCTCTTCATTCATTATCTTAATTAGATCTAAAAGAATGTCAGTGACCAATGATAGAACCCTTTATGTCTTGGTTTTAGGGGTCTAGCTACCAAGAGGGAATCTGCATGTCCACAGGAGGATTCACCTGTAATAGAAATTGGTGACTCCACTGGGGAGGAGCTATGATTTTTGTTTCCTTTCCTAGATATTGTTTTGGCCCTTTGCCCACTTCTTGACCTTCTCCATATTGTCTTTGATTCTTAGATCTGTTTGATTAGATATTGATTTCATCACCTTCAAATTGATTGACTAAGTTTTCTTGATTCTTTGGTTTTCTGGGCATTTTTATGAACCTTTGAAGCCTATTGCTCCCCTTCCCTTGCTATCATATGGTTAACACTCCCTGTTGGTATTACACAGAGCATTGGAACGCTCTGGTGCCCTTTACACCAGAGTGTTGTCGCTTTTCTGTCAGAAATTTTCCAGTATTTTCACTCTCTGGATTCATTTCTTGACTTTGGCACTAACTCAAAAGTTTTACAATATCTGTTCATCTAGGTCTTGGCATTCAACACCCTATTTTCTAAGAATTGATCATCTTTTCTTTGGAAATTTGACATTTTCTTTCCTTGCCTTGAAGTCACTCTTTGTCTTTACTGATCTAGAGTTATCTTGTTGTTTTCTTCTTATTTATCTGATTGAGTGGAAGATTTTGTGAGGAAATCCAAAGGTCTATGAACCTTTCCATTTGATCTTTGAGGTTAGTTTTCCAGCATTTCTCTTTTGTTTAAGATTTTTGGTTCTTGTTTGCAAATTTAGTTATCTTTGTCTTTCTTGTTTAATCACGACGTGAGTGTATTTTTGTTTGTGTGAGGTTTTCTTCTGATTGTTTAATCCTGAAGTCTTATTGAAATTAGAAGTTTTACATCTGATTATCATTCAAATATAAGAAAAATGACATATTTTAGTGGTTGGTTTGGATATTAGAAGGCAGTTCTAAATTTTTTTAGCATTACAATGGATTTGATTGAGAAACAATTGTATGAGGATGTTTCATCTCAGTGTTTGATAATGAAAAGAACTTTCTCTCTTTCCCTTAAATAGGCATTCATCGAAAGAGAAGACTTCTTATCATTTTCTTGTGCATTTTTTGGTAATGGAGTCATAATACAATCAATTTCACTTTCATGCACCCTTGAGTAAAGAACAACTATAAAATTATCGCTAATTAAAATTTATCTAGAACATTTTTGTTTTTAGAATCTTCCACCAACATTAGACTAGGACTAGTACTTTGGATTAGGCCGTGACTACAACTCTCCAAAGTTTTTCAAAACAAACATTAGCATCTTGTGATAGGAAGAGAAAATCCAATTGTCGTATAGTCTTTATGGGATCCCCCTCTCACACAGGGGTTACACACGAGGTCGCATTCGAGAGAATTACAGAGATTATCCCTTCATGGTTCAACTGTTTGTAGTGGTCGGATCGTATATTGGGGGTAACTTGAGAGTATACCCATGATTATGTGTGCGATCCTCTCGAGTTGATTTCAGACTTGTTATCCTACACATACATTCGGACTGGACTGTTGACTATACCCACCTAGGGGTTGACTGCGAGTTGGTGTCCTTAGTAGCCACAATATTTAGGTACTTACACAAGGTGATGGTGAAGGGAAGTCTCACTGTACTTGGAATAGACATTGGTCAAACTCACTCGGGCTCCTTGGAGGTTAAATCCACAATTACTGCGTGGAAGCTTGCACCAACGTGAAATTCCGTTAAGCAGGTCGCCATTGTAACTGTTCCACCATATCCTAGCCCCTTCTTGACTTGATCGTGTGACGTTGTATTTCATCACCAACTATTACAATCATCGAGTGAAGTTTTTGTTTGCTTGGTTTTGATTCCTAGATTTTATTAGCGTATGTTCTTTCTTTTCGTTAGTTGTCCCCAGATTTTCAATGTGATTTGTTATTCTCCAAAATTGAGCATGTAGACAATAAAGGTCTTTGTCGATTGAGTAGGATGCAAGGGCTGCCTCCGAAAGGCTACCAACCCTTAACTCCTAACCCTCCAGAAGACAACTACCGTGGAGAGGTAGAAAATCAATGGGAGACTGCGAGTGTTGTTGGTCCTCCGTTAGACAATCCAAAAGGCGATTTGGTTACAGTTGAGAATCCCACTCCTCATGCTAAATATGTGTCAGAAACCCCTCTCGAACCAATATTTCTTCATTTGGACTCCCTTGGGAACTTCATAGACGAAGAGGTCCCATAGTTACCTGCGAGAGATTTTACCGAAACATATATGGGATCCACAGAACCAATATTTGGTGATGAGTATAGAAATCTTATTCGTCCTACCACTACAGTAAATACAAATCCCACACCTACTCATTTTGTATGGAGGACTTCATTAGGACGTGATCTCTATGAGCATTTTGAATCCATTCGACAACCCTTTAATCCTCATGACCCTCCTGTTGAAATGGGGCCATCCAGTCAAACTATGAATCACCCCATCGATTAGGTTATTAACCCTAATGTTACGTCAGCATAATTCCATCCTAATGTTGGACTCATCACCTCTACTCATTCCAAAGGCACTTCGATCCCTACCCCCACTTTTACAAACTTTCACTCTATAGCTCCACATGTTCCACATGATCTTGTTGGGACATCTTTGCACTAGAGAATGCAGACCCTTACCAGCAAAATACAACCGACTAGAGGGAAACCACCATCTAACAGACCTATCCATCATGGAAGACCACCATACTATGGTAGCCCTACCCCTCCCAGGGGACAACCCCCCTTTCATGTTTCTCCCAGAGGGAAACATCCCTTTGTCAGTCATACCTCGATCGTTAATCCACCACTGGCAGGGGGAAACCTTCGTTTGATGGAAACCCTTCACAATCCTGGGGAGTATCTTCGAGAGGCACATTTACCCAACCCCACGTTGGGGGGCACTCATATCATAACCCACAAGGAGGAGTATCAAATCATGTTCCTTCCGGACCATTTTATGGACAACCTTATTCGGGCGTCGCGAACACCACCTGGAGTCCTCAAGGACAACAACCTTATCCTTCTTAAGGGTCTAATGTTTGTCCTCCCCAAGGGCCTAATGTGTATCCACCTCCGGGATCTACTTCTTACCCTCCTCAAGGGAAAAATGTTTATCCTCCTTATGGGAAAGCAAATCACATGGCTTATAATGCTTAGAATCCACAGGGTTATGCAAGTGTTTCTCATCCATCATCGAATCCTGCTTATCCTAGTCAACAACAACTGTATGTAGGAGAACCTACTGGTTACAATTATCCACCTGACCCAGTTTATGGTCCTACTGGTGTTCCTATTCCACACCAGTATCATCTTCAATTTAATCAACAACTACCTTTCCTTGTGACTCTGGATCTCCCAGACTTGTCTCAGTTAACCAATAATCCTATTTTTCATTCACCAGTTTGGACAGTTATTCCAGCTAAACTTCCTTCTGATATTCTGAAATTTGATGGAAAACCTAGAGAAGATCCAAATAACCATGTGATGACTTTCCATTTGTGGTGTTCATCAAACTCCCTCATGGATGATTCTATACGTTTTCATAAGTTCCAATGAACACTTATGGGCTCTGCAGCAAAGTGATATATTGAACTACCACGTGCTTCTTTTCATGATTTCAACTCCCTTTCCATGTCTTTCCTCACGCACTTTCAACTACCTATTAGCTAGGAGACGGGTACTGAAACCTCCCTTCATCAAACTGAATCCGTGCATATCTTTGACCATATTCATGAGTGGATACGATGACGAAGGATGATCAAAGAAATCATTCTTAACCAATTATTGGAGGAGTGGTTTATGAAATCACTTTTACCCCCCGATCGCTCGTGATGTCTCTATGGGTGGCGTACTCACCGAGGAAGAAACCATTGCTCGAGATCAGTACTTAGATTTGGTTTATTCACAATCTGCTACTTTGTATGAATTTCTCTCGAATGTTTCTCTTGTTAATTCAAACCCATCCAATCCATCATCCTCATCTCATGCAGACGGTGTTATCGGTTCCATCAAAACTCAATCTACTTCATAGTCGACTAGAACTGCAAATCGATCTGCTTCGACACTCACTCCTAGTTTGACCACACTCTTCTCTACCTCCCCCCAAACTCATATCTCTGAGGTGAATGGAGTTCAATATGCCCCTTCACAACAATCCAAAGGTAAGAAGAAGGCAAAAAATAAATCAAAAAATGATAATAACAATGAACAACCAAAAAATAAAACTCAAACACCTGCTACCGAAAACAAACCACAGCGGAAACTGAAATTCCCATGTATCATTTGTGGTGATGATCACTACACTCAAGACTTTCCACATCGTGATGAAGTGGCCAAACG
This sequence comes from Picea sitchensis, assembly GCA_010110895.2. Taxonomy (NCBI): domain Eukaryota; kingdom Viridiplantae; phylum Streptophyta; class Pinopsida; order Pinales; family Pinaceae; genus Picea; species Picea sitchensis. Next base: position 99,407 of record SNQJ01S0012589.1, on the reverse strand, counting down.
TTTCCAGGGAAATTCACAACCCACTGTGCTTACTCACCCTTTTCCACAGTAGCAATCCATGGTTGCTCAAACCCCCTCTTCTGGGGGCAGTTCTAGCCATCCTCATGATGAGGCCTCAACAAATGCCCATATTTATATGTTTAATGGGATTAACTTGACCACTTTATCTATGACATACGACGCACCAGTTAAACCGGACAAAGGAAAAGTCACTAATGGTACCGATACTTTACCAGATCCATCACCGTCCTCTGTTAGTCCTCCATCGATTAATCCTCCGTTTGGACCACTTCAAATTGAGAAACCTACGTTTGACTCTATCTTACGCCCTCCTAATAGAAATATCTGTAAATATACCTTTAATCCTAGTTCATGTGCCACCCATAACTACAACCTTGTTGAAGATTTGGCCCAATCATTGTGTGCTATGTTTGTGTTAGAAGTTCTACAACACTTCCCTAGTCAACGTAGAACGCTCTTGGCTGCTATTGGCGTTGTTGATCCTGAGTCATCCAAAAATATCATGTTTAACTTGAAAAATTATACATCTCAACTCTCCCACCAACTTTCTTTCCAAATTGATGTTGTTGTTCACAACCAACAAATTCACCGAACCATCTTGGATGAGGGAGCCTCTACTTGTGTCATGTCTTTTGCATGTTGGAAAGGTTTAAAATCACACACACTTAACAAATCCCCAACGATGTTACACACTTTCAATGGGTGAGGTTTTCATCCCCATGGGTTTTTACAATCCTTGCTTATCCAGCTGGGCGGAAAAACCATCATTGTTGATGTCGAGGTGGTCAATGGTCCCCTCAATTACAACTTATTACTTGGAAGAAGTTGGTTTTATTCTATGATTTTCGTTGCCTTGTCGGTGTTTCGATGTGTACAATTTCCTCATTAGGGAAAAATTGCCATTGTCGATCAGTTAGATTTTTGTACACCCGACGCTCGTGCTCCCGCTACCAACAATATTCCATTCTTGGGAGATCACAAGATCACGTATGAAAGAATTTGTGTTGGCTTACTGAAATATTCCAGCCTTATGGGTACCTTCCCTACACCACTTCCATTGAATACACATCATATTGTCATCGCCAATATGATTTTGACCATGGTTTACCAATCCTTGGAATCATCTAACCCTTGGATTGCACCTAGTCCTTTGGAATTTGATGCACTAGGTGACACCATGCCACTTAGTCCAGCCAAAACCTCATACGTTGCTATCCAATCTGCCTCTCCCTCCTCACATGAACAACATCTCTTGGCACCTGACAGTTATTCGATGCCATCGTGGTTAAATTCCTTATCATCTGCGATCGACTACATTTCACCAATTTTTCCCTCTGATGAATCTATTATGGAAATGTTGAGCATTGATGATCTACCTCAGGATGATAACCATCATCGATCCTGTTTTATTCCCCCTCGTGAAGAACTTTAGGAATATATACACTCTATCTTCCCTCCTGATGTTGATTTTCCACTATCTACCTTGCCTTCAGCTATCAATGAAGATGATCCTCTCACTCTATGCTCATCCTTTTGTGACTTAGATCCGGTAGTTGACATGGTAATCTCTTCGGTAGGTCTATTGGAGCCTAATATCCTTACCCCTGATGCGACCCTCGACATGTTTTCCTTCCAAAGCATTCTTCTCCAATCCAGTGAAGATCTCTTGGAATCCATGACTGAGTTTTGTCCCTTGACATGGTGTCCTTCCAGAGCATTAGCCTCTTGGAAGCCATGATCAAGAAGAAGTCATGAGCATAGTTTCGCTTCTCCGTGGAAATCTCGTTAAAAAATGAAACGAAGGCTTTGAGCATATTTTTCCTCTCTGTAGCAAGCTCATTAAAAAATGAAATATAAATCTGGGGATTTAACCTGGAGCCATGCACATAGTTCATTTCCTATGTCAAGCTCATTAAAAAATGAAATAGCCACCTCTCCTACCAAGATGAGTCTTTTGTTAGGTCTCATATTTGAACCTTCTTTCATCCACCTGTATCCTTTTTCTATGTCTCATAGAGAAATTGGTGATAACCTCAAAGTCGGTGAATGAATTGAAGCCTGGGGGGCATGTCTACAGCCTTTGTTGATCATTCTAGAGTTAAGACACTAGATTTTCAAGCTGGGCGCATATCGAGTTTAGTATTTTTTATTTCTCATGCTCGTAAAAACATGAGAATGTAACTGAGCAACCTTTTATCTCTTTTTCGGGCTCGCATGGATACACAAAAAAGGAACCCCTTGGAGTCTCCTTTAAGCTCTTTTCAGACTCTCTAAACATGAAAATATTGTCGAGTGATCTTCCTTCCTTTCAAACTCATTAAAAGGTTTGAAAGGGCATCTTTTGAGTGACAATTTATCTCTTTTTCAGCCTCACAAAACTAACATTACGAAAAAGGACAACATTGGAGTCATCTTTAAGTTGTTTTCAGACTCTCTAAATATGAAAAACCACTGAGTTTACCTTCTCTGGACTCGTTAAACAATTACACATTGAAGGGCCCATATGGGACCGAACCCTTACTTCTTCCAGTTTGTTAAACAAAGGAAGAAGGACTTTCCGAATGTGAGTCATATCGATCATGTGTTAACCTCCTCAAGCTCATTAAATTAAAAAGAGGTACTCGTCTATCTGGATGGGGCAAAAAATTGAAGGAAGCAAGCCAAGCAATTTTTGATAACATTACCAGTAATTCTTATGATGGCCCTTGAACATGAAACTTTGTATTTGCATACATTTTAATCCACTAAACCTCTACACTCAACCAATCCTATGATTTTTCTTACTCCTTTGGGTCACCCAACGAAAGTCACCGTATCCACTGCATTATCGTGTTTTGGTCCATGTCATGTATCTGTTGTTGTGCCCCAATGTTCAAGGGAAGTATCTGCCTCGAGAGTCAACCATCACAAATAACCTGTTTCAATACCCGTGTCAGTCCATGTTCATTTAATCTATCAATTTACATCTTGGTTTCAGTTTCATGTCATTGATCAGGGATACATCAATGCCCTCCTGCGACAATTCTATTCCTGTCGACTTCAACACATTATCCGGAAACTAGACTTAGAAACTAGTTAGTACCTTGGGACTTGCGTGCCTCAATGGAAGGCCTCCTCACTTACAACAATGGGTTTACATCACTAACCTTTGATCGGATGATTCCATGGATGTTCGACTTCATCTCATCGATTCACATTCGTTGGAATGTATTAGAATACCTTGGAAATCATTGACATCAATGGTGATTTCCCTCACACTTGTTAACGCTTTACATCATTGACCGGTAATCAAGTCATTTCTGCCATGTTTGACATCATGACATATATTCAAATGGTTAGATTCATACTACATCGAGATCGGTAAAAAGACCCTAGGTTGAGTCATCACTCTTATATGTACTTTTCCCAAGTTGTGATGGAGTTTTCTTTTGAGCTGTGACACATATACTTTTACATAGATCCACTTTGTATTGGTTATGGCTATGTTTTGTCATCTCGTAGATCCACTGTGTATTATTCGTGGCTACGATCAGTTTAGGTCATAGGAATATAGATCCACATTGTATCTTAGATGTATATACCATTTTGTTAAGATAATTATGGATCTGTAGTGTATTTTATGGCGGCCATACCTAAAAGGTCATTATCACTCAAGCATAGGTATGCCTTCCTTGGGTTTGAAACATGTCATTAATGTTTGTTGGATGGTTGTGTGTAGCTTCTACCAGGTTTTCTGCATCTATACCCTTTCTTGAATAAGTCTACAAATTACTTCAGTCATCACGTCTTCTAACTTTGCACTTTGGGGGGAAATCTGTTACACATCAAAATTACTCACTTCAATAGTGTCGCAAGTGTCGTCATTACAAGTGTTGTAAGTGTCGCATATTTTCCACAAGTCTCACATATTGAAAAAAAGTGTCGCAAGTTTCACAAACATCATACTTCCATATTGCCTATGTCATGCCTCTAACGACATCACAGGGACACTTAAGACACCTCAAAGACTAGTTTTGAAGAAGAGAAATCAGTTGACAAGGAGTACAAACCTTTTGGCACTGAAAAAACCACTCAAATGTAAAATTTGGAAGCCAACGCTCCCCTATGCATTTTTAGGGAGTGTTAACGCTCCTTGGGCTCCTTTGGGGGAGTTCTACAACGCTCTGTGCCCCACTTTGAGGGAGCGCTACCCTTTCTGAGCGAATTTTGGTTTGTTGAGACAAATAAGGGAAGAATCCCCTCAATTTCTGAAGGTGGTTGGATTCGAATAGAAGGTCAAGGAATGATCTTAGGGAAGATACTCAACTGAAGAAGAAGAATCCTAAACTTATCCCAAAGATCTCTCAAGTTGTTTGGCCTCTCCAAGCCTATATAAGGAGGCCTTCTCATGGTGAAAGGGGAGATGGAGATTGAGAATTACACCAAACTTGTGATCCCATAAGTGAGATGTCATTGAAGCATAATCAATGTAGATTACTTGAGAAAAGGGGTTTGACAAGGAGAGATGGAAGAATCTTTTGCACCTTCATCAGGGGATTGTAAGTACTCTTCATTTGTTCTCATTAATATATATACATGATTGGCCTGTTTCTTTCAAGTTTATGTTTGTTCCACATGAACCTGTCTTCAGTAGATAGATCTGTATTTGGGCTAATATTAGTAGAATAGGAAGATCATCGTATCTTTGTTTTTTCTACAGGACCTATCGAGGATCTTGGGATTGAATATCAACTTGGAATTTGCGAGGACAAATTCCATTTAAAAAGGTACACTTTTCTTCTTCCTATTCATTCATTAGCTTAATTAGATCTAAAAGGATGTCAGTGACCAATGATAGTACCCTATCTATCCTGGTTTTAGGGTTCTATATACCAAGAGGGAATCCTCTTGTTCGAAAGAGGATTCACCTGTAACATCGACAACACCACACCCAAAGCCATACAACATCGTGTGGCTTAGCCAGGGATGGGATCTTCATGTTAGCCAGTAGTGTCAATTGTCCTACGACATCTAACCCTTCAAGGATGAGGTATTATGTGATGTTTCCCCACTGGATGTATGTGATGTTCCCTTGGGCCAACCATATATGTGGAAGCACCATGCTATTTATGAGTCTCGACCCCATAGTGTCATTTTTACTCTAGGGGGTCATCTCTATAGGATACCAGAGGTAATTTCAACTACTGTCCCACCTAAACAATGTCGCAAGGTAGTATCTCATACTTCAAAATTCAACTTCTTCACAATCTATTCAAAAGGTGAACAAAAGGTGAACAAAAGGACACTACAACCATGACAACCTTGGTCCAAGCACCTTCTATCCAACAAAAGCAGGTTGACAAGATTTCCCCAAAGAACAAATTTTAATTCTCCACACAGTCACCTCATGTATCCCGATGGGTTGAACAAATTCAACCCCATTAGAAATAGGTTTGTGACAGCCTTCCATAAACCAAGCAATAGAACATCTCCAACAAAGAAAGAAACTCACCAAGATTCATATTCAATAATGACTTTCCCCTCTGCCTAGGGAACTCAATGCAATGGATACCATTTCTTCCTAAGAAGGGAGGATTGATCCAGATGGATTTTGATGGCCTTCCACCTATTCCAACTGGCTCATTTTGGTAGTTTTCCGGTTTGGCAGTTTTTTCTACTTTTCAGGTCGTGAACTTCCAGGGTTGTTTTGAGGCCTTAAACAATGCTTTTATTGATCACCACAATGATACCATAATATTTATCTATAGTGTGATGAATTTTTTTTTATTCCTTGAATAGAACTTTCCAATGAGCTATCTTTCACCCCAAATGGAGATTGTATGCCAAAGTTATGTCATCGGGAAGTTGATACACCAAACTACTCTAAACACGGTGCACAAAATTGTTGGCTTTTCATCCTCCGGGGTTAGGGTTTTGGATTTGATTTATGTTAAAAATGCCTTTAAAGCCTCATTGTAATCAATCTTCTCATGAATGCGAGTAGCTTCCACATCTCTTCTTAGAGATAAGATTTCACCATTCTAGCGAGTCTTTCACTCTGTAATTTTACAGTCTTTGTACATTTTCATTCATTAATAGAAATTGCGTATTATTGTATCTCTGTGTTTATTGTTCCATATATGATAAATTCATGTCATATTATTGGATAACTGAGATATCTCTAAACATTTATTTATTATATCTTCGCTCTTATTTCGTGCCGAAAATAATACGGATCAATCTATGATATGAAAAATGAAGGTAGTATCCTCATGTTATGATACTTTAATGCTATAACTTAAACTAATCAAGATATTATTTTAATTCATTATTCCAACCCTATTCCTCTATGGCTAGATGAGAACCTTGTTTTAAATAACAAATACAAAAGAAACTCTAAGGACCTAATCAAGAATTTGTTCGGTACCGAGCTAATCAAGCTTTGTAGTTATTAGGATTTAATAATTTGGAATGGTCTAAGGAAGTGGAAAAAATATATCAGTATGACTTGCATCCATGGGTTGGGTAGCAATTTTGTTGATTATGTAATATCATATATCTCTGTATACAAGCAAATAGTAAACTTTGATAGTTTAGATAACCATGAACATGACTCTGATCATAAACCTTTAACCCTAAATATAAACTTTTATATGCACAAAATATCCATTGCAGAGCACTATGATAACCAAAGGCACTCATTTTTTGACAAAGAAAAAGTCGATATTTTCTTAAAAGACTTAAGTAATGATTTAAATCTCCTAACATATCAGAACAATATTGAACTTGACTATCAAAATTTTACAACAATCCTCTCTACTTCCATTAAAAAATTCTCTATTTAGGTGTTATGTGTCATCACACAAGTTTAAGGTTGGGAAAATCCTAACCCAACCACCAAAATGGTGACAAATTTGGGATAACCTACCCACTTCCACCTTAGGAGGGTGTTCCCGTCACTTTAGAGATGATAGAATCACCTCAAGGGGGGAATCCCGGTGACCCTAGGGGGAAATGAGATGGAAAGTGAGATGTATGAATGGAATATCCTATAGGTGAAGTTACTAGATGGAAGAAATATTAAGAATGAGTCTCGGGAAAGGTTTAAGTGTGTCAATTCCTTGGGTACCTGCGGAGAGTGTCTGTACCTGCCCGAGACACAAGAAAAAACAATTGTGTGCAGTATATGTTAGGTGGAAAAGAAAGTTAAGATTGTTTTCCCTAATACCAGTAGTAAACAAAAATGTATATCATAAATTAAATCAAATAAATATTTCATATTAAACCACTTAAAGAATCGAATATTGGTTGAGTTATGAAGCATAAAACATGTAGATAAATTCTCAACACTTTGGAAAAACTTTAGTTGTATTTAGATGGATATAAAGATAAGTTTTCATAGTACATTTATGAAAACCAAGTGGTTGTATAAGTGTTTTTCTACAAAAAAAAATTTTACCCAAATAAATCAACCAAAATATCTTCCAACAATATCCAACATTAAGTAGATTAATAACAACAACTTTCTAACTAATTCCTACGGTAAAAGAGTGAGAAATTGAGCTTGAAAAAGAGAGTTTCTTGCAGACCTAATGGATGTAGCATAAATTTGTAATATCATAAAGGTATCCTTGACCAATCAAAATTCCCTAGTGTCTCAAGAAAGCAATTAAGGTAATGAATTGATTCCATTTTGAACAAATTCAATATCTAGTAAAATCACGTATTTCAATTCGAGTATTTTACTTCTCTAATGCAATAGAAGATTAGATCATTGCCTTTGAAATTGGGTGAATAGGGTATTTAACACACAAGTTGGATCAATAAGATCCCTAGGGATATTCCAACCAACTTAGGATAAATATAGGACGGTGTACACACTTGTACTTCTCCTAGAAACCCTTGCTAAAAAATGACGTATAACCTTAACAAAATGATGAAGCAATGATGGAGGGTGTATCCAACATAATCCTCCTAGGTTTTTCACCAACAATAAAAAAATATAAGAAAGAAATAACTATCATATGCATATTTGTTTCTTACCAATTCGAAGAAATGAGATTTCAAACCCTAGTTCACCATGCAAAATATCATCCAAGAGCAAAAGAGAAATCCTTCAAGATATTGCATCACTTCTTCTCATTCATTGACCAAAATATAACACCATAAACCATACCTTAACAAAAGGAGGAAGCAATTGTGGAGGCTGTATCCAACATACTGCTCCTAGGCTTTTCACCAACAATAACCAAAGACAAGCAAGAAATAACTAGCATATGCATATTTTTTTCTTACCAATTAGAAGAAATGAGATTTCAAATCCTAGTTCACCATTGAAAATATCATCCAAGATAAAAAGAGAAAGACTTCAAGAGGTGTGCATCACTTCTTCTCATCCATTCACCAAAATATAACACCATACACCATTTGCACGAGAGAGATTTACCAAAAATGCACGAGTATAGTGAAAATTTCAGCCAAGTATCCTTCTCCACAAGGGAGAGCTATGTTATTAAAATGATTTGAGTTTGATCTCTATTTATAAAAAAAATCTTAGACAAATTTTTTGCACATAAACTAGGGTAAAACATAAGATAAGGGGCCAACAACCCTAATCTTTCCCCTTTACAAAATGATATTAAACAATTGATCTTAAAATTTATTTTCGCAAAAAAGAAACCCTAAAGTAAGATTATGTCTCCCCTTTAGGGGATGTTTTTGACACTTTCCAAGTCACTGGAGAAGAATGTGGGAGTCCTTTGGTCTCCTTGAGATTCCTCTTCATGTGCCAAGCCTTCTCCATGCCTCATATGGTCAATATATTCCAAGTGTCAATGTGTAGCTCCATTACCACCAAACCCTAGCCCCTTCATGATGTCAAACCTCAAGGAGGTGATGTTTTTCCTCTCCTAGGAAATTTGTTTTGGTGGTATAGGCTAGGTTAGGCCCTTCATGATTTCTTATAGGAATCCCAAGGAACGTCTGTGTCATATGGCATGTGGGCCCTAGGAATCCATCCTATGGGATTCTTTCTCCATGAAAGCCCAAGCTAGGATTTGTTGGCATATTTACAGACAGAAGGCATCGTGTTTTTCATTGATGGCGAGATCAACATGATCAGCAGTGCAACGATGATAGCATGGAAATATCAACAGTGAAGAGAAACAGTGATTGTTGGATCGCCCATTCAGAATTCCCGATGACAGTCAGATCTGAATACAGACAGGAGGAATGTGTAAAAGAGGAGAACAAATATCGGACGTTGGATCTGAGTGCGAGGAATGACCATCGTTGGATCCAGAATAAGAATCACGATCTTTAAGTGCAAGATGAAGTGGTCTTACAAAGTCCTGAAAGAAGGAGGACCATCCATATTCAATAAGGACACATGGCGAGCAACTAGAATTTCGCTGACTTTCACATTGGAGGACTCAACGGAGCATGGTGTGGGAACTCGCGATATGTCGTCGGATATGGGCCATCAGATCAAGGATTGATCTAAACCCTTGGATCAAGGGTCATGGACTATTGGATGCAAACTACACATGACGAGAGGTCATCTTTTCATTGACTGGAAAGTCAAATGAAGGAGGAGCTCTATCCTTTGAAATCGTGAAACGCAAAACCACAATTCAATCGAAATCATTTCTCAAGGGAGAACATGGACCATTGATCTGGCTCCATTTCAGAGTTTCAGCGATTGTGAATTGGAGCATAGAGGAGCTCTATCCTTTGAAATTGTGAAACACGAAACCACAATTCAATCTAATTCGTTGATCAAGGGAGAGCATGGACCGTTGATCTGGCTCCATTTTGGAGTTTCGGATACTGGGAGTTGGAGGAGTCAAGGAGACTCACAAAAAATCACGAAGCACCTTTAGGCACAGCCTATGGTCACCGTCGGTGGTCACGTGAGGGGAAGAAGCTAGCAGTTCTAAGATCCATTTTGGAGTTTTGACGATCGCAATATGGAGTGTCGAGAAATCCCGTCACAAGAATACCGAAATGCGAAATCACGAAATCAACGTGATACCCTATGCTTCTAATCCAATGGTGTTAGACACTTGGAAAGATGATCGAAGGGCTATTTTTTCTCTTCATTATTAAACGTTCAGTTACAATTCAAGTGGCTGAATTGAATCATGATTCTTGAACGGATCACGATTCAGTTGCTGATTCGTTTTTGCCCTAGTAGATTCGAGGTGTAATGAAAGAAGTTGTGGGCATAAAAATAATGTGGGAATGACAGTGCAGGTGTGGCAGTTCAAATTGGAAAAATGAGTTGAATTGTAAGAAAGGTAAAATTACAGTATGCATAGTGTGAGATAAAACTCAGAGATGCTGAAAAGACAAAATCAAGAGCAAAATTGCATAACAGTTTGAAGCAAACAAGAATTGCAGAACAGTTTGAAGCAGAGCAGAATTACAGAATAGATAAAAGAAGAGAAGAATTGCAGAACAGAGAAGAAGTGGTAAGAATTGAAACACCTGTATTGTTGGTTATTCAATCATTTATTTATAATCATGGAGGTAGGGTGGTGCTAGGGAGGATTGTGGTCCCCTGATATTCAAGTTGGTGCTTGAATATTGGAAGTTGTATCTCCCATCTAGTTGTGGCTAGAAAAATAGGGTGGCAGGGTGGTGCTCGGGAAAACATAGATTTTTCTGTATGAAAGTTGGTGCTTGTATAAGTCCAGTTGGTGTTGGAACATTTAGGGAGTTGATGGTTCCTTCTAGTGGGTGCTAGAGAAACCATAGAGTTGGTGCTCTCACCAAGTTGGTGATTGTATAAGTCCAGTTGGTGCTAGAACATTTAGGGAGTTGATGCTTCCTTCTAGTGGGTGCTAGATAAACCAAAGAGTTGGTTCTCTCAACAAGTTTGAGATTGTAAAATAGAGGTAGTAGCCTCACATTGAGTTGGTGCTCAAAGAAAAATGATGTACAAAACTTAAAAGACTACCTATCATTCGAAGAAGAAGAGGTTTTATCCCTTTATGGGTTTCCTCGTGAAAATTTGTCTCTGTGTATATCTTATGTGTGACTAATGTTCATTATTTATGTTGTTCGTATCTTTTATAATATTGATGGTCACTTGAAAGATATTAAAAATGATTTGAATAGTCATAAATTGTTTAAGCACAGTAACAACTGATTCACCCGCCCCCTCTCAGTTGTTTAGTAATTTCAAAAATTGGTATCAGAGAGGGTTCCTTTTACTTAAAGGTAAATTTGTAAGCTTAAACATGACAAACCATGAAGGGACTTCAACCAATAAGCCTCCTCTCTTTCTTGGAACAAATTTTGCCTTCTAGAAGGTTAGAATGAGAACTTACCTAATGGCCTTAGGTGTTGATGTTTGGGATGTAGTAGAGACTGGATACATAAAGCCTATTGTGCTAGCTTCCAAGGATGATAAGTTAGAATTTATCTTTAATGCTAAGGGAATGAATGCTATCTTGAATGTACTTTCATAAGCTGAGTTTCTAAAGGTGATGCATCTTCAAACTGCCAAAGAAAAGTGGGATAAACTTATTAACATTTATGAAGGAAATGAGAAAGTAAAAAATGCCAAACTTCAAACATATAGATTGAAATTTGAACAACTAAAGATGAATGAATATGAAATAGTTAGCAAGTATTTTTTAAGAATTGAAGAGCTTGTGAATGCCATGAAGGGTCTTGGTGAGAAAATTGAAGAATCATTTTTAGTTCAGAATATTTTAAGATCTCTTCTTGATAAATTTAATCCAAAAGTCTCTGCAATAGAAGAACTAAATGATCTTAAAAGTCTGTCCATTGATAAACTCCTAGGAACTCTAACTGCATATGAAATGAGAATTAGCAAATATAAATCCATTAATAGAGAAGCATCTTTTAAAGCAGACAAGAATACTAATTCAGAATTAGATGATATTGAGGCAAAATTTATGAGAAGGTTAAAGAAAGGATCAGGAAAATATCAAGGAAAAATCCCTTTCAAATGTTTTAACTGTGGTAAGATAGGTCATTTTGCATCTAAGTGTCCTCACCAAAAAAAGGATTAGAACTCTAACGATGAAAAGAAATACAAATTTAAGAAATATAGTAAAAGGAAAAGTTTATGTGCAAACAATGCCAACTGCTCAAAAGACACAGATAGTGATTCATCATGTGAAGACAAAGTGAATGATTTTATGCTTATGGCTATGGGAGATCTTGGTGATGAACATTCAGGAGGTGAAATGGATGATGGAGAATATGTGGTGGATATGGAAGGTGAATTAATCAGTTCTTTGGAAGAAATTGACAGACTCAGATGTAAGAAGAGAAAACAAAAACAATTGTTGATGCATTTTAAAATGAATGTTAAAAAACATGATGAAGACTTTTCTCTATTAAAAGTGGAGTTAGAAGAGGAAAAGAAAATATAAGACATTATGAAACAACGGTTATCAGAGAAGAAAGCGAGGTGTGAAGACTTAAAATAAGAGATAGTAAAAACCAGAAAGGAAATGGAGAAGTTTAAGGCATTGTATCACCAAAATTTCTCAAGTATTAAAGCATCAGAAGGCTTAACCTCCATTCTAAATCAGCAAAGGAATCCAAAGTTGAAAGTTGGTTTGGGCTATGAAGAAGGATCAAGTAGTGATCATCCAAGTAATACAAAACCCATCAAATTTGTCAAATCTACAATCATTGACAACAACCATTATGAAGAAACAAAGAAAGAAAATAAGCGACCAAGAAGGAATGAAAAAGAAAGTACCAAAACTGATCAGAAAAACTATCAACATGGAAGAAATCAACCCGCTCAAAGAAGACAGTCTTTTTCCAGGTACGCAGGATTTTTCTATGGATATTGTTTTTTCTGTTCTAACTTTGGTCACAAAGATATAACTTGTTCTTTAAGACGTAGATATGAGAAAACAAGTTATTCAAGGAATAGTTATCTGCCACAACAAAGATTGAGACAACCAAGCAACAAAGAATCACAAACTATAAATCATATGATGGTTGGGAGAAGGACACGGGTGAAACATAACAACAGTTATGAGCATAACAATTGTTATGATCTTCTATTTAGTGAACCAGAATGTTATAACTTCCATAATTATGGACATAAAGCTGCAGACTGTCGCTTAAAGAACTATAAGCCAAATATGAATCCTGTTGCTGAAAAATTCAAGGTTTGGAAGACGAAAGAAGATGACCAGTGTGGATTAGTATTATCAGCCCAAAGACAAAAGATTCCCTAGTATATTGATAGTGGATGTTCCAAACATATGACTGGAGACAAAAGTAAGTTTCTAACTCTAAGTGAAAACAAATCAAGGAATGTAACTTTTGGAAACGATGCACCAGGAAACATAAAAGGTAAAGGAATGGTAAGCCTGAGTAATGGAAAAGGAAAATCTCAAGATGTGTTGTTTGTAGATGGTCTGAAACATAATCTACTAAGTGTCAGTCAAGTTTGTGACAAAAGATGTGAAGTTTTTTTTACTTCTAAATATTGTAAAATTAAGTTTGTGAATTCAGGACAATTGGTTGCAAAAGGGATAAGAACAAAAAACAATGTCTATGTGTTAAAAGAAGAAAAAGAAGAATGCCACTTAAGAAAGTATGATGAAAGTTGTCTATGGAATAGGAGACTTGGACACCTAAATTTTGATCATATAATCAATCTTAGAAACAATGAGGCAGCAAAAGATCGTCCAAAGATATCAAAGCCATATGACTCTGTTTGTAAACCTTGCCAAGCTTACTTGGACACAATTCAACTCAAAAAAAATTCCTTCAACAGAAAACCTCTCCAGTTAGTACATATGGATTTATGTGGACCATCAAGAAAAGAAGGTATTGGAAGAGAAAACTATTTTATGTTGATTATTGATGATTATATACTAACATGGGTTGCCTTTTTGAAGGAAAAATCTGAAGCATTTGAAAAATTCAAAGTGTTTAAGGCTCTGACTGAGAATCAAAGAGGAAAAATATTGAAGGCAGTAAGGTCTGAAATAGGAGGAGAGTTTAGTTCATGGAACTTCAAAGAGTTATGTGATAAACATGGAATCAAACGTGAATACACTATTCCAAGAACTCCACAACAAAATGGAGTAGTTGAAAGGAAAAATAGACCAGTTCAACAAATGGAAAGATCAATGATGAATGAAAGGAATATTGCTCAGACATATTGGGAAGAATAAATCCATACAGTTGTTCATATTCTTAACAAAGCTCATCTCAGGACACACAGTGACAAGATTCCTTATGAACTATGGTTTAGAAGACCTGCTTCAATCAAATGATGAAAATATTGGAAAATATGATGATAGAGTTAATGAAGGTATCTTCTTAGGTTATTCTACAAACAGTAAAGGATACATATGCTACAATAACAGGCTGCATAAATTGGTTGATTGTATCGACATAAAAGTTGATGAAGAAGTCCCAGTCAGAAATGTAAGCAGTGTTGAACCAAGCAGAAAAGATATAGTTGAAGATGAAGATGAATAGGTCCAATGATCAGAAAGGGAAGAATCTGAATTAGATGAAGATACGAATACTCAGGCTGACACAAATCAGCAGAAAGAAACAAAATCACCTCTCAGAATTGTTAGAAAGAATCCTCCTGAAAATCAAATAATTGGAGATATAAACAAAGGAGTTCAGACAAGAAGGAAATTAGTTAAAGACACAGAACAATCTCAGATTGCTTTTCTATCTATGATTGAACCTAAAAATTTTGATGAAGCCAACAACCTTGATGACTGGATTAGAGCTATGAATGAAGAGCTTGATCATATTGAAAAGAAAAATACTTGGGAACTTGTTCCTAGACCTGAAGATAAGAATGTAATAGGTTCCAAATGGGTGTTCAAGAATAAAATGAATGAAAAAGGACAAGTTGTTATAAATAAAGCCAGATTGGTCTATAAAGGGTATGCACGAGTTGAAGGTCAAGAGTTTGATGAAAATTTTGCACCAGTGGCAAGATTGGAAGCCATCATAATGTTTCTTGCATACTCATGTCATAAGAACTTTAAAGTTTATCATATGTATGTTAAGTAAACATTTCTTAATGGAGATCTAGAGGAAGAAGTATATATGGAGCGACCTGAAGGATTCTCATTGATAGATAATTATGATTATGTCTGCAAGATGAAGAAGGATTTATAGGGACTGAAACAAGCACCACGAGATTGGTACTATAGACTGGACTAATTTTTACAAGATAAAGGGTTCAAGAAAGGTATTGTTGACAACAATCTCTACATTAAGTCTGAAGGTGATAATTTACTTGTTGTTTTGGTCTATGTAGATGATGTTATTTTTGGCTGTATAAATGAATCCTATGTCCAGTGGTTTGCTAACTCTATGCAAACAGAGTTTGAGATGTCCATGATAGGATAACTATCATACTTTCTTGGTTTACAAGTAAATCAGAGTTCTGCAAGAATATTTATCTCTCAATAAAAATATTTGAAAGAGATGTTGAAGAAATTTCAGATGGAAGATTCTTCTCCTGTTAGTACACCTATGGTGGTTGGTTTCAAGCTCAGTAAAGATGATATTTCACCTGATGTTGATCAAAAGAAATATCGATCAATGATAGGCAGTCTTTTGTACATCACAACATCTTGTCCTGATATAATGCAAGTTATTGGAATGGTAGGTCATTATCAGTCTGCTCCTAAACAAAGTCATTTAGTAGTTGTAACAAGGATATTCAAATACTTGAAGGGCGGAATGACTTATGGTCTATGGTATCCCAAGAATCAGAATTTTCAGTTAACTGCTTATTCAGATGTTGATTGGGAAAATTGTGTGGATGAGAGAAAGAGCACCAGTGGAGGTGCATTCTTCCTGGGTGACTTGTTAGTATCATGGCTTAGTAAGAAGCAGGGATATATTTCCTTATCAACTACAGAGGCAGAGTACATTGCTGCTACTACTTGTTGCACAATTTTTTTATGGATGATACAAACTCTTGCAGATTTGAAGGTAAGTTATATTGATCCCATTCCACTTCACTGTGATAACACCAGTGCCATAAGTCTCTCCAAGAATCATGTACTTCATTAAAAGTCTAAGAATATACCATACAAATTATCATTTTCTCAGAGAACAGGTTACAACCAAAATTGTTCAGGTGAATTATATTCCTTCCATAGAACATATAGATGATATCTTTACTAAATCGTTAGCAACGACACCTTTTGGATATTTTCGTCAGAAGTTGGGGGTTATATCCTCTTTTGTCTAATCTATTCACCTTGGCAGGGGGAGTACTTATTGAATATATGTTATATTTCTGGTGAATATCACTCTGGTCCTTCCGTACATAGTTTCCAGGGGGAGTATGTTCCTGTTGATACCTTCGAAATATATTGCAACAGCTTAGGGGGAGCGTGTTTCTTCTTTGAAATTGATCTCAAAGGGGGAGAAAAAGTGTGGTAAGGAGTGTGGCAAGGATGCTACAGTGGTATGGTTGGTTGGATGTTTAGCAGGTAGAGTAGCAGTCCAGGCAGAGACTGTAGAGTGCATTTCTTCAGGTTCTTCAAGGTCAAGGTTGCCATCAATGCCAAAGGGGGAGATTTTTGGCATATTTACAGATAGAAGGCAGTGTGTTTGTCATTGATGGCGAGATTAGAATGATCAATAGCGTAACGATGATGGCATGGAAAGATCAACAATGAAGAGAAACAATGATCATTGGATCACCCATTCAAAATTCTCGATGACCGTCAAATCTGAATACAGACAGGAGGAACGTGCAAAAGAGGAGAACAAATCTCAGACGTTGGATCTGAGCGCGATGGTGGACCATCGTTGGATCCAAAAGAATAAGTATGATCTTAAAGTGTAAGATGAAATGGACTTACAAAGTCCCAAAAGCAGGAGGACCATCCATCTTCAAGAAGGACACGTGGTGAGCGACTAGAATTTCACTGACTTGCACATTAGAGGAGTCAACAGAGCATTGTGTGGGAACTCGCGATATGCGATATCCCAAAATGATCTGGCCCGTCAGATCGAGGATTGATCTGAACTCTTGGATCGAGGGTCATGGACCATTGGATGCAGACTACACGTGGCGAGAGGTCATCTTTTTGCTGACTGGAAAGTCAAAGAAAGGAGGCATTTTGTCCTTTGAAATGGCGAAACGTGAAACCACGATTCAATCTCAGTCATTGATCAAGGGAGAACATGGACCGTTGATCTAACTTCATTTAAGAGTTTTTGAAATCGCGACTTGGAGTGTCGAGGAGCTCTATCCTTTGAAATCGTGAAATGCAAAACCAGGATTCAATCTGAGTCGTTGATCAAGGGAGAGCATGGATCGTTGATCTGGCTCCAT
The DNA here is from genome assembly GCA_010110895.2 of Picea sitchensis. Taxonomy (NCBI): domain Eukaryota; kingdom Viridiplantae; phylum Streptophyta; class Pinopsida; order Pinales; family Pinaceae; genus Picea; species Picea sitchensis. The sequence goes on along the minus strand of SNQJ01S0012589.1, from coordinate 82,069 downwards.
TTCGGAGTTTCAGATACCGAGAGTTGGAGGAGTCAAGGTGACTCATGGAAAAATCGTGAAGAACGTTTTGGAAAATCCTGTGGTCACGTGAGGGGAAGAAGAGATCGGTGCTAATCTCCATTTCGGAGTCTCAGCGATCACAATATGGAGTATCGAGAAAATGCGTCACAAGAATACCGAAATGCGAAACCGCGAAATCAACGCGATACCCTATTCTTGTAATCCAATAGTGTTCGAAACTTGGAAATCTGATCGAAGGGCTATTGTTGCTCTTCATGATTAACTGTTCAGTTACGATTCAGTTAGCTGAACTAAATCATGATTCTTGAACGGTTGGCGATTCAGTTGTTGATGCGTTTTTTCCCTAGTAGATTCGAGGTGTAATGAAAGAAGTTGTGGGCATAAATGAGTCGAACTGTATGAAAGGTAAAATTACAGTATGCATAGTGTGAGATAAAAATTAGATATGTTGAACAGACAGAAGCAAGAGCAGAATTGCAGAATAGTTTGAAGAAAAGAGGAATTGCAAAACAATTTGAAGCAGAGAAGAATTGCAGAACAGATAGAAGCAGAGAAGAATTGTAGAACAAAGAAGAAGTGGTATGAATTGAAACACCTGTATTGTTGGTTATTCAATCATTTATTTATAATCAGGGAGGTAGGGTGGTGCTAGGGAGGACTGTGGTACCCTGATATTCAAGTTGGTGCTTGAATATTGGAAGTTGTATCTTCCATCTAGTTGTGGCTAGAAAAACAGGGTGGTGCTCGGGAAAACACAGAGTTTTCTATATGCAAGTTGGTTCTTGTATAAGTCCAGTTGGTGCTGGAACATTTAGGGAGTTGATGCTTCCTTCTAGTGGGTGCTAGACAAACCAGAGAGTTGGTTCTCTCAACAAGTTGGTGCTTGTATAAGTCCAGTTGGTGCTAGAACATTTAGGGAGTTGATGCTTCTTTCTAGTGGGTGCTAGAGAAACCAGAGAGTTGGTGCTCTCAACAAGTTGGAGCTTGTAAATCAGAGGTAGTAGCCTCACATTGAGGTGGTCCTCAAAGATAGATGATGTGCATAACTTAAAAGATTGCCTATCATTCAAAGAAGAAGTGGTTTTCTCCCTTTATGGGTTCCCTTATGAAAATCTATCTCTATGTATATCTTATGTGTGAATGATGTTCATTATTTACGTTTTTCATATCTTGTATAATATTGATGGTCACTTGAAAGAGATTATATCTTGTATAATATTGATGGTCACTTGAAAGAGATTAAAATTATTTGAATAGTCATAAATTAATATGCAATGCGAATAATTGATTCACCCCCACCTCTAGGGTAAGCGTGAGTAATTAACAAAGCCGTTGCCCCACTTAGGTGTCTTAGTAATTTCAACAGGCTTGTTCTCCAAAAATTGGTCACCAAGTAAGGTCTTGCAAAACAAAAGGGTATGTCATCCAAATATTTCAATTCAAGGATATCACAACAAGTGTAAACCACATCTAATAACAAAGGAACCTAAACATGTGCATCAAAAATACCTCATCAAGTTAAATAAATGCTCAAAAACCATATACAATTGACCAAGTTTAAGTTTGGGAGGGTGTCATAAAAGTGATATTGTGTAGACCAAAGCCCTCAAGTAGGGGATTCTCCCAAGGATGGCCTTTCAAGGTTATGTAGTGGATGATGAGGTGGAATGGGTTTGTACTTCATAGTTCGATGAGTTTCATGACATACAAGGGCTCATATTATCTCATTTATGGGTGCCTTTGTAGAGGGTGTGTGGCACCTTCATTTATGATGCACTTTTTCCAAGCCCTTATTCTTTCCATTCTTTATTTCTTTCATGTTTTAAGTGACTATTTGAAGGCCATTATCCTGGCATGGTGTCCACATAATGACAATGTCAGTCACAAATACCTCGCAGAAATGAGAAGGTTGGCTCGTGATGAGACCCCTTTTCTCTCAATTGTGTAACTGAGAGCCACTACCCTCGCTTGGTGACCATATTATGGTAATTTCATACCACTAAATACCCATGATCATGATAGGTCGACTTGTGATGAGACCTCCCATCCTCCAACTAAGACCTTAAGAATTCATTATCATTTATTTTTGTAGGTCCCCTTTTCCTTATAGAGAATCATTTCATTGTTTTCTCTAGGATCCATGGCTGAAGCATCTGGAAGGTCTATATGTATGCTTTTATATTTTTGTCCAAAAATAAATCCCTCTAAACCTTAAGCCCCTTCTTCCCATGAATTAAGGTACATGCCCTTCTTGGGTCACTAAAGTCAAAAGGCCTAGAAGAAAACAATATGATGGGAGTGTAATGAGCGGAAGGTGGTAGGTATGGCTAGTAATGGTACGATAACCCCTCAAGGGACCCCAATCACAAACCTTCCCCAAAGGTTGGCCATTTACTAGGAAATTGATGACACTCAGCAAGGTGAAACATGGTCAAAAGAATAATGTCCAAGCATGTGTTCTATAATCAAAAGTAGTTCAAATAAAACATGTTTAAATTCTTTAAATATTACAGTGTTTACCTGCCATAATACCTAACTTGTACCACATGGAGAAAGACCCATCTCCCTTCCAGAAGCTAGTTGGTATGGTGGATGCACTAACAATGGATCGAAATGTGGTGATAGAGCCGACTTATGTATGTGCAAGTGGAAACTTATGGTCATGTGGTCTCTCGACACTCCATATTTGCAGCCTGAGGGCCTCAAGACATGATCTCCTTAGTTATCCCACAAAATGGGGATAACACTATGTAAAATGAAAAATAGTACAGCTAACCCCTGGTATGATAATGCATTTAAAATTGCTAGACAAGTCATTATGGATGCTTCCAATACATCTTGGTTTGATGAGATAAATAGATACAAAACCTTAATTAAAAGAAAAAAAAAAGACTATATAAACAAAAAACAAGAGAAGCTTTTGCACCTATTTAAGATAGATCCTAAGAAATTCTAGAGGCAAATTATAACACATAAAACAAAAGAAAATAATATGATTCCATTGAAGGATTGAAATTTCTACCTGAATAATATTTAGGAATCCCCTAATGTCATGTACAACAGTCCAAACAGTTCTACAAAGGATGAAGTGTTTTCTATAGAAGACATTATATTTGTGCTTAAGTGACTCTTGAAAGGAAAATCTAAGGACATAGAAGGTTACCGAGATAGAATATTAAAAATTGGAGGACCTATCCTCATCCCTCGTGTACATAACCTCTTCAATTTAAATATCTAGTAAGGATTCCCAAAACCTTGGACTCAAATCCTCATTGTACATATTCTTAAAAGTCTTCATAAAATAAATCCCTCTAATTATAGGACCATTATCATTAGCCCCATTTTAACCTAAGCTATACATAAGTATTTAAATAAATGGAAAAAGAGCTAAAGGTTGAGATGGATTTAAATGATACAATTCAACTGTGGACCACCTTGTTATGTTTAGGATCATTACAAATGAGTTTTTTAATAAATAAAAACTGACATCCTTCGTTGTTTCATTGATTTTAGAAACAAATTTGACATTGTGTCGAGGACTAAACTTTGGAATATGTTGGAAGAACTTAAATTCTATGTTGAGTTATGAGTTGTTGCAGTAAGACTATAAGAGAAGGTTATTTCCAAGTTTAGGAACACTCAAGGGATTAGTACATCACTTAGGGTAGCCTTGCTAAATGGTTTCTTCAAAGGTGTATGTGAAAGAAATTGATGTTTCTCCTCATAAGATTTGATACCATGTTAAATTCAGAGAGAACCTAGGTAGAGAAATTCATACAAAGCTTGCAAAATGAACCAAAGCAAAAGAAGCAATAATGAGAGAAGTAATTGAGAATGAAGGTACTAATTGTATTACATGAGTGTGTAATAAATACATGAAGAAACCCTAATAATAGGTCAATGCGCCATATATAGATGCATGACCAAGAGAATTCACCTTAGTAATGGTTTAGAGTGATATAGACACTCACTAACAAAAATCAGAGTTTATCTGCCACCTAGTCTAATGGAACTCCTAATTGAAGTCAAACTCGAGAGGGATTTACCCCTATTTTATAGGAGGCACCCTAATTTTTAGAGAATACATTTTGGAGAGTATATTCCATCTCTGGATAGAACCCCCAACCTTAGACTATCACAATTAGGAAAATTAATCACTAGGTGAGTGTGTAATTACTCCAACACCCCCTCAACACTACTATGGTGTAAATAAATAATGGCTCCTGGCTACATGGCCATATTAGGAACCCATTTTTCAATGCAACTAAATGAATGAACAACAAAACGATGAGTAAAGAGGGAAAACATTGTGGGAAAAGACCCTCCTCAAAGTACAATGCATCAAAATTGAATAAGCAAAGAAAGACAACTGCTAATAAATTGTCCCCTTCGCTCCAAGGAGACCTCACAAATGTGCAAGGTTATGGTTGATTAAGATTTTGTTGAATATGTAGATGTCTATAAGGATCTGATGAAGTAGATGCACTAATGAAATGTTTGTATATTTCCTCTTTCTCCTATTGGAAAAAAAAAGATCCAAATACCATACCATGTGAAGTTTCGATGAAACATTGCAAATGGATGAAAATTTTGTTGATTTTAAAATGATGATAACTTCACTTCCCTTAATAAATTTCAGGGGATGTTTCTGTTTAAAATTGGGTATTTATCCGAGAGAAATTAAAATATCCAATTTTTGTCTCCAAAATATGCTAAGAAATTTTCATAATTACATCTAAAGTGCAACACACCCTTTTTCTTAGTGAAAAATATGCAAAAGACCAAAAATTTCTTCATTCTTTGGGAAAAAAAGAGTTATTGTGTGATGTGATTTGGGGTATAATGCCAAAACCATGTAGAAACACATGGAAATTACTAATTTTATAGATTTAAGTGCAAGAGATGGCTCCTCAAAGTGAGATCTTGTCCTTCTCCTAGATCTCCCACAAAGTGGAGGTGCACCTCCGGCCTATTAAGTGGGTTGTGCACATTTGAATCTTTGATATGCATGGTCAATATCTTTCAAAACATATATGAAATAAAGTAGACTTCATCTTCAATAAATCGAACAAAAGGATGCATAGATACCTATATAAAAGTCTTTGCATTTAGTTCCTAAGATGCATAAGTCTCTTCAAACTCAAAGACTTATTCTTCTAGTGGCTTTTCTAGTGACGAAAACTTCTTTATTTATTGAGTGCATGATTAGACTATCCTATGTTGTTTTGAATGGATTAAGTGTGATCATGTAAATTGGTATAGTTTAGTCACCTTCTTGCATTGCTTACTATAAAGATTTTAACAATTTAAAAGTATGATTGTGTAAAAAAATAAAAAAATAAAAAAAATACTTTGAAAATTTAAATGTATGATTGTTTAAAAAAATAAAAAAAACTCGCAAAAAATACGTTGAGAGAGCTAAAAGGCAAATTGGATATATGAATAGCCAAGGTATCCAAATCTATATATTTAGGGGGTAAAGTTAATGATGAAAAGATTTTGTGTTATGTATTTATGGGATGAATAAAATTAATGAAGAAAAGAATTTGAGTTATGTCGTCGGTAAACTGAATCCATTTCTCCGTCCATTTGCTCAAATGTCGTGTCGGCTAGTGAAAATTATAATACTAACAATGTTTGTCAATAAGTTGTATTTATATATACAAAAGCATCTAAACCAACCACACAGATTCTATTGCTTGACTGTGTTTTTCCATCTAAACCAACCACGAAGATTCTATTGCTCGACTCTGTTTTTCATTTCGTACCACGATCTTGTGAAACTAAAAGTCCCAAGGAAATGGAAGCATCAGCGAATGSGAGCAATATTATCATGCCTGGTAATAATAGAGATCTTGCGATAGAAATATTTGAGAAGGTTAACAAATATATAGAAGACAAGMAGGCACGGTGGCAAGCAGATAGCTGTGTGCAATGGGCAATATTAGAARCTGCGACGGTACCAGTAACAGAACAAACTGGAAGTCAGGTTGACRTCGTTTCACATGATGTGTGCCGGGATAGTGAGAGCGTTCAGCAGAACTTCATCTCGACAGCAGTCTTCAGATGTATGAGACAAGCGAACGGAGATAATTGGGAATTGGAGTCTTTTTCTGATTATGTGAATATACAACAGTTAGATGAAATAGGATTGACCGACTACGAATCATAACATTTGAACTATAAAAAGGACGTCAGGATTGCAATGAAAGAAAACATTGATGTTCTTCTGTTGCGAACTATAAAGGATTGGAGCCGCCCAGACGGAAATGTGTGTAGCCTGCAAATAGCATGGAGTGGCAGTTTCTTAGATTCTCGACGGCTGTTGCTGCTCATGGAGGTGGATTCCCCATCCATACAAGTGACGCTTCAACGGTTTGATCTTCATAGTCATTTGAGAGATCGATATATTGCTCTCCATGGGACTTATCCGATTGCCGCTGCAATCTCAACCGTTGACTCGTCGGCGAAGGTCATGCTGAGGGTGCGGTATTGCTATGTGCAATATGTCATGATATGTTTTTCATCGGTGAGCCTGCAAAACAATTAAGTTGTAGTCATATTTATCATGAGCATTGCATCTTTCAATGGTTTTATCTGCGGCTTCAATGCCCGCTATGCAGAGACGAGTTTCAGTAGATCTGCCTAAATGTCTACCGCTCTGAACTTTTCTAAACCCTTCTCAAACCTAGTTCGTAATAACCGTTCTTAGTAGCAACTTTATTTGAAATTTTGTTACTTTTGCGTTTGACACGAGAATACGAAAGAGGAAATGGTACGTGTAAGCACGGTATTCTTCCTCATTTATATTTGTTCTTGTTCAGATATAACTCGTCTCGGGCGACTCTTTATCTTCAACCATCTTTACGATTTTTTTGAAAATCTCATAATATGTAGCTCAACAAAAAAAATAAAACTTTGCGTAAATTTCTAATTTGGCTAGTGAACGCCGAAAAATTAAATTTCTGATGGTAAAATTGCCAACTCAGTACCAACGCATTAAAAATTAGGCACGTAGTTAAAGAAAACCCTACTTGACATCACATCTATGAAAATCTCTGGTTTAAATAATCGACCATAATTTGATCAGTTTAAGTTAAATTTACCGATGATTAATCACTCTGCGAGACATGTCAGGAAGATCATCCACCAGGTAAAATAAAAAAATAATAAATATTCAACAACTAAGTACATTACATACAAATTTACATACAAATTTGTAGGTATTGTTTTCACATTAAACTAGCCAATAAAGAAGAATATGAAAGGGTTGCAATTATGGTTGCTGTTACCATTTGTGGTATAGGTGTATGCTAGATATGGTAAATTTGGCAGAAATGTAAATCTATAGAAAAAGTTAATATTAAAATAAATTTATAATTTCAAGTAAGTTTGTTAATCATTAGATTGTTACACATTAATTTTTTAATCATATTAAGTAAATGTTAAAAAGTAAACCCTCAAAAATGCAAGAAAGTTATGAACGTGAGATTTCATTCATTGATTTCAAAGGACAACAAAAAATATACTAAATGATTAAATGCACCCATTCCCAATAGGTATAAGCACTCACAACAACCACTTTATAAAAGTGATTGATATAGGCCGATCAATATCATTTTTGACATTTCCAAACTAATAAACTAATATCAACCACTTTTATAAAGTGGTTATTACTATATGTTACCATTACATATAACATATAGATTATGATCCAATACTGAAATGTACAACTCTCCACCTTGTAAGGAAACATTGCTCAAAAGCATTCGACTTCCACCTGTAGCCGCTTCTCCTAACCATTCTCCTATTCCTCAAGATTGGCCCTAACCGTTCTCCTATTCCTCCTAAGCTCTAAATGTTGATTTTAGATCCCCTCAAGATAGTCTCTTTTGAGAAAATTTAGGGTTTTGAGTTATGTTCTGTCAAAATTTAATGTTTGAATAGTTCCAGGTTTTTGGTTGTTCTTGGATTGGATTTTTGGATAATTTCATTTATTAATGATACATGCTTAATTCACTGGAATACCAATGTGTAATGTTTTCTTGCTACTCCGTAATGATATCAAAAAACAATATGCCAGGTTTTTAATTAAAAAAAAAAACAAAAGACTTGTTAAGAAATTTAAATGGACTGCAATCTGAATGAATTTAAATCTGAACGGGCTCAAAGCGCATTAACAGAACAATATTTTTTCATTGTAGTGTTTATATTAAAGGGCCAAAGACATTTAAATTAAAAATTAAAAACTCACAGGTTGTATTATAGCTATCAACATACCTCAATGTGTTTGTAGAAATCAACAATTGTTTCCTCTCTCCTCTCGTGATCAGTAATTATATTCAGTCTCTGAAGGTTAAGTAACAATTTAGGCTTCTTTCAAAATATTCCATGTTGATTGTCGATACACGGATTCATTAATTAAATTCATATAAACATGAAAATTGAATAAAAAGGCAAAGGTGGAGTCATCTCTTAAATGTAAATTCATTAAGCATATCAATTTCAGAGAAAACAGATATCATCATAACTCAATCTATTTGCACTCTTTCCCAACGACAATTAGGGATCAACCACCTATGTCTTTTCTTGATGCACAATAGATCGCTCGGATCCAGCCTTGGAGAGAATGTGATCAATAATGATTGTAGGAGAGCCCCATATATCCTAGAGCCTGTTGTTTTACCCATGAACTTGACAAGAGAACTAAATAAGTCTTCACCAACCGCATATATTCGCCATAGTCACCTTCTAATATTCGCACCTCTACACCAATATGTCATTACCGGGCAATGGCATGCAGCAATCTGTCAAGGGCCTCTCTTGTGGGCCCTCGCCTGGACACCGGGATGCCATTCGTATGAGACCACTTATGGAAGATTGGATCAAACAAGTATACACGACTATGGACAGATGGGCCTGCTCTATCACGGCGTATAACATATAGATTATGATGCAAGACTGAAATGTACAACTGTCCACCTTGTAAGGAAACATTGCTCAAAAGTATTCGACTTCCACCTGGTAGCCTCTTCTCCTAACCGTTCTCCTATTCTTCAAGATTGGCCCTAACCGTTCTCCTATTCCTCCTAAGCTCTAAATGTTGATTTTAGATCCCCTCATGATAGTCTCTTTTGTGAAAATTTAGGGTTTGAAGGATTTAGGGTTTTGAGTTATGTTCTGTCAAAATTGAATAGTTCCATGGCTTTGGTTGTGCTCGGATTGGATTCTTGGATAATTTCATTTATTAATGATACATGCTTAATTCACTGGAATACCAATGTGTAATGTCTTCTTGCTACTCAGTAATGCTATCACAAAACTGAAAACAGATCTGCGGAATAGAAAAACGAATTGCTACAAAACAGAAAACGCAGAAAACGAATTTGCAGCAAAACAGAAAACGAATTGACAGAGCCGCAGAAGATAATGCATAAACACCACACTTGATCTTATTATTGGAATGGATATTTAAAGGAAATTACATGCAACGGGTGCTTCGTAAATAACGAAGCAATTCACACACTAACTGTTGATGAAAACAAGAAGAAAACTAATCTTCAGTTAACTAATCAATCAAGGAACGATTTGCTCAATCAAATGAGCAACCGTCGCGGACAAAATTAATAATGAGAAAATGTGAAATGTGATCTCAACTTGATGGATCTAACTTACACCCCTTAAGTTGGGTAATAACCTAACAACACTCAACTTAGATATGTGTGATACAAATGTTTCTGTGCCAAAAGTCTTTGTGAAGATATCAGTTTGTTGATTTGCTGATTTACAAAATTTTACATTGATTACATCTTCATTTACCAATTCTCGAATAAAATGATAACGGATATCAATGTACTTGCTCTTTTTGTTGAAGACTTGATTTTGGACAATGTAATTGCAGAAATTTTTTCACAATATATTGGAGTTGGCTACAATTTCTTTGGTGATAAATCACCCATTAACCTTCTTAGTAAGCGGCTTGTCATGCGATTCTTTGCAACATATTCATCCTGCGAAGACAATGCATAACAGTAGTTTGTTTTCTTGATGCCAAGAAATGGAGACTTGATCATATTTGAATGCATAGCAAGGAGAAGTGCTCTCTGTCATCAATGCTTAAACCAAAAATCCTTGTCGATAAAAACCAACTAAAAACTTTTGATTGAAGGATACCATAAACCATAATCAAGTGTTCCAGCCACATACCGCAAAAATTCTCCCACCCAGGTTGCTAATGAGAGTCCTTGGGTGACTCCATTAATCTAGAGATAAGACTTACAGTAAACATTATATAGAAGCTGGTGGGCGGTGAGGTACATAAGACTGCCCACTTGCCTTTTATACAGAGTTTGATCAGTGGACTTTCCTTGATCATTTTTTGCTTAGCTTGGTTCCTAAAGCAATAGGAGTAGCTGAAGCCTTACATTCAAGCATTTTTGGACCTTTCAGCCGTCGGGCATGCGCTTTGGTGGTGATGGTATGCACGGTTCTGGCGACACTTCAATGCCAATTGCTTTGATGGGCAGGATCCGGTCATCTCAAATTCCTTTTCCATGACAGTTTGATTCATCAATTTTCAAATTACGAGTGTAAATCATATCATCTACATATAAACAAAATAATTGGCATGTACCATGTTGATCATTCTTGATGTATAAAGTTGGCAGCTCGTTTTGCCGGTAAAAGCCATTTTGATGAGGTATGCATCAATCATTTGTACCATGATCGAGAACTGCTAAGCGCACAATGCCTTCTTCAACTTATACACCATTTGTTCTCCTGTGACGATCCATAACACCGGAGGTTGATATACCTCTTCATTGGATGCCATTTTAAAGCTGACTTCCGCGTCCATTTGATACCACGGGCCATCTATTCTCATGCGTATCTTTTCGGTATTATCAAGTTTGTCACGAGGGACATATAACCACATGGTCAATTCCATGTCTGGCGCGTACCCATTTTGCAGCTAATCGTATGACAACTACATTCTCGCTTTTCATTGAACTTGGATCTGTACACGCATTTTACACCTATGCTTTTCTTTCCTTGGGAGATCAACAAGATCCAAGTGTCATTTTTCAATGACTTCAATCTCTTCATCCATAGCGTTTGTCATTGGCTAGCGTTTGCTTCTTCATATGTTTTTTGGTTGATATGTTATGAATGCTTAAAGTGCATCCAAATCTAATGTTTGAGTATGCTCATACAAATCACGGATACTTCTTGTCTTTTGCCTTTGCATGTAGGCAATGGTTTGATCTGAATCTCTAGTCGGATCTTGTGCTGCTATTTTTCTTGGCACGGAATCTGGAGTTCTTGATGAAATTTGTTGTTCTTTTTATCACTGGTTCATTTGTATCAGTTAATGGAACAAATCTGCTTGTGACCTTGTCATCCCAAGCTCTGTCTTCTTGGAACTTGACATCGCTGCTAATAATAAACTTCTCTGAGATTGGGTTAAGCGGTCCCGATATACTTTAGTGACTGTACCCAATAAAAATGCATTCTCACTTTTATTATCCAACTTCTTTTGAAGGTCATCAGGAACATGGGAGTAAGCAACACACCCAAAAACAAGAAAATAAGATATATCCGATTTCTTACAGGTCCATGCCTCAAATGTACTTTGATCTTTTAGACTCTTTTTAGGTGCACGATTTAGAATATGCATAGAGCATGCAACAACTTCTCCCAATATTTGTTTGGAAGATTCTCTTACCATTCAACATACTCCTTGCCATATTCAACGCCGGTTTTCAGCGCTTCTGCATTTCAGTTCTCTTTCGCGGTGTGTATCTGCAAGTAAACTGCCTCGAATTCCTTGTTCTTTGCAATCTGAGTGAATGACTTTGAGTCACACTCACCTCCACCATCTGATCTCAACACATTCACATAGTGCCAGCTTTGCTTCTTTGTCATGGCCTTAAATTCTTTGATCCTGGAAAATGTCTCAGATTTTTCTTCGAATGAAGTAAACCCAAATCATTCTGCTGTAATCATCAATGAATGTTAGCACATAAAAACTTCCTCCTCTCGACTCTGTTTGCATGGGTCCACATAGATCGGTGTGAAACGAAGTTCTAAAGAATTCGCTCGAAGAAAGTGCTTATTGAAGGAAAAATTCTGCAGCGATGCTTTCCTACATACAACTTTCACATACCCAGTGTACGTTCTAATTGGAGACCAATGACCGCTGGAATTTCGCTGGCGGATTGGTAGATAATAAGACGGTACTATCGTTGATACTGCTGATTACTCATCGGGTTTCATAACAGAGTAAGACTCAAGGGTTTTGGCATTTTCAGTATGATAGGATACATGCGGTTCGAGGTCCTTTGATCTGAGCTATGACTCGATTACTGGGAGCTTATCATATATGTTGCAGACAATCCCTTTAAACACTACATCATAACAATGATGAGAGAGCTGGCCTACACTAATCAAATTATACTTAAGACCTTGGACATAATACACCCTCGGATGCATTTCTTTTCATTATTCTTAAAGAGTACAGAAACGGTACCCATTCCCTGAACATTCACCAAACGATCATCCCCAACTTTACTTTATTTTTTAAAGTACTATCAAAAGACAAAAATATGTCTTTGTTACCTGATGGCATGATTCTTTGACATTTGTCGAGCAATACGCATCCTGAATTGGTTGGTTACTTGGTTTGCGTAATGGGGGTAAAACATGGTTTCTTGCTTTCTCTTCCTGCGCGGCGTGGTGGGTTCGTATATAGGTTGTGGGTCTTTTTGCTTAACATTCCGGGACTTATGAGTGTCAGAGCTTCTTACGATTAAATGGCCTTTGAGATTTCTGATTTGCTCAACCCATGCGGAGTGCGACCTCTACCCTGCGACCTCTATCGCAGGAAGATGCGCATCGGCGATAAGATTGCATGTGTGAAGCATTTTCTTGGTTGGGATCTGCCTCGCTAACCTCTTCCTCGTCCTCTGCTTCTTCCACCGTGGCCTCGACCTTTGCTTATGGGTAGCTTGCATTTGGAAAGCCGATTCCAACGAAGTGTTCTCTCTGCAATCTTCGCCTCATGTGATAAAGAGAGCCCAACAGCTGATCTATAATAAACGTAGTCAGATCCTTCGATCCCTCGATTGCAACAACAACCATAGAATTTTTCGGAAAACTTGTAATACCTTCTCCACAATTTTTCTGTCCCGAATGTCTTCTGCTTGACTTGGTTGATGGGCGAGGTGCTTTTCGTCATAAAGTCGATTACATTTGTCTGCATCTTTCATAGACATTGTTTCAAAGTTCCGTCATAAAATTTTGTAACTTAATAGATCTTCACTTTCGGTTCCCTCGCCAAGATATTCCTTGAAATTATCCACGTAACGCTGGCGGTGCTGTTGCCTTCAATTTTCGGAAAGATGTACTCATCCACCCCTTGAAAGATTAGCCATAAGGCTTTTGCATTTTCTTGACCACTTCTGTGTAAGTGCGTCTCATCCCGATCCAATGCATCTCGATTTTCAGCTTTCAGCAAGGTAACTCCTTTTTCGACAATCTCTAAGCATTCATAGCAGCTTAGAAAAACTTTCATCTTAGCTACCAGTGCTATGATTCGACCGTTCAAAACAGGTGCTTGCAAGAGAGCCTGATTGCTCATGCTGGCCATTTTCCGCTCAAAAAATTATGACAAAAAATTGCCACGGAAAAAAATGCTTCTACAGACTTCTTTGAAAAGGCGTTACGCAATTGACCATTTGAACCAATTTGGATCATTTCCCCGGTCCTCATAAACAGATCTGCCGGAATAGAAAAGCGAATTGCCATGACGAGAAAAGCGAATTCGCGTAAAGCGAGAAAGCAAAGATTGTGAGAGCCTTGAGGAAAGTAATGCATAAACACCACGCAGTCTTATTGTGGAATTGCTACAAAACAGAAAACGCATTGACAGAGCCGCAGAAGATAATGCATAAACACCACACTTGATCTCATTATTGGAATGGATATTTAAAGGAAATTACATGCAACGGGTGCTTCGTAAATAACGAAGCAACTCACACACTAATTGTTGATGAAAACAAGAAGAAAACTAATCTGCAGTTAACTAATCAATCAAGGAACGATTTGCTCAATCAGAAGAGCAAATCGCGGACAAAATTATGTGAGAAAATCGCGCAGGAAATCGCGATCTCAACTTGATCGTCTAACAAAAACAACATGCCAGGTTTTTTATTTAAAAAAAACCAAAAGACTTGTTATAAAATTTAAATGGACTGCAATCTGAATGAATTTAAATCTGAACGGGCTCAAAGCGCATTAACAAAACAATATTTTTCATTGTAGTGTTTATATTAAAGGGCCAAAAGCATTTAAATTAAAAATTAAAAACTCACATGTTGTATTATAACTATCAGCATACCTCAATGTGTTTGTATGTCTATACACGGATTCATTAATTAAATTCATATAAACATGAATACTGAATAAGAAGGCATAGGTGGAGTCAATTCTTAAATGTAAATTCATTAAGCATATCAATTTCAGAGAAAACAGATATCATCATACCTCAATATATTTGCACTCTTTCCTAGTGTCTTTTCTAGATGCACAATAAATCGCTCGGAGCATGCCCTGGAGAGAATCTGATCAATAATGACTGTAGGAGAGCCCCATATATTCTACAGCCTGTTGTTTTACCCATGAACTTGACAAGAGAAATAAATAAGTCTTCACCAACCACATATATTTGCCATAGTCACCTTCTAATATTCTCACCTCTACACCAATCTGTCATTACCGGGCAATGGCATGCAGCTTGCAGTTATACCAAATAAACAAAAAGAAATAGGGTTTACATTATTAATACGATTGTTCCTTTAATCGTACAAAGAATATATCCATGAAAAAGAAATATATTGTTAAACAAAAATAAATAGGGTTTACATTATTAATACGATTGTTCCTTTAATCGTACAAAGAATATATCCATGATATTGTTCAGAAGAAACAAAGCAAGATTACCCATAATGTTACAATAATGTTACAGTGATAATACTTTGTTCTGAACATGGTTTGGTTTAATAGAAGAAGCATACATACCTCTTTCATTAGGCAAATATACATTGATTATACATGAAATTGATGAATGCTTTTGATGAGGGCTTTTAATGAGTTAATTGAAACATACGAATGGTTTCACCACACCGCACACTTCACATTCATGAAACGTTGTCCAAAATGACACGGGGTATTCATAACGAGAACTCTTGAAACGCCACCGCCATGCTAGTTGAAACGCCGCCGTGCTATTTGAAACGACGCCCAATTTAACCACTGCGTTATCACTGCGTCCAACTACAAATGCTTAATCTCAAGGAATCTCACAATGCAAGGTTTTATACATATTAAATTTTTTTAATCAGTTAACCTCTCAATCAATGGTTAATGGTTAGACAAGTAATTTTTTGATCATATTAAATAAATGTGAAAAAGTAAAGAACATTAAATTTCATCAATTAATTAGAAAGTACGACTAAGAATATGCCAACATCTTTAATTGTTAACCATAAAATTAAAATTTTAGATTAAAAAATGATTAATTATACCCATTATCAATAGGTGTACGCGTAATTAAGCATATATACATCCCATATTGGAAATGGACTGCCAAGTTAATCTAATGACAAAATCAAATCGAGCGAATGAAACGATGAGATTTCATGATTTTATTTATATGGCCGTTTGTCATTACCCAGCAGAATTACTGGTGATTAGCCAGATTACTGAGCATTTAGGTACATTGATCTCTTCAGATTACCTGAATTTACTGGATTAGCAGGCATCTACCTACATTTACCTCTTCAGATTACAAGCATATACCGCACTTCCCCATGTTTCACGACGTATTGGTTTGGGTTTCTTCCCAATTACCCTACCGTTTCAAATGCCATTTCAACGGACAGCAATGGGTCATGGCATGCTGTTTCTGACCGCGACGGTTTCAGATTTTCAAAAACATGTTCAGAAATTGGATGCGATTTTCCATTGCATGCTTAATCTAGGAACTATCCTGTGAAAATGGATGAGGTTTCTCGTTTCATGCTTCTTTTGGCATTCTCCACTTCCCGGGCTTGCCATTATAAGTACAAGATAAGGAATGAACGGTTGAGTGAAAGATTTCTCCTCTTCTCTGCGATTTCCATGCAGATGGGAACAAAGTATTATCATGGCCTAGACTTTTTGCCAACGACACTGCACAGAATTCCTCTGAGAGAAAATATGCCCCGCCTGCCCTTTTCCATCGATGATTTGGTCCTGAGCACCGTTGCGCACAATGGAAGGGGCGCTGCATCTCATTCCCTCCGCTAAATCACCACGTTGATGTTCCATGTTCGAACCCAACGGAGGTATAGAGGGTGGACGGCTGCCCAGTGACGCTGCATCATCTTCTCTTCTTTCAATAGATTCCCGAAGTCGACGAAACCCTAAGACCAGTTCTTATGCAGGTTTGGATTGTTATTTCGGTAAAGTCCTAAAGTCCACAAAACCGTAACACCACTTATTCTCAAGTATTGGATTGCAGGGACGTGGCAATCTCATGATGATTAAATTGGACAGGGACAGAGTGTTAGAGGGGACCCTATCTACCCTTGGGCCCCTGCTAGACCCTTGGCCCTAGTTCCATCTAATCCTAAGCTCCCACCTATACTCGACATTTAACCTCTCAATAGTTTAGCCTTAAGCGGACTATGCTTAAGTGGACCCCACAATCCCTACACCATCGTCCGATTGTTCTAACCAGTGTGTTATGTTTAGAAGTACTTTTAATCCTAAGCCCCTAGGTTTTAGTTGTCACAGGTTAGTCCACATCTTTATTCATAAAACTTATATGGTTCATATTAAAAGAAAAACTTATATGGTTCATATTAAAAAAAAAATTATAATAGTAGAGAAATTTTCTAGATAAACTATGTTAGACGTTTGAACATCCAATTTTTCTCGTAGACATTCTCTTCATAATTTCATAAATTAATAGAAATAGTCATTGAGATTAGCTATTCAATAATAATAATAATAATGTTTTTAACTCGAT
This sequence comes from Picea sitchensis, assembly GCA_010110895.2. Lineage (NCBI taxonomy): Eukaryota > Viridiplantae > Streptophyta > Pinopsida > Pinales > Pinaceae > Picea > Picea sitchensis. The sequence continues at coordinate 64,980 of SNQJ01S0012589.1, read as the reverse complement.
AATAAAAGAGGTGATAAAAAGGTACATAAAAGATTGAGTTGAGATTAGATAACCAATAATAATAAAGTATTAAAGTAAGGAATGAAAAATAGAGAATAACAAAGGAAATTGAAATTTTTTGAAAAAATACATAAAGAGGGTGATAGAGAAATAGTAATAAAAATTAAGATGAATAAGATTAAATGGATAATAATAATGATAATGGAAGCAAAAGGATTTAGTTAATTGAGGAAACATGATGATTGAATCTCCAAAAACTATCAAATAGCATAGTCTAATGAGTCATCCCTCCATCACCTATTAGGTAGATTTGGGGATTTTGAAAAGTCCTTACCAACTTGGCCATCCATAAAAATAAAGAAGCAGAGGTAGCCATACATAAACAACTCTAAACAGGAGGATGGATGAAATGGAATCATAAATACATAAAATTAAAGATTATCTCAACAACTAGCGAATGGGAAGTGCATCTTATGTTCATGGTGGAATGCACTCTAGAAAAGGATCCAAATACCATGAAATGTTTGCATATTTCCTCTTTCTCCTATTGGAAAAAAAAGGATCCAAATACCATACCATGTGAAGTTTCGATGAAACATTGCAAATGGATGAAAATTTTGTTGATTTTAAAATGATGATAACTTCACTTCCCTTAGTAAATTTCAGGTGATGTTTCATTTTTAAATTGGGTATTTATCCAAGAGTAATTAAAATATCCAATTTTTTCTGCAAAATATGCTAAGAAATTTTTATAATGACATCTAAAGTGCAACACACCCTTTTTCTTAGTGAAAAATATGCAAAAAAAAAACAAAAATTTCTTTATTCTTTGGTCAAAGAAAGAGTTCTTATGTGATGTGATGTGATTTGGGGTATGATGCCAAGACCATGTAGAAATACATGGTAATTACTAATTTTGTAGATTTAAGTGCAAGAGATGGCTCCTCAAAGTGAGATCTTGTCCTTCTCCTAGATCTCCCACAAAGTGGAGGTGCACCTCCGGCCTATTAAGTGGGTTGTGCACATTTGAATCTTTGATATGCATGGTCAATATCTTCCAAAACATATATGAAATAAGGTAGACTTCATCTTCAATAAATGGAACAAAAGGATGCATAGATACCTATATAAAAGTCTTTGCATTTAGTTCCTAAGATGCATAAGTCTCTTCAAACTCAAAGACTTATTCTTCTAGTGGCTTTTCTAGTGACGTTAACTTCTTTATTTATTGAGTGCATGATTAGACTATCCTATGTTGTTTTGAATGGATTAAGTGTGATCATGTAAATTGGTATAGTTTAGTCACCTTCTTGCATTGCTTACTATAAAGACTTTAACAATTTAAAAGTATGATTGTGTAAAAAAATAAAAATAAATAAAAAAAATACTTTGAAAATTTAAAAGTATGATTGTGAAAAAAAATAAACTCGCAAAAAATACTTTGAGAGAGCTAAAAGGCAAATTGGATATATGAATAGAAAAGGTATCAAATCTATATATTTAGGGGGTAAAGTTAATGATGAAAAGATTTTGTGTTATTTATTTATGGGATGAACAAAATTAATGAAGAAAAGAATTTGAGTTATGTCATCGGTAAACTGAATCCATTTCTCTGTCCATTTCCTCAGTCGGCTAGTGAAAATTATAATACTAACAATGTTTGTCAATAAGTTGTCTTTATATATACAAAAGCATCTAAACCAACCACACAGATTCTATTGCTTGACTGTGTTTTTCCATCTAAACCAATCACGAAGATTCTATTGCTTGACTCTGTTTTTGATTTCGTACCACGATCTTGTGAAACTAAAAGTCCCAAGGAAATGGAAGCATCAGCGAATGGGAGCAATATTATCATGCCTGGTAATAATAGAGATCTTGCGATAGAAATATTTGAGAAGGTTAACAAATATATAGAAGACAAGCAGGCACGGTGGCAAGCAGATAGCTTTGTGCAATGGGCAATATTAGAAGCTGCGACGGTACCAGTAACAGAACAAACTGAAAGTCAGGTTGACGTCGTTTCACATGATGTGTGCCGGGATAGTGAGAGCGTTCAGCAGAACTTCATCTCGACAGCAGTCTTCAGATGTACGAGACAAGCGAACGGAGATAATTGGGAATTGGAGTCTTTTTCTGATTATGTGAATATACAACAGTTAGATGAAATAGGATTGGCCGACTACGAATCATATCATTTGAACTATAAAAAGGACGTCAGGATTGCAATGGCAGAAAACATTGATGTTCTTCTGTTGCGAACTATAAAGGATTGGAGCCGCCCAGACGGAAATGTGTGTAGCCTGCAAATAGCATGGAGTGGCAGTTTCTTAGATTCTCGACGGCTGTTGCTGCTCATGGAGGTGGATTCCCCATCCATACAAGTGACGCTTCAACGGTTTGATCTTCATAGTCATTTGAGAGATCGATATATTGCTCTCCATGCGACTTATCCGATGGCTGCTGCAATCTCAACCGTTGACTCTTCACCGACCGTTATTATTTCCGAAGAGCTCGTCGGCGAAGGTCATGCTGAGGGTGCGGGATTGCTATGTGCAATTTGTCATGATATCTTTTTCATCGGTGAGCCTGCAAAACAATTGCGTTGTAGTCATATTTATCATGAGCATTGCATCTGTCGATGGTTTTATCTGCGACTTCAATGCCCGCTATGCAGAGACGAGTTTCAGTAGCTCTGCCTAAATGTCTACCGCTCTGAACTTTTCTAAACCCTTCTCAAACCTAGTTCTCAATAACCGTTCTTAATAGCAACTTTATTTGAAATTTTGTTACTTTTGCGTTTGACACGAGAATACGAAAGAGGAAATGGTACGTGTAAGCACGGTATTCTTCCTCAATTATATTTGTTCTTGTTCAGATATAACTCGTCTCGGGCGACTCTTTATCTTCAACCACCTTTACGATTTTTTTTGAAAATCTCATAAAATGTAGCTCAACAAAAAAATAAAACTTTGTGTAAAATTTTAATTTGGCTGGTGAACGCCGAAAAATTTCTCATGGTAAAATTCCCAACTCAGTACCAACGCATTAAAAATTATGCACGTAGTTAAAGAAAACCCTACTTCACATCACATCTATGAAAATCTCTAGTTCGGTAAATAATCGACCCAGCAATGATGCAGTAAATAATTTGATCAGTTTAAGTTAAATTTACCGGTGATTAATCACTCTGCTAGGCATGTCAGGAAGATCATCCACCTGGTAAAATTAAAAAATAAAAAATATTCAACAGTTAATTACATTACCTACAAATTTGTAGGTATTGTTTTTACATTAAACTAGCTAGTACCGAAGAATATGAAAGGTTGCAATTATGGCTGTTGCTACCATCTATGGTATAGGTGTATGGTAGATACGGTAAACTTGGCAGAAATATAAATTTATAAAAAAAGTTAATATTAAAATAAATTTATAATTTTAAGTAAGTTTGTTAATCATTAGATGATGGTTACACATTAATTTTTTAATTATATTATATAAATGTTAAAAAATAAACAGGTTAACCCAAGTCCTCAAAAATGCAAGAAAGTTATGAACATAAGATGAGATACAAGAAAGTTATGAATATAAGATTTTATTCATTAATTTGAAAAGAAAATCAAGAATATACTAACATCTTCAATTGATAATCATACATTAGAATTTATGGTTAAAAGATGATTAAATGTACCCATTTCCAATAGGTATAAGCATTAAGCATATAAACATCCCGTATTGGAAATGGGCTGCCAGGTTAATCGGTTAATCTAATGACAAAATCAAATCGTGCGGTTAAGACTCTGATACCGGTCGCTTCGAGCGAATGAAACGATGAGATTTCATGATTTTATTTATATGGCCGTTTGTCATTACCGAGCAGAATTACTGGTGATTAGCCAGATTACTGAGCATTTATGTACATTGATCTCTTCAGATTACCTGAATTTACAGGATTAGCAGGCATCTACCTACATTTAGCTCTTCAGATTACAAGCATATACCGCACTTCCCCATCCTTTCACGACGTATTGGTTTGGGTTTCTTCCCAATTACCCTACCGTTTCAAATTCCATTTCAACGGACAGCGATGGGCCATGGCGTGCTGTTTATGACCGCGACGGTTTGAGATTTACAAAAACATGTTCAGAAATTGGATGCGATTTTCCATTGCATGCTTAATCTAGAAACTATGCTGAGAAAATGGATGAGGTTTCTCGTTTCATGCTGCTTTTGGCATTCTCCACTCCCCGGGCTTGCCATTATAAGTACAAGATAAGGAATGAACGGTTGAGTGAAAGATTGTTCCTTTTCTCTGCGATTTCCATGCAGATGGGAACAAAGTATTATCATGGCCTAGACTTTTTGCCACCGACACTGCACAGGATTCCTCTGAGAGAAAATATGCCCCGCCTGCCCTTTTCCATCGATGATTTGGTCCTGAGCACCGTTGCGCACAATCGAAGGGGCGCTGCATCTCATTCCCTCCGTGAGGCTTACAGTAGCTGGACATGGCGTTGCTGCCGCTAAATCACCACGTTGATGTTCCATGTTCGAACCCAACGGAGGTATAGAGGGTGGACCGCTGCTCAGTGACCCTGCATCATCATCTTCTCTTCTTTCAATAGATTCCCGAAGTCAACGAAACCCTAAGAACAGTTCTTATGTAGGTTTGGATTGTTATTTCGGTGAAGTCCTAAAGTCCACAAAACCGTAAGACCACTTATTCTCAAGTATTGGATTGCAGGGACGTGGCAATCTCATGATGATTAAATTGGAGAGGGACAGAGTGTTAGAGGGGACCCTGTCTACCCTTGGGCCCCTGCTAGACTAGACTGGTAGCCCCCTCTATGCCTAGGAATCTGCCTCCACCATTTTTAGATTGCCAGCCCCCTCTATTTCTAGGAATCTGCCTCCACCATTTTTAGATTGTCAGCCCCCTCTATGCCCAGGAACCTTCCTCCACTTGGCCCTAGCTCCATCTAATCCTAAGCTCCCACCTATACTCGACATTTAACCCCTCCATAGTTTAGCCTTAAGCGGACTATGCTTAAGCGGACCCCACAATCCCTACACCATCGTCCGATTGTTCTAACCACTGTGTTATGTTTAGAAGTACTTTTAATCCTAAGCCCCTAGGTTTTAGTTGTCACAGGTTAGTCCACATCTTTATTCATAAAACTTATATGGTTCATATTAAAAAAGAAACTTATATGGGTTATATTAAAAAAAAAATCTAATAGTAGAGAATTTTTCTGGATAAACTATGTTAGAGGTTTGAACATCCAATTTTTCTATTAGACACTCTCTTCATAATTTCATAAATTAATAGAAATAGTCATTGAAATTAGCTATTCAATAATAATAATAATGTTTTTAACTGAATAATAAAAGAGGTGATAAAAATATATATAAAAAATTAAGTTGAGATTAGATAACCAATAATAATAAAGTATTAAAGTAAGGGATGAAAAATGAGAGGATAACAAATGAATTTTTTTTGAAAAAATACATAAAGAAGGTGATAGAGAAATAGTAATAAAAATTAAGATGAATAATGATAATGATAATGGAAGCAAAAGGATTTAGTTAATTAATTAAGGATGAGATTAAGTATACAGTTATTATGAGATAATAATAGAATATAAAAAAGGTAAAAATGATTTCTCAACTAAAGCAAGAGCATTTCGTTAATTAAGAGAGAGATGTAAATAGATAATATAAAATAATAATTGAGGTGGGAAGCATGGGTGGGAGTGTTTTTTTATCTGGAAGGAAACATTGACACTCATTATTCATGGGGTCTAGGTGTCACTTCGAACAATATCAAGTGGAAGCATGATGATTGAATCTCCAAAAACTATTAAATAGCATAGTCTAACGACACATCCCTCCATCACCTATTAGGGAGATTTGGGGATTTTGAGCATTCCTTGACCAACTTGACAATCCATAAAAATAAAGAAGCAGAGGTAACCATACATAAACAACTCTAAACAAGAGGATGGATGTTATGGAATCATAAATACATAAAATTAAACATTATCTCAACAACTAGTGAATGGGAAGTGCATCTTATGTTCATGGTGGAATGCACTTCAGAAAAGGAGTTAATAGTGTAGCATGAACCAACAAACGAGGAATTGTCCCAATGGAGATTGAGGAAGGAAATCCTCCTAGAGCTCCTAAAATTTTGGATTGTTTTTCTTCCAATTAATGTATCTTGAATGGGAAGTGCATCTTATGTTCCTTGTTGACCAACTATACCAATATTATAAAACCCATCCTCCTTTGACCAGTGCAAGCCCATATGTTATTCACACACCAACAAACATGTATGGCTCTTTCCATATAGCTCTTTCCCACATTTTTTTAGCCCCCTAGGTGGGTAGTCACTCTTCAAGTAACTCACTACATGTTCTTACTAGTGTTGGATCCAGTTTTCCAGCTCCAGTTGCACATCTTGAGATGTGTTTTACTATATTCAATATTTTTTGAGCCTCTGGTTTTAGCTTTCATCTAGTGAGCTCTCTCCAAGTCCCACACACGATGTTTTTCAGCAGGGCCTCCGTGGTTGCTCACCCCCTTTCAGGGTGCCAGTGTTCCTTCACATGTGTTCAAACATGATGGAGTATTTATTATTATTATGTACTTTTATATGGCCCCATAATTCCATGATCCCATATTTCATTTTATTTTATTGTACTATGACATCTTCATTACTTTTCTCTGGCCCCATGTTGTGATGATCACATCTTGTGTTTTTACATTTTAAGGAACATCGATATGCCTGCCTCATGGATATTGAGATCATGTATACACTTTCACTCATGTTTTTGTTTTGGATGTGGTTCTCCTTAGTTATATGCAGGTGCTCCTTACTCTTTGGTCACTCTGCTCCTTATGTGGTCCCCACTGCATTGGAGAACCGTGTGGAGGAATAAATTTCTTCAGAGCCTTGTGTTGTGGCCTCCTAGAAATTTCGAGTTGCATAATAGCTGGCACGCGAAGAACTGAAACGTGAAACGGAACGATCTCTTCAATTCATTCCTGGGAGGCAGATCATTCAAATAGTTTGACAATGGTGATGGACTTAGCTCACTCTAAACCCCAGTCCGAACTCAGTCTGCTATGGTGGGGTACCCACTATCGCAATACAATGATTTCGTTGCATGCATTTGTTTGGTCTGCGGGAGCGCATTCTCTTGTGCATCTGATCGATAATGAAATGAATGGAATGACTTGAGGCATGGATACTATCAAACATCTATCCACTAACTATCTATTTCGAATCACGCACCCTTTATTAAATAGATAGGGGTCACGTGCATGTAGATCTGCTACCTTCTGGAAATTGAATCCTCCATTCCATACCAAAGTTAATCGAAGTTTTGTCTTCTCTCCCCTTATTTATATGGAAAAGGGAGGAATTGTGAATGGGAACAACCGGTCTCCTAGGTAGCACTTGCTTGCGTAGAGAATGGTCGGGTGCATGTAGAAATAGTTAGAACTGAGGGGTCTGATTCCCTTTATTTATGTGGGAAGGGGATTGTTGGGCGTCGAGCCAACATATAAACCTCTAATTAAACCTCAACGTTCAGGCTTAGTTCTGATAGCCAGAAAGATAAGGATTGACACACCCCTGAACCATCCAAATGAATCTATAGTTGTTGGCGCAACCAATGAAACTATAGGCAGGGGCTCAACCTTGGGAACTGTAGAAAGTGAGGATGGAATGGAATGGAATCATAAATACATAAAATTAAATATTATATCAACAACTAGTGAATGGGAAGTTCATCTTATGTTCATGGTGGACTGCACTCCAAAAAGGAGGAGCTAATAATGTAGCATGAACCAACAGATGATGCAATGTCCCAATGGAGATTGAGGAAGGAATTCCTCCTAGAGATCCTAAAATTTTGGACTCTTTTTCTTCCAATTAATGTATTTTTTTAAGGTTATTTGGTGTTTAGGAAGCCTTTACAAGGATGTAATTAATCCTGATGAGCCTACAAATAATCTAAGAAGACACATTTTTCCTTTTGATATAGAATTAGAAATTTTGACAGGATGGAAGTCTCCTTTTGTAATTCTTTTTCTTGATGTTGCTTTGGCACAACCCTATTAATATAATATAAGTTCATTCTTAAAAAAATAAAAATTAATAATAATTCGGATAAAGCTAATAGGCTAAACAACAAAACTAAAAAAAAAACTAATGATTAAAGTAAAGTTATTAGGATGTACTTCTTACTTCTACATCGAAAAAAACCCTAATAACTTTAATCGTGAATATGGCTACAAACTTAACCAACATTAGAAGGCTACCATTTATCACATTGACCATTAGGCTTCCTCCTTTTAGATTTTAGTTACCCTATCATCTCCAACCTTTCCCTCATCCTTTAAGGTTCCTTAGTTTCTTTTCCTCACATCTAATTGCTCCTCTCTCTTCATCGTTTCTCTTCTTGGCTCCAAATTCTACTTATCTCATTTTTTCACCATTTAACCTTTATGATTTATTCAAGTTATCATTGTTTTATATTATCTATATTAAATCTCTCTCTTAATTAAAGAAATCCTTTCACTTTAGTTCCAAAATTATTTTTACCTTTTCTCTTTTATATAATTATCTCATAATAATTTTATTCTAAATATCACCCTTAATTCATTAAGGGGGTCCTTTTTATTTCATTATTAATCTTCCCCAACAACTCACATTAATAATTAGTATCCTTTTAATCTCAATAGAAATCATTCTCATGTTAATTTTTATTACTATTTCTCTATCACCTTATTTATATAGTTCTTCCAATCTTAACGATTTTTACCATAATTTTTTCATCCCTTACTTTACTACTTTATTATTATTATTTGTCTTGTTATCTCAATGCCCTCTTTTATTTCCCCTCCCACCCTCCTCTTCTTATCACCTCTTTTCTCATCTCATTAAAAACCATGTCATTATTATTGAATAGCTAATTTCAATGCCTATTTCTATTAATTTATGAATTTATCCATTTCTATGCGTTCCCTTTTCTCTCTCCAACGATTATTAACCATTATTATTCTCTATATACAAGCCACACCACTCTTTTACAGTCATATAACTTCTTATGTCCCTAATAATGGGTGGAGTGTCCACTCAAAATGTTGGACGTTTCGAAACCTCTCACATAGTTTTATCTAGAAAAATTCTCTACTATTATGAATAACCGTGGAAACCTACATACTCGAAAAAAATTGTTCATTGCATTAAGAGCATGCATGTTCTCTTGTGAGAAAACATAAATTAGGATGGAAATTGTCCCCCCCTCATATTATTACCCACCAGGAGTGCACACAGATTCCTGGAACACATACATGCTCTTGCTAGGAAAGAATATGATGCATGCACAATGCTACCTCTTTCTCTCCCAAAATCCTGAAACCATCCCAACATATGTATGCAAAAACAATGACAACAAAAAATAGTCTTTTGTTTTTTAGTGTCATTGCAAAACAAAATCTTTCCTTGTTGTGTAATTGGTAGGCAAATTTGTGTAATTGGAAGACAAGTATCAATGGAAATTTTGGCTTGTGTATTTGGAAGGAAAATTACTTCTTGTATAATTGGAAGACAACTTTGATGTTTTGGTGTATAGAGAAGGCATTTCTTGTGTGGTTGTATAATTGGAAGACATTTCTTGTCTTGTTGCATAATTGGAAGTCACTTTTGTATATTGGTGTACATGGAAGGGTTTTCTTGTCTTGTTGTATAATTGGAAGGATTTTTTTGGTCTTGTTGTATAACTGGAACAAATTTCTTATCTTGTTGTATAATTGGAATGCAAGTTTTAGAAGGAACTTTTTGTCTTGTGGTGTACTTGGAAGACATTTTTTGTCTTATTGTATAATTGGAAGGAACTTTTGCTCCTTTTGGTGTACTTGGAAGACATTTCTTTTCTTGTTGTATAATTGGAAGGGGACTTTTGAAAGGAAATTTTAGTCTTTTGTTGTACTTGGAAGACAATTTTTATATTTAAACATTGGGAACCTACGCAATTGAGGTAGAAAGTCTTCGAGGAAATAAAAAAACATTGAAAAGATGATTCAAAAAGAGAAAAGGAAAGTTTACTTCTGACATAACACATGCTTTCAGTAGAGGACAATCCCAATTGTAGTGCAATAGATGTTTCTCTTCTTCCTCCTCCATCTGCATAAGAAAAGAGCAAGATTTCATTAGAGGCCAATCCAATTCATATCTCTAGTAAACTTGTAATGACTATTTCATCAAGACAAGTTGTGGATGACCATATGATGATGAATTTGCTAGGCGATGATTATACAATGGAAGAAATTAGAGAGGTCTTATGGTGATGAAGTTTCTGTGGTGCAACCTATTATTTCACAATCAGACATTCCAAAAATTATTCATGGGCATGTCCACTCTCCTCCCATAATTGACCTGAAAGAGATTTTAGGGAAAAACTTATATGTTTGTAACTCCACAATAAATAGATCAAGAGTGCCAAAATATTTGTCCATAGGACCTACCTAGACTGAGTAGTCTAAGACGAAGAACCCCAAAACATGGTCTAGAATCACTTGAAGGTAATTTACCTAACCAAATTATTAATTTTTCCTTGTAAAAAAGAGTGAATTTTATTTCGAGAAGAAGTGAAATTTACATTATGAAGAATATATGTGTCCATGTATTTTGTCAAAAAATCCTTCAGGAAACAAAAATAACTATTCAACTATGATTAACAAAGAATAGAAAGAATAAGAACCATTGAGGCCCATAAACATAAGGGTTGTTGTACATTATATCCCTAGCCAAAATTTCAATATACTCAAATAGAAACTGTGTCCAAACACAAGGAATAGGAAACACAATATATATCTAGGTAGATCTTGTATGTAATCAACTATATTTAAGAAAAAAAGCAAATACTACAGATTTTCGATGCCGCCACCAAAATAGTTGAAAAAATATCATAAACTTAGGAATCAGGGCCATGAGAGCCCATCAGATCTATAAATGGTCTATGTAATAATTCCTAATGAGATCCTTCCTTTGATTTGGCTATCATCCATTTACCATAATCCTTTTGTAAGCCCGCCTTAGAGAATAAATAGGCATCCATGTTACGCTCCTTGTATACATGTCGCAAAGAGAAAAATTCCTAAGATTTTGAAATGATGAAAACTTCATCAAGAATTGGAAGGAGTCTGATGTTATAGATTTTTTGTTATTTTTTAATCCAATTTATGACTATCATTGAGTCACCAAAAATATGAAGATATTTAATTCCCTTTTCCCCAACAAAAGTCAGTAATAGTTTTAGGGCCGTTAACTATATATAATTATTTTTTCTAGGTCCCAATCCCATTTGAGGTTTGTAGAAATATGAATATGATAAATGGAGGATGGATCACCCCACCTCATTTCTGGAAATTGTTATGGTAAGCCCCATCAAAATAATCCATGGTCATGAGAAGTCCATCATTTCTTCAGAAAGAATTCTGGCTTAACTACGACCTTTTTCCTAAGGGAAATGAGAGAGGACACTAAGTCCCTGTGCTGCAATAATTTCTGACATGGAGGTTGATCTTTGAAGATGGAGGGGTTCCTAGCCAGCTAGTTTTCCGAGTATATTATCAACGAGAGAGGCTTTATGCTATTGTTTATTGGATTTGTATGTCATAATCGCCAAGCCTCTTCAATCGTATGACCCTACCAAATGCATTCTTGGCCGAGGGCATCTAACCAAATTATTCGTTATCGCTCATATAAAATTATTAAAAAATATTTTGAACCAAAATATGATATAGCTGAATGTCAATTATTTTTGTCCTTGTTAACATCTAGGATTTTGACTACGTGTAGGAAAATTTTAGACATCAAATTAGTTAAAAGTTCAAAAAAAGGTCATCATATTGTTAGAAACCTTGAGGATGATTTTCAAAAAGTTAGTAATAAAAATCATTCTAAAGACCGTAATGTAGCTCAACGTAACTTGTCACAATCAATTATTATCAATATTACAAGAAAACATCATTTTATAAAAAAAAAAAAACTCTCATCTCATGAAATGCAGTATCAAAACCATTTGAAATTATACTAATAGATGAGATAGCCTAGACATAGGTGGCCAAACAGATTTGCGGGTCTTCATTGGTAGGCTATTTCATTCTGACATGAAGTTAATTGGATAATTTAAGGGACTAGTATAGGATTTCTAGCATTACAACAGTAAGCCTTATTCTAACCAAAAATATGTACTCAAATTGAGAATGGGTTCTAGGGATCATGAATTGCACATTAAACATTTCTTGGAATGACAAAGACAAAATTGTATCAGAGATTTAGGAATGTGCATAGTGCACTTAAAGATCTTTTGAAAAATGCAATCCTTGGTATGTTGTAACACATTTTTTGTTGATATTATATTAAGTATGGTTATTATTATGACACACACACACACACATATTGTGTATTTCATAACACCCTTATGCAAGAATGCTCAGTGATATTGTCATCATCATCATCTAGAGACTTTATTCATAACATATTTTGTACAATGCCAGAGGGTTGTACATTCTATTAAAAATCTTGATTATAGGTGACATGACCTAGGTGCAGTGGAATGGCATTACTAAGCAAGTGCATCCATGTGAGAGATGAGTATGAATTGAGAAGCAAGGAGGTTGACTTGAAAATATTTAAATATGTCACATATGATATTGCAAAGGGAAAAATAAAATATATATAATTGGTGACTTCGCATGTACAAGTATGTGAGTTCATCAAGGACTACTCCGAAAAAATGAAATAATATGTTTAGTGTGTCCACGTATCTCGATGGTAGGATGAACATTTTTTAACACGAAGAGATGCATTTCCCATTGCTACGATCTTATTAGTGGTTTATGTTTTTTATAACTACACCCTCCAACCAAAAATTGAGATTCAAATACACTATTATCAGTCAAAGAAGGTCAAAATAATTGTCCATATCACATGCATGCATGGATCATATAGTAACGAAGAAAATAACATTATATTAAAGGAGGATCCCTTTTACATAAGTGATTATCGTCGTCATGACTTAGATTATGTACAACATTCATTTAAATTGTTGTACAATTACCTGAAAGATAAGAACATAAAATGGATCAATATTGGATTTGGTCATATGGTTTTGTGGGCCAGTTCAAAAATTCCCTTGTATTTCAATGGTTTTTCATCTTGCACAAAAAACACAAGGTACCATATATTTGGAACTATTTCAATATTGGGCGTGGGAAAGGGGAGCATGATGGAGTAAGGGCATGCATCAAAACAATGTTATGCAGGAAAGAAATGAATTTCACAACTATTTCCCTCATTCGAGATGAAAAATCCATTGTTTAATGGTGTTCTTAAGTAATAGGAGAGGGAACAAAAAGGGAATAAGACCAATCAACCAGGAGAGGAAACATAGATAGATATTCTGGGGAGGTGTTCAGTGTATATCGTTCACATTTATATGAATAAAAATAATCCAAGGCACTCATGGATTCCATTCATTTCAAACATCGGGTAACGAAATAGTTCAAATATGGACAAGAAAATTATCTTGCTTCTCTGGTCCATGTAGTAGTAATAAGTGGGATCATTGGTCAATGTATAAATATGGAATTATCTTATTTCGAGGAGGACTAATAAAACATTTAGGTAGAATATGATCATGTCTCAAATATCATACAACCCGGTTTGATGAAAAAATTATTAATTTTCAATAACTAGCATGAATTTTGTACGCTTTGTCCATTTAGTGCACTCACATGTTGGCACTCCATTTTTTGTAGGGAACATACACGTAGTGGTATCCCGAAAAGGTAGTGAATGGATAAGATACTATTGGTTTACACATTTATTAGAGGGAAAGAAGACCCTCATGATATCGGTAATAAAATCCAAAGGAATTCAATTTCTAATTTGGTCGATGGCTATTAAAGGAGAATATCTGACATGGGATAAAAAAAAACACAAAAGAAAGGTGGTTGTGTATTTCAATATTTTAGACTAGGTGAAGTTGCACACCACTTTCCAACTTAGTTGTTGGTACAAGCCTCCAAATACAAACAATCCAATGAAGAACTCATCAAGGGTATGATACTTCTTGCGCTACTTTGAGGGTGATAATTTAATGGACACCATTAGTATTGGAAGTGATATTGATGGTCTACATGAATGACCATATGTATGTAAACATGTATGTGGGATGTTATTTTTGCTCTATCTCGAGTTGTTGTTTGTTTTTCTTTTTTCTATTTCAGATTAATTTAAAATTTACTTCTAATTTTGTCCTTTGTGTCTCCTAGGTCATTTAAAAAATCATACGAACATGAAGACATGTAAATAAGAAAAATGATGTTTTTCAACACCGCCCAATGATCCTCAGAAAGATGGGCTTGGCATGTCATTGAGAAATGTTTGTAGTTAATTTGTAAATTCATAATTTATCCTTATATAATGGTTTGAATGAGCATTAGAAATCAAAGGTTCTCTCTATATTCATCCCTTGCATTCCTAGATTGTGAGAATATTCCCCAAGTTTCAATAACTCCAAGTATACTAGGGTTTCCAAATTCCACAAAACCTTATAAATCTCAAGTGAGAATGAATAAGAGTATAAAATAATGAATTAGTATCATGTTTTGTTATGGTTTATTGATTTTTTTTTTTTAATTTTGAATGTAGTCCTATCCAATCAGGTGATGTGCTCATTCCACTCATCCTATAAATTCCTAGGTTGTGAGCAAGGGAATTAGCTCCCTCCCATCATCACCACAATGCCTAGATTTTTAGAAATTCCATGTTATTATTCTACTCATGTGATTCTTATAAATAAAACACATTTTTTTGCAACAATTCCTCTCACCAAATCCCTTCTATAATGGTGCAACAATTCTAGCATTTCATTAAAACATGTTGATATAGGCTAGGTCTAGGAATGGGGCAATCTAAGAAATAGTTTAGAAAAAAAAAATGATCAACTACATGTGTGTGAGGTGTTATTATGCATTTAATGTCAATAAGAGAGTCTTAAAGAGTGAAAAGGAGCCCTGGAGCACTAGCTATGAAGGAGAAAGAGTTGTTGTAATAAAACTTGTAAATAGAAACAATGTAATTTAGCACCCAAAACTTTTATAACAACGACAAGTAAATGATATTAATTTAGTGAAATGCAATGGAATATGTGTGTTAAATGCCAAGTAAAAGGAAAATAAACCATAAAGCATTGATTTCTACAATAAAACTTTTAATAAAGACAATGATACTTCAACAGTGAAAGTTTTATCACAACAAGACATAATCTTGTTTCAATTGAACAATGCACCCATGGAAATTATTCTAACAACCCAAATGACCAAGAAAATTTTGAATTCTAGGACCACTCTTTTGTTATAGAAATGAAATATTTGCATGATATTATTATAAAAAATACACACTGACACTTATAACCATCCATGATATAGTCAACTTGTGAAGTATTGTAGTAAAAAATAAAAGAACATACATATATACATAGAATTCCACATACCCATTTTTCCCAAGTGATGTGGCATTCAATGCACACATCCCTTAATCATACAACTTTGATACACTATACACTTGATTTTGATTGTATATAAGACCTTTTTGTCTTAGTTTACCATACTATCACCAATTGTTAATGATAGAATGCCTCCGAGAGAATTGTTCATGAATAAACAACCCTAGTATATGGCTTCCTTATTTGCACATAATAGTACTCACTAGAGTTTGTGCCTACCTCTCACACCACCTCACAACTATACCAACCTTCCTACAAGATAGAGATTAGAGCCCCACCATGTCATCATGATTCAAACACACCATTAATCTTCGTCTACTACACCAACTAAATGCTTCAATATTGACAACCCTTTTTTTCTCAACATTATCCTCTTCTCCGCCATCGCGATGGAAAATACGATGATTATGTACACATTTTCACTATTCCCATGATATCATATAAGATACCCATGCTATCCTATAATTTCTAAAAGAATATACACAGGTTCATTTTCTTTTCACCCCAATACTAGAAATATTTAAACATCAAAGAGTGACAAATATCTATGAAAAACATAATAATGGTGCTCATATTCCTAGTTGAAGGAAAAAGATACCATACAAATGTCTAAGGTGGTTGTTCGAGGACTAGTTCATGAATCTTGATCCTCAAAATATGAAAATGGGGCCTAATAAATGTAATTACACCAATATTTGAAACCGTACAAAGAAATATACACAATAATAAAATATAACACACCAAAGGATCCCCATTGACACCTTCACTAGCAACACAAAGTGTAGTACGATTTCCAAGCACTCCACATCTAACACTCCAAGTATTACTATGGTTTCAAAATTTCACAAAAGCTTATCAATATCAAGTGGTGCTTTAGTCCTGTAATGTTTCTCCCAATCTCTAGAAAAGTTATTCAATAACTCTAGCATTGAAGATAGAGATAAAATGAAAATGAAGAAGAGCATAAAATCTTGAAGTATTCTCATGTTTTTTTTATGGTTAATGACAATTTTCTTCAACGTTGATAGTATTATTATACAATTATGTCATGTGCACATTCCACTCATCCTATTTTGCTAGGTTGTGATAAATGGAATTAGCTCGCTCTCGTCATAAGTCCACTCATCCTACCACCATATTGGTGTACGTACCATTTTATGCGTCACTTAGTGAAATCTTCTAAAAGAAACTTAGACACCTTTTCTCTATGAA